>PIJE02000406.1:202500-315000 GCA_002895965.2 Coryphaenoides rupestris | reverse complement strand
GGGGGGGGGGGGGGGAGATCGGGTCATCTCCAAATGCTCTTAAGCGTAATTGACGGTGTGACGAGGAAGACGCATAATGTCAGGCCAGCCTAATGTTGCCAGTCTGAATCATAATTTAATTAATTTGACATGAATACCGCCCTACTTAGCAGCCCCCGGAAGAATTAGTCATTGGACGTGTGGCTGTTGTAGGCTGCAGAGCATTCGGCTAATAGCAGGCAACCTCCGGTTTACTGGCTGTGTTGTTGTTAGGCTGGCATCGTGTGTGTGTGTTTAAAGTCTCATAGGTGTACAGTCGGCTCCGTTGATGCTGTTTAACTTCATTTGAACCGTGTGTTAAATAATTTTTTTTTGTCTCCAGGAGTCTGCTCATAGAAGGTGTAGTCTTTAGTTATTATGCTTGTTTACATTCCAGCAAGCAGCACAATGCACAATAAAGGCCAATAAACGTGTCAGTGTGAACGTCAACTCGCCAATGAATATTAATAAGCTGGTTTTCCTCTCGGGTTGTTGTTGTTGCTGTTTTCAGCCGGGATTGCATGTTAGTTTAAGCTCCTTCTTGTGTGCCTTTCATTGGCGAACCTCTCACTTGTCTCTCAATACTGCACGTCGTGAAAGGTGTGAAAGATAACATGTGAAATATGTAAAAGAAATGAAAAGATGGAACACAAGTGAAAACGAGTGAGCGCAAACTGATTGTGTTGACTGCAGCCCACGGCATCACATCTACGCTGGAAATGTGACATTACATAAAGAACATAGAAAAGACAACAGACTTGACCTACATACTGTACCCACAAGTAAATTATGCTTGTATTATGCTGCTGGCTTGTCTAGTAGTGCACTGTTCGCCAAACATGGCTACGCCAAAAGTGTGTGTGTGTGTGTGGTGTGTGTGTGTGTGTGTGTGTGTGTTCCTGTGTGTGTGTTCCTGTGTGTGCAGCTATATTTTTTTAAATGAACTAAACACACATGACCACACCGTCCTCACACGGGAACGGGAATTTGTTAGGCAAGAGGGGGTTGTGTTAAAAAGCCTCTGTGGTGAAACTAATTGAATCAGAGCCCCTTAACGCTCCTGTGGAGCTTGTTAAAAATGCTGAGGTGCATCAGCTGCACCTTGGTCTAGGGAAAGGTAAACACAGCATCCCCCTGGGGTGTCAGCAGCCACCCAGCCACGCAGACAGGGCCTCACCTCCCCCCCGCGGTCCTCGGAGAGGACAGAGGACAGAGTCGCCCAGAGGAAGGCTGTTTTCCCTGTGAAGTGGAATGCTTTGTATTTCTCTCCGAGTAAAACGGCCTGACAACCCAATTATATTAACTTGATTACTTTTGTTTGTATGTGTGTGTGTGTGTGTGTGTGTGTGTGTGTGCATGTGTCTGTCTGTGTGTGCATGCATGTGTGTGTGTGTGTGTGTGTGTGCACATGTGTGTGTGTGTGTATGTGTGTGTGTGTATGTGTGTGTGTGTGTGTGTGTGTGTGCGTGCACGTGTGTGTCTGTGTGTGCATGCGTGTGTGTGTGTGCACATGTGTGTGTGTGTGTGTGTGTGTGTGCATGCATATGTGTGCATGTGTGTGTCTGTGTCTGTGTGTGCATGTGCGCTCGTGACTGTGTGGGACCTTTGTTACTTAAAAACAAGACATTTCTCTGTGACTGTTCAAGTGACTGTTTGAATAAATGTATATTGTTATTGTGTCTTCCGTTGTCATGCAGAGACCTTGGAGGATAAAAAAACAAAGAAGCAAGGGCCTGTTTTGTGAACTGGTCAACTCCCACGACGTTGACTCTGAGAAAAAAAATGCGGAACAGGCTTCAGCGGAGCACCGACCTAGCATCTCTTTCCGCTACGATGCTAACGATGCTAACATACAGTCTCCAAACGTCAGGAGAGGAGAGGAGAGGAGACGAGCTCTTCTCGCCATGGCAACCACATCTTCTAGCCGTGGCCGGATCAGAAAGGAACACACAGGCGTGGGCTCAGACCTGCTCGACGGCGGAGGACGAGGGTGTGACCGTGCGGCAACAACAGAAACACGTGGTGTCACGTGCCTCGCGCGCGTTTCGTCAGGTGCAATAAAGATAATTTTATTGCGTACATCCAAGGTTTTCATTTCGTTTTAATTTTGTATTAGACGGTAATAGATTGTGGATGAGATGGTAATAGATTGAGGTTCTGAAAGGGATTCCTTGTCTGCCATATGCTTGCTCGAGGGCAGTTTTTTTTTTTACGAGCCTGTTTTAGTTTTGGAAACTATGGTATTTTTATACCTTACAATACCTTTTTGAGAAGTTAAAGTTTAAACAAAAAAAAAAGGTACTGCTTGAGTGTTATTAATGTTAATGTCATCCCCGGGCTTGAGTGACAGCTACAGTGGCTTCCACTCTCTCTCATGACTAGCCTACTCAGCTACTCCACCGCTCTCTGAGGGGGGCCCTGTCTGGAGAGCCAGGCACCACACCGGGCTGGGCGGGAAACATGGCTCTATTATCAGCATACATCAGGCACACCGAGGTGATGAGGCCGTCATGAGGCCATCACGATGATGTCGATGATGATGATGATGATGATGGTGATGATGATGATTATTAAGATGATCTTATGTCGATAGTAGAGCGTCCAAATCTATATTCTCACCTGGTGCCACGCAAGCTGTTTTGCAACAACACGGAGAGATGTAGGTCACAGCTTTAGATGAATCCTTTTTTATGAGGGCATTAATTTGCATCAAATTTTCTTTGTATATAACTACACATGTACATGTTTATTCTATATTTCAAGCATTTTTATGGAGACTTTTAAAGAGATCATATTTTTGATAATGTGTGGGGGGGTATTAAGTGAAATCTGTGAAATCTGACATAATCATGAGGTACATGATTGTAATTGCAGGGCATAAACAGAAATATATATATAGAAAGAGGTTACCATCATTGTATTTAATATTTTGAGATAAGTCTTGTGTAGAGGGTTAGGGTGGGGTTGAACTGCCGTGAACCAAAATACCTAGTTGTGCTTTATGGAAGTGCAGGGGGGTGGGGAGGCATGAATATGAATGACCGCATGACTGACCTGTTCACTTGTCCTCCCATCACTGTGTTCATTTTCTATGCATTTCCCTGGGGAAGACAGACAGACAGGCAGACAGGGTGCCCAGATTTACACACAACAGATGATAATCCCTCCGTCCCTCCGTTGCGCCCTTCCTCCCGATTTCCCCCCTAATCTGTTTCCCATTATGAATAGAATAAGGTTACCTTTATCCCCGCCGCTAATCCCATTAATCGTAATCACTTCCTGGGTCAGGACACAACCGATAGAGAGAGTACAATAGATAAGCAATTAGCAGAAAGCCGAGGGGACCAAGCTATGGACAATGAGCAAATAAGGTGAGCTAAAGCTGACCGTGGTGTAGAATGCAGGGGAGCTGTGCTGGTCACTGCACCATCATGTTAAAGGAGACACATTGTACCACCAGGTGAGAGTGTAATTGTGTCTACCTAGAAGTATGGTGGATAGATCGGCCTACGAGTTGCTACAGTCCACTGGGTAGGCTGGTAGGCTAATCTATCCACCATACTTCTAGGTAGACACTCCCACTTGTGATGTCAAAAACTGGAGGTGACACCGTTTTTTGAAAACGCTTGGAATGGCTAATCACGCTCACACCTGGTGGTAAAATAAGTGTCCTTTAACATAAATAGCCGTGCTTTGGAAACGTTGATTTTTGTGAAACATACTACCTTTAGTAGTATGTTGGTGAAATGAAGTGTTTTACTGATACTCCAACAAATTATAATTGGCTTAGGCTCCCAAACCAAACCCAACCACAGCATATAGTTGACAGTCGATCATTTCTAAAAAAAAAAATTCTGTTTGTCATGGTGTCATTCAAAACAAAGGTTTGGTTAATTTAATGAATCCGGGGGTCTTTAGTATCCACATTCATATTGAACCTATTAGTCTGGATAAGTTAAGACAACATGGGTGGATCGGGAGCGAAACATCCAATGGAGACAACAACATCCAAACTAACTTTTCTTCAACACCAACACCAACCCACCGAGAGCTACTTGTGTCCTTGTAGGCCGACAGAGACTATCGACTCCACGACTGACAAATCCTGGACCAATGAAGAATCATCTTAAAGATGTATGAAAGATCGAGCAGTGTTATTGTGTGTATCCACAAATGTGCTAAACTGTTGGATTTGGAAAATAAATTGTGAGATGTACACACTTTGCACTTAACACTTGTTTGTGTGTTTCATATGATCGTTTGTCACCTGCTGGGCTTTTAAAGACCTTCATTCAAACATGTTCAATGGGGGAAGTTCAACGATGCAGTAGTTTGTTATTGCAGAAAACTATCCATTTGCATAAACTCCTCATTTGCATAAACTACCCATGCTTTAAATGTAAGTGTTCATAATACACACACACATGCTCTTCTTTAATGTGATCTTTGATTATGCTATCGATGTGTTAGTGTTAATGCGTTTTTTACGAACTAATTGCCAAATGTGTCCTTTGAACAAATGGCATTTGATAATGCCAGGACAGTGAACAGGGAGTAAGTTATAAATAATTAAACTTACTCCAGCAGCATACTGATGATGAAAGATTCGGAGGGCTTTTTACGCGTGGTTCCCTGGAGAAGCACATCATAGAAGCTGTCCCTTCACTCAGGTCAAGATTATAGCACTGGCACACAGCGGGAGGCAAAGGCGTAATGGGTGTCATTAGAAGGTACTTGGGCGAGTGGCCTTCAGAGTGGCTTCTATGGGAGAATTCTATGATACATATAAAGGGAATATAATCGCTAGTTTTGCCCTACATGCTATATGAATGTAATAAAAGAGAGCACTCTTACATTCTGCACCACCAATAGGTGTTGACATATGGGAAACCACCGAAGTGTGTATGTGTAAGAGGGAGGTAGAGTTAGATGGTTAATGGCTAAAGTTAGAAACAAACATCAGGAATAAATCCTTCAAAAGAGTAGATGTTTATAACCCTCACAGAACATAAAACATCAGGAATGTATGCGTCAACAAGGTGAACCTAATGGTAGAACGCATCGGGGAGTTGTCCACAGAACAGAGCATAAAAGATGTACTCGGAGTTTAGGAAAGCAGCTCCTCTGCGGACCAGCTCCGACTTTTGTATTGTTTGTTTCAAGCGATCATAAAAGTCGTTCACTTTGGTGCCTCGGCCTCTCTCTCGATCGCTCTTACTTTTGTTAGTTTAGAAATGTTGTGATCCACGACACTTCTTGGCCACGACTGTTGTCGACCAGCACTTAGGCCTGAGACACATTGCAATGGCGGCGTGGTTAGGAGGAACACACCCTCTTATGTGGGACAACCGCCATAGATTCTGTCTCAATGACAGCTATGGCCATGGAGCTGCTGTACTCATGACAACATGTCGCTCATTATCGAGCTCATTATCTATTATGTAGAGTGTGTTTACATGAATTATCTCGAGATAATGTGCGCTGTGTTGTGTCGTACATAGAGCGCGAGGTCAACCAAATAAACCTCCAGATGATGATGATGATGATAATGACACTCATTTTTGTCAACTGAGCGCGCGCACACGGCACATGCGTTTGCACGGGAGCGCGCACCGGCAGGCGGGAGGGCGGATGGTCACGTGGCAGGAAGCTCGGGAAGGGGAAATAAAAGATAAAGCCTGGATGGAAACATATGGCAGAGAGAGAGAGAGAGAGAGAGCGAGAGAGAGGGAGGAGGAGAGCTTCGCTTCTGCTTTAGGTACAAAACCACCGTTAAATCTCCTGGGTGTTGTTGTGTTGTGTTGTGCTTGATTCACGATGAGTGTATTCACTAACGTAGTCGTTTATAGCCTCAAAGTTCCCTAAAATGCTGACGCTGTATTAAAAAGCCCCAACCTTGTCACATCACAGGCGAGCTGCTAATAATAATCATAATAAAACCCTGAAACATTTCCAGACAGTGGTGGGGGAAAAAACCTATAACTGTGTCTTATGTTTTATTTGCAGCCAATGTGTCAAACGCTTGTGATCGTCGACGAGTTAATCATTCCTCGATATTTATTTATTTATTTAGTGGGGGGGGACGTCCACGTTTTTTGTTGTTGCTGCTGCTTTGCCTTCTGTGACTTTAAAACAGAATCGGGATGTTTGTGTACACATTTTTGCATCCATAATGTCCTTGCAGAGACTGCAGAGTTGAGAGGGAAGCCAGGCTGGGGGAGGATGTGAGAGGTTGACTGGTAATCAATAACACCCCCCCCCCCCCCCAGGGAGTGGATTATAGACGGCGAGTATGAAATAAAGATCCGTAAGTAAGTCTCTTTTCAAATTTTTGAACGTTTGTATTCAAAGCAATTCTTGTAGGCCTGTGCTTTCCTTTTCGGCTGTGAATGGCGTTTCGTTTCTTATCTCCAGTCGCCAGTGGATGAAACTAATTATGTTTTTGCCTAGATGTGGGAATGCTGTTTGTTTGTTTGTATGTATGGGCATGGTGGAAAATGTGCTTTTATTTATCAGAAATTGTAATTGGGATATATTCCATATCAGTAATATATTTAACAACGCAATGTTTTGTTTGCCATATATTCATAATGTACTTCATTTCTATAAATATAGCATAGATTCATGGGTTAGTTGTACTCAGTAATATATTCATCAACAACACAATGTTTTGTTTGCCATATATTCATAATGTACTATCAATGTTTGACTGTAGGGTGGCATTGGCGACCTTGAGGTGTAGATCCTCTGTATACTAATCATTTATTTTGTCAATATATGTTGAATAAAGGGGCTCTGTGTATTCTTTACATGACATTTAGATTTAGAAACTCCCAAGAGGCGGCATGAAGTTGAACGAACGCAGCGTGGCGCACTATGCCACTTGTGACACTCCGCCTGACAAGACGGGTTTCCTGGTCAAGAAGGGGGAGAGGAACACTGCCTACCACCGCCGCTGGTTCGTCCTGAAGGGCAATATGCTCTTCTACTTCGAGGAGCGTGAGAGTCGGGAGCCCATCGGTGTCATCGTTCTGGAGGGATGCACCGTGGAGCTGTGCGAGTCGGCCGAGGAGTTCGCCTTCGCCATAAAGTTCGACTGCGCCAAAGCCCGGGTCTACAAAATGGCTGCCGAAAACCAGGCGGCCATGGAGTCGTGGGTGAAGGCGCTTTCCCGGGCCAGCTTCGACTACATGAGGCTGGTGGTGAAGGAACTGGAGAAGCAACTGGAAGAGATCCAGGAGGCTGGGAGAGGTGATGTGGTCACCGCTGCGCCCGGGGGGCCACAGGCAAAGTCCAGATCCGCCAGGCAAAACCAACTGACCCGCTCCAGATCGGGAGCATCCTCTTCCTCCTCCTCGTCTTCATCATCCTCGTCTTGCGGCGCTCCCTCGACGGCAGCGTTCTCTGGCCAGAGAAGCATCCAGGACGATGCCCAGCTCGCCCAGCTCTCCTCCAGGGAGAACGGAGTAGCGTGGAGCAACGCTACTCCTAACGGCTTCGGGGAGGGGTCCTCTTCCTGTGCAGCCTGGGACGGTTGTCCGGGCTCTGGGAATGTAAGCACGGCTGGAGCTGGGCCCGATGGGGCCAGGCCTCCCCCGGTGCCACCCAGGAGGAGAGGAGCATCCCTCGAGAGCCCAGTATCGCCGGGCACCGTTTGCTTTGCCAAGCTCCATGAGTGGTATGGCCAAGAGGTGGAGCTACTGAGAGGGGAGTGGCTACAGGGCCAGTAATGAAAACAAAGCACTTCTTTCCACCATTTTGATTTCACATTATTCCTTTCAACACATTCTACTCTGATGTTCAACACATATGGAGCTAACCTTAGTCCTAAATCAAACCAACTAAAACAAAGTGTGATGAGGGACCACGCCTGAATGGCACGGTTTAATACTATGACGTTTTTTCCTTTGTCTGGCACAGAGGAATAAATCAAATTGTGTAAACCTGACCAAATACGGAGAACAAACACTATTCACTTTAACAGCTGTGCCAAGTCAAGTTTACCTTTGCCAAGCCAAAAGGTTGATATGAGATACTAAATGATACTAAAAGCATCTTAACTAAAATGTAAATCATCTTTTGGGACTGAGTACTTTTTTATATTGTGACATCTTTGACCTCTATATTCACACCTTTCTTATTCAATCCAATCACCGGGCCAAAGCACATCATATTTTGTATATTTTTTTATTATTCCATACTCTGTATTATTGGTGGCCTGGGTTCTATTACCACTGCAATCGTCTTTATTTAGCTTTAGTCATGCGTGTGTGAGATGGCAATGAGGAGACTCTTGTGGCCCCAACATGGAGGGTGAAACGGCCCTTGTCTTTACTCTAACCTCCCATCACGGCACACTTTAGCCTGGAGGCCATCGGTGCTTAATGTCAGAGAGCGTAACCACTCGGCAGACACTGGGGACCCCAGTGCCAGCGACACGCCTTGCTAAGAGCAACACTTCCATAGTATTTTTAGCTCTTGTTTGCCAGCAGCTTCGTGAGTGCTGCTGAATGAACACATCATATGAAGACTTTTCGGCTGTTATCGTTTCAATATTCCATCATGAGTTCTGTAACTTTTTCCAAACATATGCCTTATGTTTGGACACTTAGCTATTGTTTTACGGTTAAAGTGTTGGTTGGGATGAGGGGAATATGAATTCACCATTTCCATATTTTTCTAGTGTTCCATGATTAGTTGTTTTTATTATTTTGATTATCCAATCCGCTCGCCTGTGCAATTTGTGTCTGACAATAGCTGAGTATTCTCAGCCTGCTTGAGTGCACAAAGCTGTCAGTAGTTATGGGAAAGAGTAGTCTGAGAATATACAGTGAGTGTTACTGCTATCCAAATTAACAGATGTAAAGGATCCAACACTGTCTCTTTTTTTAACATACTGTTTCATTTCAGTTTGAATGTTGGTGGATTGGAGAATGTGCCAAGAGGAACTAATTGTTGAAATGCCAATTACAAATTGGAGGGTTATTTCGAGTGGATGTGACTTAAATAACTAAATTCATTTAAAATTACATGACCATGTTTTCAATTGTTCAAAAAAGCAATTTAATATACTAATGTGAATTTGTTAATGATTTCAGCAGATCAATAAACAATTAAGATCATTGTCTAATTGTGATCATCTTGTTCAACTGAAGGCTATTCCCTTACACGGATGGATGGTAGATTAGTCTGGTGGCTAAGCCGAAAAATACATTTTACCCCCAAAATAAATGTTGTGCTATTTTAACAAACGAGCACCAGGTGTCTCTCTAGGTCAATTTTAGCGCTTATGGGGTTTGTGGTCAATATCTGTCTTCAGACCGTTATTTAACATGAATATTTTGTTTGCAATACATGCAGGCTTCATGATATTGATAAAACAATCACTTCAGACTTTTTTCTTTTACTTAAAAATAATACATCGTAGTTTCTTTATGTCTGCACAATTAGAGACGCAGCCTTCAATGTGATTTTTCATGAAGTAGTTAAAATCTTAGATTATCTAGTGCGTGTCCCAATGTGTCGGCATTGCTGTAGGCCTACACACGTTTGGTTATTGGTGTTGGGAATATGGGAAATAAACAATAAACAACTGTAGTCAAGACAGCCACAATAACGCAGCCACTACCGCTCCTCCAGACACAAAATAAAAGCTCGTCGAATAAAAACCATGGAACTTATATAACTACACAAACATATATAATAATAAATGATTAGATTACTTCACTTCGTGGCTAGCAATGATGCATATAAATATAGTTAACGCACAAATAATGAACGTGATTAGCGACGCGTGTGTGTGTGTGTGTTCATGGCACTCACACAGCGCGTGGTGGTGGTGGTGGGGGGGGACTTTTACTTTGGCAGCAGGCGTGTGTTTGTGTTGTATAGCACGCGCGTGAGCAATCGAGGAGCGCGCGGACGGACCCGGCGCGCAACACATTTTGACGAATCGCCACTTCCACCCCCCCCCCCACCCCCATCGCGTGCATAAGTTAAGTTAAGTTAAGTTAAGTTAAGTTTGCTTCCTTCCTGAAAGTTTTAGCGAGAGGAGAGCGAGAGAGAGAGAGAGAGAGAGAGGATCCCATTGTGTGTGTGTGAGAGAGAGAGAGAGAGAGAGAGAGAGAGAGAGGCGCTAGCAGACGCGGACGATGTAGCATGCGAGTACCGTTTCTGTCCCGTTTCTATTCTCCACGAACGACGACGACGAGGACCCGCGACGACGTCTGTCTTGCCCGTTTTTTTAAGTACGATGCGTTAAATGCTTCGCGACGCGCTTTTCCGTGATGCGAGGTCCAACTTCGTGTGGGGTGCTCGTCCTCAGCGTCGTCGTGCAGCGGTGGGTGCCTGGCCGAGATAACGGACACCGTGAGTATGTGTTCACGTCAACAACACATCATCATCAACATCAACAACAACAACAACAGCAACAACAGCAACATAACGTACCCGCCGTGTGTGTGTCGCTGCTGCTGCTACCAACAACTTACCAATCTACTAATACTACTACTCGCTCTCCAGGAAACTCCCTCAACAAAAACCTCTCCGAAACCTGACAGAAAAGCATAACCAAAAGTGGCCAGACATCATTTTAAAGCAACAGAAAAATACATAATTTTAAAGCAAAATCGAATTGTCTTAATGTTCATGTTGTGTGGTGTGGTGATGGCTTTTAAAGGGCTCCATGTAGCCTACTTACTTCAGACTGTGTGGTCAGACTTTTACCATGTTCTATTCTGTTCTGTTCTATTCTATTCTATTCTATTCTAAAACGTACAGTCCCGTACCCCCTGCTATGCGTGATTTTCAACCGTTATTGCACGTTTGTTATGCTTGTTTGGTTTGGGTGGGCTTGTGGAGATGATGATTATTATTATTAAGGGGGCTGCCTTTTTAAGTCTAGGGGTCACGACGGGTTTCAACGGGTTTGTATTGGAAACAAGTCAATTTGTTGGTCGAGATTCCGATTACATCGCAGTTTCAGTGTGAATTTGTCGTGAAATAATCACGGGACCTGTGCTAATTTTACATACGTGTCCGTGTCCCCTCCACAATAGCACGATTGGACAGTGATCATATACGAAAGTACTCACTCTTCACTCAAGTCCATATTTTGGGCAAAACAGTAACGTAGTAGTAGTATGCTACCCAATCACCCACACAAGCTGCGTTCCCATCCGCGTGTGCGTGTGCGTGTGCGTGTGTGTGTGTGTGTGTGTGTTTCTAACAGGAGCTAAAAGTGTTCGGTTTGCTTTGTTTAGTGTTCCTTTATGGGGTCGACGTTAAGATGCGTTTAACTGACTCGCAGGTAGTTAATTGGTGAAATGATTTTAAATGACTCATGGCTACCAGCCAGTGTCAGTTCCTTTGTGATGCACCCATTCATAGAAAAGCAAGTCAGAATAACAATTGAAGGACAGGTCTCCCCGCAACAGACACTTCACTCAGCCACAATTGCATAACCAAATAGCAAAACTAAGCTATATTGATCTTCAAACTACCACTATCTCACACTGACTCAATCCAAAACACGTGCACCTACCACTAGTGAGTCAAAGTAGCTCTTATGATGAAGCTTATGGCAAATAGGTTACAGTCTACTACATTATTGTAAACGCTAATGCCTTCCCAAAACTCCATACTACTGCAGAATATAATGTTATTGGTAACAGCCAGAAGGTGATGGTTTAAGATTAGAAATGTATTTAAACTACACACGCACACCCACGCACACACACACACATACACATACATCTATGTATGTATATTAACAATCCTTTTGGTCGTCGTTTGTGAACAATGATGACACAGTTTTCAGGCAGTGGAATATTTTTGTGCTGTCTTCACTTCTCCCTTACTCGTGACTTATGTCTATTGGTATTTATGAGTTTGCAATGTTGTTCCCACAGCAGAATCAGTCCATGAACATACACAGATATACTATCCATTTTGCCAATTACAAGTCGCAAAACTTGTATATTGTAAATTATATATACTGTATATACACAATGTATTAATTATTTATTTGTGGCCTTCCAAGCAACTCTTCAATACCCTATTTCCTGAAGTCTTTGAGACAAGACAATTTCAGCGGCCATAGGAGGTTTAGGTTTCTAGGCTAGATTTTGAAATGTGATCACGGTGCAGACAGCGGCTGATGTGGTCTTGTGTGCTGGTTACGTACGCACTCCGCCACGGCACAACGAGCGCAATGAAAGTTTGTTTTTGCGCAGATCTTCAGCCGTAGCTATCAGCAGCAGATCAGATGGTGTCACGCATGGCTCTGTGCCTCCGACTGAGATGTTAATCTCCCGGCTTGCACTTCCGCTCACCCCCGGCTTCTAGGAATTCCACTGATGAGACCGCCAGGAAGGGCCCTGACTCCCACGGGCCCCTAGGGCCAAAGACAAGAGGAGAGGGAGAGGAAGGAAAGGAAAGGAAAGCAAGGGTACAGGAGATAAAAATAGGCAGCAGGAGAGGATTTTTTTGGTAGTAGAATTATGTGGGGGGCTCGGCTAGTCAGTTGGTCACACTTCACCACTGGTGAGACACACACACACACATACACACACGTATGACTTGAATTTCATCTGTACCCAATACATTCATCTGGTGCAGTTTATCTGCACATGTTGACAACATGCGTGTAGTTGTATATGTTTTTTTTTTTCTAAAAAGCAACAAGTACTGGCTGTGTTTAAGTGAACACTGAAGTGAAATTGATCATGCGAGACGGTTGTAGTTTGTGTGTGTGTGTCAGCTGAACTAGCGTGTGCTTGCAGGCTGCGCTCTACGCATGTGACTTTGTGTGATGTGAAAAGGTGGGTGTGTGTGTGTGTGTCTTTGTCTGTGTCTGTGTGCATGTGTTAAGGTGAGTGAAGTCGTTGTGCATGAAAGTGTAAATGACTCATCCAGAAAGCCATTGCAGAGTTAATGATGTTGAACAACAATATATAGACAGAAAGTGATATGCACAAAGAAGCCA
Organism: Coryphaenoides rupestris; assembly: GCA_002895965.2. Taxonomy (NCBI): domain Eukaryota; kingdom Metazoa; phylum Chordata; class Actinopteri; order Gadiformes; family Macrouridae; genus Coryphaenoides; species Coryphaenoides rupestris. Next base: position 301,997 of record PIJE02000406.1, on the reverse strand, counting down.
ACAATATGTTGTGAATTGAGATTAACTTAGAAGATACAATAACACACTGCAGTAAGATAAATGTAATAATATAAACTAATTAACTAAACTAGTGTTGTTTTATAGTGGTGAAAATTAACATCTTTATCAGTGTTGTATTGTGCCATGACTCCATGAACTGGGAATTGTAATCTGTGGGCCTGGTGGCTAATGGTGGATGTGGATCTCATCAGGTCTGGTATTTGTTGGGCCTGTGTCCTACAACCTATTTCCTCTCTATTTGTTTCTCTCCTCTCCTATCCTCCCATATTGAATTCTCTCCTCTCATTTTCTCTCCTTTCCTCTACTCTCATCCTCTCCCCTCATCCTCTCCTCTCCGCTTCAGTTCTATTCTCCCATCTCCTCTCTTCTCCTCCCTTCTATTAGGATTATACACTTTACATTTATTATTCTATTGTTTTTATTCTTATGTTGTTATTTTTGAGCAACCTCTGGCACAAGAATTTCCTTCGTAATTAATAAAGTTCTATCTTCTCTTATCTCAACTTATCTCCACTCCCCTCCCCTTCTCTCTTCTTTGACTCTTTTCTCTCCTCTCGTATTCAATTCTCTCCTCATCTTGTCCTCTCCTCTCTGATTCGGTTCTATTCTCCCCTCTCTCCTCTCCTCTCCTCCCCTCCCCTCTTCTCCCCCCCCTCCTCCTCTGCTTATTTTTCCTCACTTCTTCTTCACAGTCATACTCGTATCTCTCTCTGTCATTATGTCTGTGTTTGCCCTGTATTTTGCTTTTTCCTCAACATGCCAGGGTCTGTTCGGCTAATGAGAGGCTGAAGGACTGTGTGCACAGATATTGCGTATTCGTCATTGCTTGACAGCTGGAAGTGTGGTTACAAACCCTTTTTTTCCTCTGGAATGTAACCAGTTTATACAGGAAGTATCACCTCCCCTCTCAGTTTAAACACGTGTGAATACAGAACTGTGTCTGGTGTGGTTTTAATATCAATGTTGACGTGTTACCATTTTGTGGGATAACGTCTAAACTAACGTCTAAGCACACACACACACACACACACACACACACACACCACACACACACACACACACACACACACACACACACACACACACATGGCCTGAGATAGGGTCTTTATCCAAAAAGTCATAGATTCCTTAACTTGCTTACTTACTGACAATGTTCTGCATCAGCCTTTCAATAAGTTCCCTTGGTTGTGCCCTGCCACAAGTCTTCCCCCCCCCCCCCACCCCCCCCCCCCCCAGTCTTAGGCCAGTCTTTTAGTGCGGCCTCTTTCTTTCCCCAACTCACTCCTTCATTCCCAGACCACAGGAAATGGCCAGAGTGGCTGGGTACTTGTCTCTGTAGGCCTTAAGAATGGCGGCATTGTGTTGGTGTTTGAGGCCGCATTGTTTTGGAAAAGTCGTGGCAAACAAAGGCCCAATGTTGCCCAACATGGTATTTTTCTGACATAGGTGGACCTATGTATTTATGCCGTTGACTCGTTGTGCATAGGTGATGCACAAACTGTGGGGCCATGCCGTGGGACTCGGCCAGAGTTTGTGTGTCCTTCTTCATGTATAGACTCTGATGCGCCACGTTTATGGACGTGAGGAGGCCAGAGTGTAAGGACACCAGGGGACCGGGTGGAAGAGATGAGCTCATCATGCTATGAAATCCCATTTTTAATATGGTAATCAAATTGACGATTGCGGCGTACTAGAAAAATGGTTGCATGACCTTGGCACGCTCTCTATGGAAGTCCCAACCTTGGTTTATTCATCAATAATATATATATATATATATATATATATATACACACGGTATGTAGATAATATACTGCTTCATTTACATCCAGGTTGATCCTCGTCCTATAGAGAGGCGGGCATTAGCAATTAATTTCTCTCTCTCTCTCTCTCTCTCTCTCTCTCTCTCTCTCTCTCTCTCTCTCTCTCTCTCTCTCTCTCTCTTTCCCCCCCCCCCCCCCCAGATCAGCTGATGCATCCCTCTTGCTCTGGGAAGTAAGGCCTGAGGTTACCTCTCGTGTTTCGGTACCACTTCCCCGTTCACGATGTGTTCCTCAATCATGTAGTCCTGTTGTGTGTGCAGTGTTTGTATCACCAGAGCGCTCCTCCACCTCTCACTTCCCATGCCTCCGACTCCGAGCATGTCACCATGCGATGACTTTCACGTGAGCCTCTTTCTCCCTTTCTCCTTCTACTTAATGCTTAATGGATTAATCATTAAAGTGCTTTAAATTAAAACGTTTCCAGATTCACGCCCCCTTGCTTTGTCTTTTGGAGTTTGACTTCGTATTAACATATTTCCGTGAGATATTGATACTGTGGGAAGATTAAACTGGTGATTATGATAAATCATTGTGTGAATAGGGACCCAATACATTATAAGCGTAGGTTATGGCGTGCGTGTGTGTGTGTGTGTGTGTGTGGTCGCTGCAGGGCAGGGCTTCCTGTGCCTGTCCTTGCTGCCCACCCAGAGCAGCGTGGTGCTCAGGTCAGCTTAGCTCTTGTTGTCTCAGGTTGGCCCCCACACACCCTCCCCCTGGACACTCTCCCTTTTTTCTATTGCTGTTTTCTCACTTCCTCCCTCGCTTCCGTTTTCAGCCTCTCTCTCACCTAGATCGCTCTCGGTATGTCTCACACCCCACTTTCGAAAGAATCTGAGCTGTGTGATTCGAAGAATGAGTAACACCACGACACCTCGTGATTGATTTTAATGTTTTTTATTTTCTTTTTTTTTTCTTCTTCTTCCTGGAAAGTCGACTGTGGGTTCTCTGCTGTCGCTAAGAGTCTCGCTGGCGCGCAGACTAATTGATTTGAGAGCAACAGATTTGATCCAGACTGATGTTAGTAACGAGGTCAGGGCTGCATGAAGGGCAGGAGGAAGCGGGCTATTGTCAGAAATAATCACTTAACTTCATCACCGGGTTAAGGCCTTTGCTGCTGCTTGCTCAAATGCAAAAATGCATTTTGCATGCAAAAATAATTTGTGCAAAAAGCGTACTCACTTCTTATTCACTTCTTTTTCTTCACCCACAGACACACAAATACAGACCGCAGATGCACACGGGCTATTGTACTCTCTCTCTCATCCATGCAATGTAGCATCTATATCCGGGTATGGATCTCGATGACACTATCATAGAGAATAGGCTTTGTGTGTGTGTTCACACCACTGCACAAGAGATGTTCCCGAAGGGGCATCGTAGCAGGGAGCAACGAGTGGTGTGTGAGAGCTGATACCAACCTCAGAGATATAAATAGGTCCACCCTGCAACAGTGCTTCCACCACCACCACTGATAATGCTCAATCCACAAGTTGCCTTGTTATGTAAAATGTGTATTTTCCAAACACTAATAGTGTGTGTTGTGTGGGTGTGTGTGTGTGTGGTGTATGCTATCTGGTAATTGCACTCCATACATGGTGTAGTGTGCATAGTGTGTGTGTGCAGTGTGCTATTTCAGTTCTCTTTCGTGTTTGTCTATCTTCGGTCGTCTAAGGCTTCGCTCTGGAGCATGGCTGACTGAGTCGATGCCGGAGGCTTGTCGTTGGCATGGTTGCTTGCATGTTTTTTTTTTTATATGAACCCCCCAATAGCCAGCCATTACAGTTCCCTGCCCCATCAGGTGAGTCATGCCAGCGTTAGATAGAGCTCTGTGGAGAGTTCTATGGCTGGGAAACGGCAGCATGTGAGACAGATTTGAACCCATGATGTTTAACGATAGGCGCACACACACACACACACAGACCACGCATAGTGGTGTGGTTCTCGTGCTTCCTCAGGTGTATTCAACATGTGTGTTAAGCTAAGTACCAGTGAACTCTGAACAGGTCTTAAGTCTGCCCTGACATTGGCCGGTACAATATTAATGAATACAAGCAAGAAATGTGGTTAAATTAAGTCAAAGGGGATGGACATAAGGATTCATGATTGGGCCAAAAATAAACTGCTACCGTTGACACACTTAGGCTTCATCAGAACAGGTTATACAATACTTTTATAGTCATAAAGTTATAAAGCACTGCAGTACCACGTAGCCTCTGGCCCACTTTAGTCATGCCGCTTCAGGAATCTGATTTATTGCCAGCAGCCTATTGATATAAAGCTAGTGCTGGCGTATGATATACACAGATAACAACTTGTTTCCTGTTTGTTGGCTAATTTCCACCACTGCCCATACATCAGTAGTTGAAACAGTGGAAGCAGGACGTTCCCAAAACACGAGCATACGATTGGCCGCTGAAACTACTTCTCAGCCCTTTGAACGCGGCCAAGGCCTTGTCCCTTGTGTGCACATTAGCGCAGCACAAGTATAGTGTGAAGATCACGGTTCCTCTTTCCACGAAACACCACACACACACACACACACACCCATACATGCACAGCATTATATACTCCGGTGTTGTCTTTTGACTACAACAAAGAATCAACCTTTAATCTTGTGTTTCTCTATGTTGGCCAATAGACAAAAAAATAATCATGTTTCGGAAAGGGATCCATATCTTCCATGTGACCCTTCCAGAAAACGGGGTCAGGGGGAAAAAAGAGATGTACCCAGTGCTAAGGGACGAGAGAAGAGAATGCTGGCTCTTTGTTAATCAGAATCTGCTTGAGACCAACATCAGCCTGGTGGCATGCAAAACTACAATTATACAATCAACGTCCCCACATGTCAAGAGTACCCCACCTGAGCGTGTCCATCATCCCCCGTGAAGGCAGAGGGGGTGGGCCTCACTAACATCTGAGACACACACACACACAGAAAAAAACAAAAAAAAGCCTAAGATAAACAAAGAAAACGGAAAAACCATGGGAACGCAGACCGCAGAACACCCTCCCCTCCCCCCTCAAGGGATACAGAGAGGAAGTGTCCCCTGCGTCTGCATGCTACACATGCGCGCGTGTGTGTGTATTTGTGTGCACAGGTGTGTGCGGGTGTGTGTGTGCATGCATGTGCGTACATGCATGTGTGCGCGTGTGTGTGTCTGAGAGCCTGCGTGCGTGCGTGACGTGTGTGTGTGTGTGTGTGTGTGTGTGTGTGTGCGCTATGTATGTATGTATGTGTGTGTGTGTGTATATGTGTGCGCATGTGGCCGTCCAGTGCTGAGTCATGGCTGGGCTGGCCACGCAGATAGAAAGTAGCTGGCGAGGGGCGCCGAGGGGGGGTGCAGCTGATGATCTGAGCGGCGTGCCCCTGAGACGCACACAGGAAGGGACTCGCTTGTTGTGGTGCGTGACTCATCCAGGAACTTGCGTCGTGGGGTTCAGCATGCCAAGTACCGCCATGCCAAGTGCCTATCGTACCCCTGCCTCCCCCACCCCCTCCCCTCCAATGATGTATGTACGTGTAGCCCTGCCTTTATGCCGCGTCAAACATTTTGGTAAAGAGAAATAAGATAACCACGCCCCCCCCCCCCCACACACACACACACAGACACAGACACACGCAGACACACCTCGCCATTAACATCCGGGTGGTTTTCTGTGATCTGTTGGACCACTGTGAGTGAGCAAGTGCAACCCCTCTAAACCTCCGCCCCCCACCCCCCATGCGCTGTGACACACACAAACACGGAAACACACACATGACCAACACGCACGCGATCATACATACACACACGCACACACGCACACTGCTACTTCCGTTGGTTAGCACGGAGCGTTCTCTGCCTCGCTGGAGGAAGGAAGAATGGTATGTAGGCACACGTTGACCTTCTACATGATGTTTACCTTGGGCTGCACACCTCGCCGAAGCTCTTTCACCCTGAAACATTCTCTTGTCTGCTTGCTGAAGGACGGTAGGTAGGCAGAGTGGAGTGTAGTCAGATTGGGTTGTTAGATGATCTAGGCTTTTAAAATTAGCTATGGTGGCAACAAAACACATCTCTATGTGAGTCAGAGGTGTCGAACCGTTTTTGTTCCTTTTCGAAAAGTGTCTCCTGTTGTGAGAAATACAGTGTATTGTACTATGTACTTTCTGTACAACCTAATTGTAATGCTGTCGAGCCAGTGGAGTAAATATATAGTTGTTATTCAATGTTGTCAAGAAAGTGACCGAATTCCCATGCCCCGTTTTGTTTAACTATATTTAAACGCGTTTTACTGTGCAAATCTGCGCTGTGATGTTTAAAGCACATTTTCCTTTTTTTTAAAAAAGGGGTCAACATTGTCAAACAGTATAATTTTTTTTTTTTTTTTATGAATAAGTGTTTAAAACTGTTAAAACAAGGATTAAAAAAGGTCTTAAGCGGTCGTCAGTGCAGCTTACAGTGGTGCGCTGCTGATGCAACATTATAATCACCCATAGCCTCTCTGCATATGCCCCATAAACTCAGCTCTTGCATCAGCCGTCTTTTCGTCTTTGTGAATGTTTCCTTCCTTCTACTAATCCCCCATAACTATAGCTTGAGTCCATTAGTTGTGCACATGAGGGAACTGCTTGGGAATGTTTAAAAATAAAATATAATGGACAGGGTACCCTCCCTCCCCCTTTTAAGAAGGTAATCTATTTCTTCCTGCTCTTAAGACCTACACACGTTAATGCTAATGTTTAAGTGTTGACATTCAGATTTATGAATTTTTTTTACTCTTGTGTGGTAGCCTTTCAAAGCCAGCCTAAATCTCATAAGCTCACCTCTGGTGTTCCCTCTGGATATTAGTCTGGAGTCGGCCTTCGCCACAGGAAGCTTGGCTCCGAACAAAATGTCGTTGACCAATCAGCGAACCCCAGCGAGTGATGTAGGTGATGACGAAACCGGGCCAGTGTCTGTTTTTGGAAATTTCTACAATGGTTTAATTAATCTAATAATATTCATTTTGCTTTTGGAGTTTAATATTATATTTGAACGTATGTCTTTTTATTTTTTCAATTAAAAGCCACGTTCGCTACCGGTGTTTAATTTGGAATTACGGCACTCGTGATCGGACTGGCTGAAGCTCATCCAATCGGCTGCAATATGGAGTATGGGTGACTGATGATGCCCCTCAACCAATGCAAATATGGTCGGGCTGTGCGAGGCTATGTGTGTGGTGGGTTGTTGTAAAAATGAAACTATTCTGCGATAGTGCGGTAGTCGGCAACAGTGAACACTCACACAACATTTGGCACTTTCAGTGGCATGTTGTGGTAAAGGAGTATCAAACAACATCTGGTGATGATGACATGCTGTACAAATGAGTGAGAATCGAGAGCATTCGAATTAAAATAATGCCACATTGTCTCTGAGCTTCAGGGGAATGTAGGTGTAAAACCAGAGGGGAATTAATGTGTACACTTTTGCCACTTCACATGTCTGCTGTGTCACACGGTCAACAACACACCACCAACACGATGTGTGCGCTGAGGCAGGCAGTGTGCTCAATTGAGAAATAATCATACTACACTTCCTCAATCAGGTCTTAATTCAATGGGTCTTGGTTCTTCTTAGCAGAGACACTTCCTTCCTAACGAGTTACAGTGGTAGCTAGCTGCTTTTTTTTTTCTTCCAATATCGGATATTCTACTTTTCTTTGTCTTTTTTATATTGTCTGTAGCAGCAGAGCATTCGCAGACATCGATATATAATACAACACAATCTACCAAAGCTTTTGTAAGGACCTACGGACTTATTTTATTAGTTATTCCATGACACATACAAACATACATTTTCACACATTAACTTTTCAATGTTGTTCAATGTTGTTCAATGTTCCCCTCTTGTCTATAGAAAAATGCTAGGATACCCAAATAATGCACATGTATGTATGCATGTTTGTCTTTTCTACTGTTCAGTTTTCTTCCTTTGTAACACCTTGTCTCTCTTGTCGGCAGTGATTCTCAGACGGTCTGGTTACTGCAATGAATGGTAACACTGTCCATCCAGCCAACACCACCACCACCACACCAGGGGGAGGGGAAGGCGGAGGCCTGGGCCTGGCGGCGCTCCCTAGAGGCTGGAGGGAGTTTTGCGAGCTTCACGCCATAGCCACCGCGCGGGAGCTGGCCAGACACTACCACAGCTTCGCCAGGGAGTGTCCCCAGCAGGACGTGATCTCGCCAGAGAGCTTCTCCAAGCAGTTCACCCATCTCTTCCAGCAGCACTTCTGCTGTGAGGTGGGCAAGGATGGAGCACCCCTCCACCCCACCGTGTGTTGCCCCACAACCACCGAGAGCACGTCCTCCTCCTCCGCTCCGGCGGGCCCGCCCTTCCCTACCCCCCCGCAGGCCGTGATTGGCTGTCGGCCAGCGAACAACAGCAGCATCTTCTCGGCCGCTCTGGACTACCGGGAGGCAAGGCGGCCGAGTGGCGGTGCTTCGCTCTTCACCGTTCTCCCACCGAAGGGGGAGGCTCATGCTGGCCGGGAGCAGGAGCTGCCCCTGCGTTGCCCCGCGCCCAGCCTCGCATCGGCAAGCCCGGTGGCGCTCTGGGGTCCGGCGCAGCGCAGCGCGAGTGGTGGTTCGCCGCTGAACCGCAGCCACAGTAGCGAGGGCATCTCTGGGGCCGAGCGTTGCCAGGCAACCGAACAATGGTACTCTTGTGACACCACGGGCTCGGGTTCTGCGCCCGCTGAGGTCACACACTTTTCTGCGCGTCAGATCCGACAGTGTGTGAGTAGACTTTTTAAGAGCCGACCCCTTCCGCTGCCGCCCCAGCACTGCCTGCCTCCTTGCAACCCCACCGACGGCAACAACAGCAATCGGCATGTGAACAGTGACCGGGTGGGAGGCGTGTCCTCAGCAGTGGAGGAGGAGACTCCTCTGTTATCCTCATCTCCCATCACCATCGCCACCTCCTCCTCCTGCTGCTCCAACCCTGAAGCCACGCCCCCAAGCAGCACGCTGCAAAAGTCGACTGGTGGGCCCGCCGCTAGCTTCTTGCAGCGCCTTCGTTGGAAGTGCAGCGGGAGGCAGAGGGCCGCGGAGGTGAGCAGTTGCTGTAAGGAGGGTCAACTGATGTACCTGCTGGTAGAGGACAACATCTCGGACGCCCCACCTTCCTGGCAGCGCTGCCGCCTACTGGTCAGGAGGACCAGGGACACACACGCAGGTGGAGGAGATGGAGGGGAGCGGTACCAGCTGGAACTTTATGATCCTCCAAAGGTATGAGACATTTACTTCAACATTATGCCCGAATGACCACTTACTAGGAGCTCTAGATTCAGTTTGGGGCGACCTGCAAAAAAACGGTGTTTGTGTGTGTGTGTGTGTGTTGGGTGCAATGGGGGAATGTGAGCTGTGTGTTGCATTTGTACAGACTGGGCACTTTCCAGCATTCCATTCATGCATTCATTCATGTATTGGTTCATTACATTTTCTTCACACTATAAGCATGCGGTATCTTCCTTATTTCAGTGTTGCATGTTACTCTTGTACTTCCACAATCTTAAATAAATGCCTGCAAGCAAGCAAGCCCACAAAAGGCTTCTACACTATGCCAGTCCCTGTTTTAGCTGGCTGTGTTACAAACATACCCATCAATTAAAACACACACACACACACACACACACACACCACACGTACGTCACACACATGCTCACATTGCACACACACACATGCATGCAGGCACTCATGCACTCACACACACACACACACACACGCACACACACTTCCTGTTTCCAGCTGCTTTAGTCTTAGAGCCCCCCCCATCCCTCTTCATGCAATCTTGCATTTCTGTCAAATTTATATGTTTTTCGTCTTCATCTTTGCTCATTGTTGTTATTATAGAGTAGGCCTTATGAGTGAGAGGACAAATGCCAAGCAGTGGTGCAACTGGCTTTGGTGTTGGAGAGCAACAATTATTAACATATCTTTGAGCTTTATTTTGATTGATTTTATGAATTTGTTCTAATTTCTGGAGCTATACCACATGCTGTGTGTAGACTAGACACGTATGTATTTCACTACGCTAACATTGCATATTAGCCATTTGGTCACAGCCGGGAGTCACACTAAACTAACGTCATTAGTTAGTCTTTCACATAAAAAAATATAAGAAACTGGCACACAGATTTGGCTCGTCTAAGCAGAAATATACATGTCATCCAAACGTCCAGACGGCAGAATAACTTGAGTTAAAAAGAGAATTGGAACATTTCTTCATATTGGCAACTTTGTGGTCAAGTAGTTGTGATAATCTGCGAGACAGAGTATACTCTGTGTGCCTCCTACTCAGTTTCCTGTTTGTTTGGAGGTAACCTCAACACTTAAAAATCATCAACACACACAACAGCTCAACCGAATATAAGATAAGATAGAACTTTATTAATCCCAAAGGAAATTCTTGTGCCAGGTTGCATAGCAATACAATAAAACAATAGAGAAATAAAAATAACGGATTTACAAATGTACAGTACTGCGACATAATGCAATTCAAACAGTGTTCACATTTTCCACTAGATTTGTCCTTGGTTAATGTGTATTTGTGCACGTGTGTGCGTGTGTGTGGGTGCGCGTGCGTGTGTGTGAGTCAGTGCTAAAGATTGAGTGCTAGCCAGTCAATGCTAGCCAGTCAATGCTAACAATTCAGTACTAGCCAGTCAGTGCTAGCCAGTCAGTGCTCACGATTGAGTGCTAGCCAGTTAGTGTTTGCGAGTCAGTGCTAACGATTCAGTGCTAGCCAGTTAGTGGTAGCGAGTCAGTGCTAACGATTCAGTGCTAGCCAGTCAGTGCTAAAGATTTCATGCTAGCCAGTCAGTGCTAGCCAGTCAGTGCTAGCCAATCAGTGCTAACGATTCAGTGCTAGCCAGTTAGTGCTAGTGAGTCAGTGCTATCGATTCAGTGCGAGCCAGTCAGTGCTAGCCAGTTAGTGCTAAAGATTCAGTGCTAACCAGTCAATGCTAGCCAGTTAGTGCTAAAGATTCAGTGCTAGCCAGTCAGTGCTAACGATTCAGTGTTGGCCGGTCAGTGCTAGTGAGCCAGTGCTAGCATCCTGGCAGGGTGGAAGCTGTGTTTCACACTAGGGTTGCTCGTCGGGATCCCGGGATTCCCAGGAAATCTTCAGTCCCTTTAGTACCGGGAATTAGCAACGGGTCTCGGTATTTTTATTTTTTGGAGGGGGTATTTGTTAACTTTTTATTATTATGTTGCATTAATAGTAGCCTAAACTAATAATACATACTCAATATATTGTGCAAATATTATTATTTTCTTGTTTAGATAGGCAGGCATACGAACTACTTGTAGAAGGTCTAAAAATAATCACTTGCGATGTAACGAATTGTCGCGAACGCCACGGAGGAGCTGAAGAGACGAGACGTGGAGTGTAATTGTATTGTTGTTCTGTGGCCCAGACACCACCCAGAGTCTACCTTTTATTGTGCTTTCACAAGGACTGATTGTTATTTTGGGCATTAATCCGTTAATTCGCCGTTCTGATGAGGGGGGGTTGCTCCGTTAATTTGCGGTTCTGATGGGGGGGGGGGAGGGTTGCTCCGTTAATTGCCGGTTCTGATGAGGGAGTGGGGGTTGCTTCACGGTTCTGATGAGGGGGGGGGGGCCGAGGTTGCTCCGTTAATTCGCGGTTCTGATGAGGGGGGGGTTGCTCCGTTAATTCGCGGTTCTGATCCGGGAGGGGGGGGGGGGGGGGTGGATATTGGTGGGGACATGTCCCCAGCGTCCCCACTAAATTCTACGCCCATGTGCTTTCCCATAATACATTTCCCATACATAACATTCCTCATAATCCCTCCGGCCCCCCACGTCATCTGCGCGGCCATGTGGTGTCCCCGCCCCCCCTGCCGGTACAGAATGTAACGAAGATAGTTGTTTTTTTTCTTCATGAGAATTTCAACAGAATTGCTGCATGTTCTTCATAGAAATAAAACATTTGTATTCGATAAAATAGCGTTGCTCTGTTGCATTTATTTATATAGGCCTAGCATTAAATTAGTATTAAAAGGCACTTCCGGTTTCTACGGGAATCCCGGGATTTCCCGGGAAGAGGCTCTATAATCCCGGGATTTAAAAAGGGTCAGATTCGGGAATTTTGAGCAACCCTATTTCACACACACCCAGATCCTCGATCCAGCAGATCCAGTCCCTGATCCAGCAGTCTCCAGCACATGCAGAACGCACAAATCCTGAACTCCTAGAACCAGAAGTCCTAGACCCAGCATCCCCTGCACATCCAGAACTCACAGAACCAGAACTCACAGATCTAACCATCCCCTGCACATCCAGAACTCACAGAACCAGAACTCACAGATCTAACCATCCCCTGCACATCCTGAACTCACATAATCAGAACTCACAGATCTAACCATCCCCTGCACATCCAGAACTCACTGATCTAACCATCACCTGCACATCCAGAACTCACAGATCGAACCATCCCCTGCACATCCAGAACTCACAGATCGAACCATCCCCTGCACATCCAGAACTCACAGATCTAACCATCCGCTGTACATCCAGAACTCACAGATCGAGAACTCACAGATCTAACCGTCCCCTGCACATCCAGAACTCACAGATCTAACCATCCCCATGCACATCCAGAACTCACAGATCCAGAACTCACAGATCTAACCATCCCCTGCACATCCAGAACTCACAGATCCAGAACTCACAGATCTAACCATCCCCTGCACATCCAGAACTCACAGATCCAGAACTCACAGATCTAACCATCCCCTGCACATCCAGAAGTGACAGAACCAGAATTCACGGCTCCAGAATTCACAAAACCAGTACTCACAGGACCAGTACTCCCCTGCACATCCAGAACTCACAGATCCAGAACTCACAGATCTAACCGTCCCCTGCACATCCAGAACTCACAGATCCAGAACTCACAGATCTAACCGTCCCCTGCACATCCAGAACTCACAGATCCAGAACTCACAGATCTAACCGTCCCCTGCACATCCAGAACTCACAGATCTAACCATCCCCTGCACATCCAGAACTCACAGATCCAGAACTCACAGATCTAACCATCCCCTGCACATCCAGAACTCACAGATCCAGAACCCACAGATCTAACCATCCCCTGCACATCCAGAACTCACTGATTCAGAACTCACAGATCTAACCATCCCCTGCACATCCAGAACTCACAGATCCAGAACTCACAGATCTAACCGTCCCCTGCACATCCAGAACTCACAGATCCAGAACTCACAGATCTAACCGTCCCCTGCACATCCAGAACTCACAGATCCAGAACTCACAGATCTAACCGTCCCCTGCACATCCAGAACTCACAGATCCAGAACTCACAGATCTAACCATCCCCTGCACATCCAGAACTCACAGATCCAGAACTCACAGATCTAACCATCCCCTGCACATCCAGAACTCACAGATCCAGAACTCACAGATCTAACCATCCCCTGCACATCCAGAAGTGACAGAACCAGAATTCACGGCTCCAGAAGTCACAAACCAGTACTCACAGGACCAGTACTCCCTGCACACCCAGAACTCACAGATCCAGAACTCACAGATCTAACCGTCCCCTGCACATCCAGAACTCACAGATCCAGAACTCACAGATCTATCCGTCCCCTGCACATCCAGAACTCACAGATCTAACCATCCCCTGCATATCCAGAACTCACAGATCCAGAACTCACAGATCTAACCATCCCCTGCACATCCAGAAGTGACAGAACCAGAATTCACGGCTCCAGAAGTCACAAAACCAGTACTCACAGGACCAGTACTCCCCTGCACATCCAGAACTCACAGATCCAGAACTCACAGATCTAACCATCCCCTGCACATCCAGAACTCACTGATTCAGAACTCACAGATCTAACCATCCCCTGCACATCCAGAACTTACAGATCCAGAACTCACAGATCTAACCATCCCCTGCACATCCAGAACTCACAGATCCAGAACTCACAGATCTAACCATCCCCTGCACATCCAGAACTCACAGATCCAGAACTCACAGATCTAACCATCCCCTGCACATCCAGAACTCACTGATTCAGAACTCACAGATCTAACCATCCCCTGCACATCCAGAACTCACAGATCCAGAACTCACAGATCTAACCATCCCCTGCACATCCAGAACTCACAGATCCAGAACTCACAGATCTAACCGTCCCCTGCACATCCAGAACTCACAGATCCAGAACTCACAGATCTAACCATCCCCTGCACATCCAGAACTCACAGATCCAGAACTCACAGATCTAACCATCCCCTGCACATCCAGAACTCACAGATCCAGAACTCACAGATCTAACCATCCCCTGCACATCCAGAAGTGACAGAACCAGAATTCACGGCTCCAGAAGTCACAAAACCAGTACTCACAGGACCAGTACTCCCCTGCACATCCAGAACTCACAGATCCAGAACTCACAGATCTAACCGTCCCCTGCACATCCAGAACTCACAGATCCAGAACTCACAGATCTAACCGTCCCCTGCACATCCAGAACTCACAGATCCAGAACTCACAGATCTAACCGTCCCCTGCACATCCAGAACTCACAGATCTAACCATCCCCTGCACATCCAGAACTCACAGATCCAGAACTCACAGATCTAACCATCCCCTGCACATCCAGAACTCACAGATCTAACCATCCCCTGCACATCCAGAACTCACAGATCCAGAACTCACAGATCTAACCATCCCCTGCACATCCAGAACTCACAGATCAAGAACTCACAGATCTAACCATCCCCTGCACATCCAGAAGTGACAGAACCAGAATTCACGGCTCCAGAAGTCACAAAACCAGTACTCACAGGACCAGTACTCCCCTGCACATCCAGAACTCACAGATCCAGAACTCTCAGATCTAACCGTCCCCTGCACATCCAGAACTCACAGATCCAGAACTCACAGATCTAACCGTCCCCTGCACATCCAGAACTCACAGATCTAACCATCCCCTGCACATCCAGAACTCACAGATCCAGAACTCACAGATCTAACCATCCCCTGCACATCCAGAACTCACAGATCCAGAACTCACAGATCTAACCATCCCCTGCACATCCAGAACTCACAGATCTAACCATCCCCTGCACATCCAGAACTCACAGATCAAGAACTCACAGATCTAACCATCCCCTGCACATCCAGAAGTGACAGAACCAGAATTCACGGCTCCAGAAGTCACAAAACCAGTACTCACAGGACCAGTACTCCCCTGCACATCCAGAACTCCCAGTGGGCAGATCCAACGCTACCCTGGCAAGTGTGCAGTGGTCGTTGGCAGCACAAGTCCAGTCTCTCTTTATAGTGTCTGCAAGTGTGCTTTTGGCTGTGTGTGTGTGTGTGTGTGTGTGTGTGTGTGTGTGTGTGTGTGTGTGTGTGTGTGTGTGTGTGTGTGTGTGTGTGTGTGTGTGTGTGTGTGTGTGTGTGTGTGTGTGTGTGTGTGTGTGTGTGTGTGTGTGTGTGTGTTTTATTTGTTTGTTGGGGCCAGTCTAAAAGTGGCTCTACATGTCTAATTGTGAATGTGTTTGTGTGCTAGTGTGCACGGTTTTATATTTAGCAGCCCTGGACTCTTAAACCAGCTGCTGCCTTAACCATGTGTGTGTGAGGTAATGATGGAGACAAACCTGGCTGTGTGTGTGCATGCGTGTGTGTGTTACATTTTGGAATTTGGTCTGTTGTGTTTGATAATTGCAATAATTTTGCTAACAAAATGTGTGTGTGTGTGTGTGTGTGTGTGTGTGTGTGTGTGTGTGTGTGTGTGTGTGTGTGTGTGTGTGTGTGTGTGTGTGTGTGTGTGTGTGTGTGTGTGTGTGTGTGTGTGTGTTTGGGGGGGGGGGGGGGGGGGTGAATCCAGGCTGCGTAGTCTTGGTTGGTATATCACCTTAAAAGGAAGGAGAGCTGGGGAGTAGCTTGCAGACATTTAAACATACTGTACTCTCTCTCTCTCTCTCTCTCTCTCTCTCTCTCTCTCTCTCTCTGTCTCCCCCCCCCCCCCATTGTGTGTCTCTCTTGTGCAATGTCTCTCTGTCCCTCTCGTGCACTCCCTCTGGTTCTCTCTTGTGTTGATGATTCAATTTCAACCAATCACGGTGAAGTCTAAATGATTCAATGGCCAGAAGAAGAAATAAATTGAATTAGACTGCAGCAAGTGGGTAATACAAATTCAAGTATCACAAGGTTTCTGACCCAAGTGTACCCAAGTGTGAATGGTCTAATTCACATGGACCAGTTTCATTCCTCATGTGTGATGAGTGACACCCTGGTCATCTAGGGCCTAGACGAACAACACAGCAGGAGGTAGATACCACTTGCTGTGTTCTGACTGCAAGGCTAAACATGCACACAAAAGAAAATGGTTATTTACGTTTCATATGATGGTTCAAATACTAATTGGCTGGCAGGTGTGCGTTAGAATCATGTATTGCACACTTATTTCGGCTCAAGTTTAATCACTTCTAAGTTAATCCGCTAGCCAGCTTGTAACCAAAGCAACATTAAAGAGCACAGCTGTCAAAGCTTAACTGTTATCAACTGCAGCAAGCACAGCTGAGTTATCAACTTGATAAACTAACGACTGGGAAGGAAAACACACCAATTGCTGGCTGATTTTCACATTTCTCTTAACCTATTTAGAGAATGCAACAATTTTGAAGTATGGGAGGCCATACTTCAAAACTTCTTTGTCATGAGCTATGATGATGGAGCCCAAAACTTTCACTTAGCTCACCCTATTGTAATTCATACTGTAACTAACCAGCTTGGTTGTAAAAGGGACTATTAGGATTTCTTGTCATGACGATAAGATTTTGAGTGCTTTTTCCAAAGTTTTTCAAATGCTTTTATTTTCTATTGTTCGATTTTCACATGTGGAGTGTGTATTGCCAAGGAAGTGCCGTGTCCAGTGTGAAGTTGTTTGGATGAGCAGCTCTTGAGAAATCTGCAAGCAGCAATACCGGAGGCCAAGTAATCGGCCCGTTCCGAACAGGCATGTTTTGACTGTTTTGGACGGGCCCTGCACTAGCTAATTGCAGATAAATGTCCTCATTTTGCATCACCATTGCATGTCCATATAAATGTAGAGGATTTCACACACTCGCTCATTTACTCACACTCACTTGCTCACATACTCACACACTCACTCACTCACTCACATGCTCAGTCACTCTCTTTCCTACCCTGTCTCTCTACTTCAGCGTGTTATGCCAGGAAAATCCTGGTCTGAGTGTGGGCTTCAACAGACTGCTGCTGTCTGCAGTCCGAGATGTCCCCTTTAGATCTACTGTAGGCTGCAACTTAATCACACTTGTTTGTTCCAGTGTATATCTCTCTCTCTCTCTCTCTCTCTCTCTCTCTCTCTCTCTCTCTCTCTCTCTCTCTCTCTCTCTCAGTGCCTGTGTCTCTCTCGCTCTCTTAGATCTCTTAGACATCTTTCTCCTCGCTCAGCCGGATCCACTTGATGTGGGTGGGTGTACTTCATGTGTGATTCAGGGTTGGCCTGGCTGTGCAGCGCGTGTTTACGTTCCTACATGGGTTGAGACGTGACCAAACCGACAGGTTATTTTCTTCTTCCCCTTTAGGTGTCAAGGTAACAGGTTTCAGGGTTAACCCTGAAACCTAAAGGAAACCTACTGTACAGCCGTCTGTTGAATATGTAGTTGGTGAAGCCTGTAGCTTGTGGCTAGCTTGCACAATGTGTGAATCTGGCTCATTTCGCCAAACCAAATCACATGCTCTAAGTTTAAAGTCAAACACGGGGTAGGTTCGGCATCATATTTCTTTAGGAATATTCGGCCTCATAGGCAACGGGTCGTGTGCCTCACTCGCTCACTCACTGACGAGTGAGGCACGAGAGAGTTTGCAACATCAGTGGAAAATAGAATTTTTTTCCCCCCACTCAACCAAACCCCTGTGATCCATCTGTTCTGCGTTACTTGGTGAACTCGAGTCTCTCCGATGGCAACATGGAGTGTTAATTTGGCCCTCGCTGCATACCACAACTGAGGCTCCGAACACATGGGCCCCGCCAGCCGAAACCAGGAGCGGGAACCGGCCGACCGGTGGGGGGGGCAGACACAGGAAGTGCACTGCGGGAGGAGACACAACGAGAAACCTCAAAACCGCAATGAGAGAGCGAGAGAGAGAGAGAGAGAGACCCAACATAGGTCCTCGTTTTGTTCCCCCCGCTCTCATTGCTATTGTTGATTTCTTACGTTCGTGTCGGAGCATCCTAGAATAGAATAGAACTTTATTGATCCCGAAGGAAATTCTTGTGCCAGGTTACATTGCGATACAGTACAATAAAACAATATGGAAAACAGAATGATAAAAATAAACTAACAAATTTACAATTCACAGTTAAAATATACAAATATACAAATATGTAGGCAAGATAAGATATTCCAACGGTGAAATCCTATAGTGCCGATAGCATTATCGAGTGTATCAAGATGTGTGTGTGTGTGGTTTGATCATTACAGATTATGACAAAAAGTGTGCAGCGATGTGGGATGTTGTATCTCTTTGCGTGTCAGTACATGTGGCACTGTTGTTAGTGGAAATAGTAAATGTGTGAGGTATGGTCTCACTTAACACCTTAATTCATTCATCGCACGCTACTACACTATTCTGATTCTATTTGCCCTGCGTGTATGTATTGGTATATTTGTACAAATATGACGAGAATATAGCTGCACGATTCTGTAAAAATGCAAATCTTTTTTTTGTTGCTCAGAATTGAGATCACGCAAGGACTGTCTGTTCTACAAGGGTTGGATTCCCCGACAGGTCCACATATTTAACGTGCTAGATATTATACACCCCCCCCCCCAAAAGAATTGCCACCTTATCGGGGTGGGGGGGTTTGGGTGTCTTGGTGACCCTGGAAGCTGTGTTGTCTGGGGCAATAGCCCCTGGTAGGGTCTCCCAAGGCAAAGTGGTCCCAGGGGGAGGGGCCAGACTAAGAGCGATTCCCTAATATGAAAAGGCATCCCAAAAACTCGCCCGGACAAGGGAAACCCCCTCTGGAGCCAGACCTGGGAGGAAAGCTCGTTGGCGAGCATCTGGTTCCCGAGCCTGGATCCATGGGACCCGGCCAGGCCAAGCCCAAAAAGACGACGTGGAGCAGCTTCCCTGTGGGCTCACCACCTGCAGGGAGAGTCATTGGGGTCCCGGGCATGTGGATTCCCGGCATCGCCGATTGGTTCTCGGGACTTGGAACGTCACCTCGCTGGCGGGGAAGGAGTCGGAGCTGGTGCGGGAGGTGGAGCGGTACCAACTAGATATGATTCGGCTCACCTCCACGCACAGCACTGGTTCTCAAACCAAACTCCTGGAGAGGGGCTGGAGCGGACTCTCCTTTTCCAGAGTTGCGTGAGGCAACTCTCACACACTTGTGAGAGTGTGAGGCGCCAGGCGGGTATGGAGATACTCACAAGTCCTCGGCTTAGTGCCGCTGTGTTGGAGTTCTCTCCGCTTCATGGGAGGAAGGCTCTGACTGTTGTGTGTGCTTATGCACCGAACAGTGGTTCAGAGTATCCGGAGACCTTGGGTGGCATCCTGGAAAGGGTTCCATCCGGGGACTCCATAGTTCTACTGGGGGACTTCAACGTGCACGT
This sequence comes from Coryphaenoides rupestris, assembly GCA_002895965.2. Classification (NCBI taxonomy): domain Eukaryota; kingdom Metazoa; phylum Chordata; class Actinopteri; order Gadiformes; family Macrouridae; genus Coryphaenoides; species Coryphaenoides rupestris. The sequence continues at coordinate 282,482 of PIJE02000406.1, read as the reverse complement.
GGGCAATGATGGAGAAACCTGGTGTGACGAAACGCAGGCGCGCTCGTCACTTGCGGATGCAAGTGACGAGCCACTTGCATAGGCGAGTGGACGGCACGACACATAGCACTACAGAATGAACGGCATGATTACATGCATATGGACACAGTTGTTGTTGTATATGTATGTTTATATTCATCACACACTACTCGGTCAAGCGCACACACACGTCATAGATCGCTTCAACACTGTTTATTTGTTGCCTGCACATATAGTTACAGTTGTAAGTATCTGTACTATTACATCCATGGTTGTTTCCATTCAGCTATTCCATTATACACATTATTTGTCACGATCACTATCGTGGCTCCAGGCTCCCGGGCGCCAATGCCGCCCCTGGAGGATTAGCGGGGCTCCCGGGCGCCAGTGCCGCCCCTGGACGATTAGCGGCACCTGCGCTATGTTCGCGGCTGTCCGCAATGAGCAATTAGGCATGGCATAAAAGCCCCGGCTTTCCACCCACGGGTGTCGGACCATTGTCAATGTTTTGTCATTGTTATGTCTTGTCTTCTGTTGTAATTCGACATACAACCCGGATGGATTTCTACCTGCCTGTTCCTCACCACGGTAATAAATAACATTTATTGCACTGCAAAACCCCGAGTCCTGAGTCTGCGATTGGGTCCTACTGCTCACTCCCATGACATTATTCATCTCGACAATAGCATACCAGTTATCACATGCACTCACCACGGTTCACCCTTTAGAAGGGAAGTGCCATTTGTCTTCCGTATTTGTGTCAGGGAGGAGAACTGCTGACCCAGACTGAGGATATTGTCGGGCGGTGGAAAGAACACTTTGAGGAACTCCTGAACCCGACCAGCATGTCCTCTGAGTAAGAGACAGAGTCTGAAGACTCGGGGGAAAGCCCCAGCTCTTTACCCTTACCCGGGGGGGAAGAGTTTGCCCATCCAGTCTACATGTGCTTTGTGGACTCGGAGAAGGCTTATGACCATGTCCCCAGGGGAATCCTGTGGGGGGTACTGCGGGAATATGGGGTCCCGGGGCTGTTGGTACGAGCCATTTGGTCCTTGTACAACCAAAGTGAGAGCTGTGTCAGTATTCTCGGCACAAAGTCAAGCACGTTCTCAGTGGGTGTTGCACTCCGCCAAGGTTGTCCCTTGTCACCGATTCTGTTTGTGATTTTCATGGACAGAATCTCAAGGCGCAGCTGAGGTGAGGAGTGTCCGGTTTAGGGACCTCGGAATTGCATCCCTGCTCTTTGAAGACGATGTGGTTCTGTTGTGAACCACATCGGTGGAGTACTCCCTCCGGGTTGGGAATGAGTTGTTGCCTCAAGTGAAGAAGTTTAAGTATCTCAGGGTCTCGTTCACGAGTGAGGGTCAAATGGAGAGGGAGATGGACAGACGGGTTGGTGCAGCATCTGCAGTAATGCAGGCGCTGTACCGGTCCGTTGTGGTGAAGAGGGAGCTGAGCCAGAAGGCGAAGCTCTCGATTTACCGGTCCATCTACGTTCCAACCCTGACCTATGGTCACGAGCTTAGGGTAGTGACCGAAAGAACGAGATTACGGATACAAGCGGCCGAAATGAGTTTCCTCCGCAGGGTGACTGGGCTCAGCCTTAGAGATAGGGTGAGGAGCTCAGGCATCTGGAGGGAGCTTAGAGTAGAGCCACTGCTCCTCCACATCTGATTGAGGTAATTTAATGCAGCAAATGGCCCATAAAAATGCAACAGAATTGTTCTACTTTAGAAATGAGATTGCATAGAGGTATGAGTCGAGATCGCAATTTTATTACGATTAATGGTGCAACCTGGCAAGAATATGACTAGATTTGTCTAACAAGGTTGTCCACAACGAATCTTATCTCTGAACTTACTTTTGCAACTTTTCTCTTGAATTTCTACTCACAGATGTGGTTTCTCTTCACTGGAACTGATTACCAGTGTTTCATATGCTGGGGGACCTGAAAATAGTCAAAGGCATTGGCCTACATATGTCCCTGTGTCACTAACATACTATAGTTTAGCAGGGGATTCTGATAGATGAAGAGGAACATGTACAGTATCTCACAAAAGTGAGTACACCCCTCACATTTTTGTAAATATTTTATTAAATCTATTCATGGGACAACACTGAAGAAATGACACTTTGATACAATGTAAAGTAGTCAGTGTACAGCTTGTATAACAGTCTAAATGTACTGTCCCCTCAAAATAACTCAACACACAGCCATTAATGTCTAAACCGCTGGCACCAAAAGTGAGTACACCCCTAAGTGAAAATGTCCAAATTGGGCCCAATTAGCCATTTTCCCTCCCCGGTTTCATGTGACTCGTTAGTGTTACAAGGTCTCAGGTGTGAATGGGGAGTAGGTGTGTTACATTTGGTGTTATCACTCTCACACTGGTCACTGGAAGTTCAACATGGCACCTCATGGCAAAGAACTCTCTGAGGATCTTAAAAAAAGAATTGTTGCTCTACATAAAGATGGCCTAGGTTATAAGAAGATTGTCAACACCCTGAAACTGAGTTGCAGCACGGTGGCCAAGATCATACAACGGTTCAACAGGACAGGTTCCATTCAGAACAGGCCTCGCCATGATCGACCAAAGAAGTTGAGTGCACGTGCTGAGCATCATATCCAGAGGTTGTCTTTGGAAAATAGACGTAGGAGTGCTGCCAGCATTGCTGCAGAGGTTGAAGGGGTGGGGGGTCAGCCTGTCAGTGCTCAGACCATACGCCGCACACTGCATCAAATTGGTCTGCATGGCTGTCGTCCCAGAAAGAAGCCTCTTCTAAAAATGATGCACAAGAAAGCCACAAACAGTTTGCTGAAGACAAGCAGACTAAGGACATGTATTACTGGAACCATGTCCTGTGGTCTGATGAGACAAAGGTCAACTTATTTGGTTCAGATGGTGTCAAGCGTGTGTGGCGGCAACCAGGTGAGGAGTACAAAGACAAGTGTGTCTTGCCTACAGTCAAGCATGGTGGTGGGAGTGTCATGGTCTGGGGCTGCATGAGTGCTGCTGGCACTGGGGAGCTACAGTTCATTGAGGGAACCATGAATGCCAACATGTACTGTGAAATACTCAAGCAAAGCATGATCCCCTCTCTTTGGAAACTGGGCCGCAGGGCAGTATTCCAGCATGATAACGACCCCAAACACACCTCCAAGACGACCACTGCCTTGCTAAAGAAGCTGAGGGTAAAGGTGATGGACTGGCCGAGCATGTCTCCAGACCTAAACCCTATTGAGCATCTGTGGGGCATCCTAAAACGGAAGGTGGAGGAGCGCAATGTCTCTAACATCCATCAGCTCCGTGATGTCGTCAAGGACGAGTGGAAGAGGATTCCAGTGGCAACCTGTGAAGCTCTGGTGAACTCCATGCCCAAGAGGGTTACGGCAGTGCTGAAAAATAATGGTGGCCACACAAAATATTGACACTTTGGGCACAATTTGGACATTTTCACATAGGGGTGTACTCACTTTTGTTGCCAGCGGTTTAGACATTAATGGCTGTGTTGTTTTTTTTGAAGGGACAGCAAATGTTCACTATTAAACAAGCTGTACACTTACATTGTATCAAAGTGTCATTTCTTCAGTGTTGTCCCATGAAATTATATAATAAAATATTTGCAGAAATGTGAGGGGTGTACTCACTTTTGTGAGATACTGTAAGTACTCCAGGTGTCTTTAGGGTTTAAAGTTAGAGCACCGGTTAGGCATTATTGAAGGTGTTGGCATCATGGTAATGTAAGGCAAATGCTGGCACCCACGGACAAGCTTCTATTTATTTATTTATTTATTTCACAAAACCTGTCCCCTCTATTGAGCAGAATGTGGTGAGGCTTGAGGCTTAATGGTACACACTCTAAACCTCACCGTACTAATTGAATTTTCCTGCACACCACATATAGTTACAGGTTTTTGAAACGGGCCGTCTTAACAAATATATAGGAAACGCAAGATCACAGTCTTATATATGTCCACCAAAGGCGTCGTCGGTAACTTAAGGGAAAACCCTTCTGCTGCTCACAAGGAGGGGGGAATATACAGTGTGGAACCTCCCCACACATTTTAAATATAACCAGCCAGCCAAGGCTCAAAGCGGTGTGTGGTAGCGGCGCACACAACTCGGGTCTTTTTCATCCCACTTTTCAAAGAGAGTCAAAATGCATGCAAGAGATTGTTGATCTTTTTCATCGCAGACTACTGTGCACAGAGCCAAGACAAACCTTAATGGCAGGAGCCAATTGTGTGGTTTTTTACCCATAGCATTTAAAGGAAGCTGATTCTCTCTCGGATTAGTGAGGAATAGCAGCTGCTCGGTTCCCCGTTGGAACGGTCACTTTTTGAATTGTTTTGGTTTGGTTGATTTCCCTTTTGCTCTTGCTAGGTAGGCTCTCTGGGGTTCCATTCCAGGTCCCAGTCACGCCTAAATGTGTTCTGTCAGGAAAATAAAATGACTGCCAAGCGCAGGGAATCTGTATTGAACAACAAGCACTTTGCTGGCACAAAGTTTTCTTTTTAGTTTTACAACATGCAGTCGGACCCGGTTTGAATATAATTTTTGAATCACCTGTCAATAATGGTGTCTATTATTCAATTAGTTAGTTATTATGGTGTGTATGTATTTCACTGTGAGATACAGAGAGAAGGGAACCGTCTCGATAGGAAGTGAAGTGGTTTGAGTCATGTGGACTAAACGTGTGTGGCAGCGGATCTCGTCTCTTAGCTTACGTGGTTCTGTACTCTGATGACTCTGTTCGTACATTTTCAATACAGTACATATTTGTGTTATGATACGCATGCGGATATGCACAGCCTCTACTTTTACAAGTGTGTGTGTGTGTTTGTGTGTGTGATGACGAACACATAACCACATTTCTATTGCACCTGACCTTGCCAAGCTGCCTGCGGAAAGCCCCTAAAGGAAAGTGATCTTTACATCCACAACTCTCTCCTTCCTGTTTCTTTCTCTCTCTCTCTCTCTCTCTCTCTCTCTCTCTCTCTCTCGAGAACATAACACTCATTACCTTACATATATTACTCTATAAAATATCACTCGCTATATTGCATTACTCTATCATACATTGCTCGACATACATATCACTCTATAATACATTAGTAACTAACCTGTTATTACATGACATACTATATAATACATTATTACATTACATATTGCTCTAGAGCATATTACTTATTACATTAATATGACTCAAACATATTACTCATTGCATCGCATATCACTCTATAAAATATTACTCATTACATCACACATTACTCTATAACATATATGACTAACATAATATCACACGATATTACCCTCTCCAGAACTCTGTTATACTTATTTTCTGTGACATTCTGTCCTGCCATTGCCTCGTTTTCTGGTTATCTACGATCCCGCACGCAGCCTCTTGCAACATTCAAGGAACCACGTTTTCTGTCCGAGTCATGATGCACTGTGATGACACATCTGCTCTGGCCTGGTGAGGTCCCTGCTCTGAATCACTGTTTGGTCTGTTGTATATAAGGCCAGAGCACGAGAGTGCAACAGCTATGGACATTTAAAAGTACAACCTACTTCACACTCGACTCTGAACTTCCTTGAGGCCTCAACAATCCACACATACATACATACATGCATGCATACATACATACTTGCATGTGGACACCAATAATCCAAAGTATCACCGTACCTTTAACTAGCCAACACGCATGCACACACACACACACGTGCACCACACACATCCGTAACTGACACATAGCATCACATGTGGTGGTGCATGTGAGCGATGTCTCCTAGTTAAACACACACACATGCACACACATGCACACACATGCACACACATGCACACACATGCACACACATCCTCCGTCACATATGACTCACTGTCACACTGTTAATTTCCTTCCTCCTGAACAAGCTAGTCTCCCTCACGATTTTTATATTGTATGTAGCAGAGCACAAACACACACTAACACACTAAACTAAATACATTCAGAACTGAATAATACTGAATGACGCTATTCACGGTAGTTATATGTACTGATATATTTACTTATATGGTGTATATTTATTTTATTTTATAACAGGCCTAGCTGGTTGTTTATTTTATACACGCATTGTACAACTAATATTTTAACCCTCAAGTATTAAAAGTCGAAGGTCATTCGTATAACATGTCCTCGTTGTCTCATTGCGTGACTATTACCGTCGTGTCTCGTTACTTGGAATCAAATCAGTTTCTCTGAATGTAATATTGCCAATACTTCTGCTTTCTCCAGCTTCCATTCTCTATCAGTGCTTCTGAGAAGTGTGTGTGTTCCACATGAGGCGATGACGTCTGTTCTCTCCGCAGCCGCCCGCCGCCGCCGCCACCTGTGAAGGTCTCTGGTTTCTCAGAACCCGGCGTGGCACTCTGAGACATCCCTTTAACCCGCAGCAGGCAGGCAGCACTAAACTCGTGGCTGCCGCCGCCGTCACCGATTCAAAACTATCTCACTTCCTCGCTGGGTGCCGCAGGCCGATAAACGACCGAAATGTGATCCGATCTGTCCCAGCAGTTTGATCTTAAGGAGAAATACCCACGTGTGGCAGAGTCTGTGACTAACAGCACAGTCTGCCTGTACCTTGTGAAGTGAGCCTTTTGGCGGTAAGGTTGTTGGAGGTTTGGAGACATCTGTGATTGGAAGACGTGATAGGACGGGCTGTGCAAACCCCCCTATATGAGAGTATGTTTAGCTCCGTACACTGATGAATTTGACATTTGACATTTGCCTATACACGCCACAAAATTCAACTCAACTAACTCAAAATCCTCATGCAGAAAAATGTGACGTCACAGAAAATACACCGTGTTCAAAGTAGGTCTACAACTCTGCTAGCTGTCTATTGACCATGTCTTGTCCCTTTTCAGATGGATCAGTACACCATTCAGTGCTCAGTATTCGGTACGCACGCAGGCACACACACGCACACACAGTTTTTTATGATGTTGCGTTGCTGTACACACTAGTGAAATAGTGAAACGCTATTATCAAACCATCGGCATGCTATTGAAGAAAGGGGGTGAACTCCTCGACGACGCTCCCGTGGATGTGTCATATCGTGTACTCATTCAATGCTTATCACACGCCGACTATGAACCTATGTGTCATCTTGAATTTCCGTGTCTCTGTTTCAAATTCACATCGTACACACACACACACAGAGTTGCATCATGAAAGTGGTCCGTAAATCAACACGGCCGGACGGGCTGTGAAAACCCCCCTATATGAGAGTATGTTTAGCTCCGTACACTGATGAATTTGACATTTGACATTTGACTAGACACGCCACAAAATTCAACTCAACTAACTCAAAATCCTCATACAGAAAAATGTGACGTCACAGAAAATACAAATTCAAAGTAGGTCTACAACTCGCTAGCTGTCTATTACCATGTCTTGTCCCCTTTCAGATGGATCAGTACACCATTCAGTGCTCAGTATTCGGTACGCACGCAGGCACACACACGCACACACAGTTTTTTATGATGTTGCGTTGCTGTACACTCTCTACACTAAGCAGGGCGTCGGCCTCGTTGCAGAACAGCATACCACTGGAGAGAGGTCTCACAGTGTGATAGAGTTAAGTCATTCCTCTGGCTGTTCCGTCTCCCAAGTGATGAAGTGTTTGTTGCTGCCGCTGCTGCAGGCCACAGGTGGTCGTTCAGCGCAATGGGGAAATGAATGCCGGTGGTGTGTTCAAGTCTACTCAGAAAATACAGCGTTACCGTTGACCTCACGCCGATCAAAACTAAAACAGGGAAGGTCTGGTCGTGTTGTACGTTTTGTCAGATTTACTGCGTGAAGACACATGAAGCATTCACTCAGACACACACACACACACACACACACACACACACACACACACACACACAGCAATCTGTGTGTGAGTGCTCAATATGTCTTTAAACTCACTCACTCTCTCGCTCTCTCTCCCGAGACCAGTGCAGTATCATGTCAGATCAACACACACATTTGCGCACACACACACTCACAACCACACACATGCACACCCCGGACAGTGTTGGCTACGGTGACCCTCAAAGGGATAGTGGAATGTTGAGTGTCAGTCAGTTGCCATGGAGATGGCCTTGAGAAAAGGACCCTGGGAAGAGTATTTGGGACTCCAAACATCCTGTGTGTGTGTGTGTGTGTGTGTGTGTGTGTGTGTGTGTGTGTGTGTGTGTGTGTGTGTGTGTGTGTGTGTGTGTGTGTGTGTGTGTGTGTGTGTGTGTGTGTGTGTGTGTGTGTGTGTGTGTGGTGGTAGGTGCGGACATATGATTGACATATGGATTTGAAGCTGTTTTTCTCTGTCCATGTGCTCTTCAAACATTATGCTTGCTAGACATGGCCCTACATGTTTAGAGATATAAATATTTGTTCAGTTGGGTGTAGTTGGTTATTTGGTTATTATGGTTAAGAATAGTTATGTTTATCTTGCTTTGACACGGTTTCTGTTTATTTGGTATTCTAAAAACCAGCGTCTTTTTTCCCCTTGTTTTGTCTGCAAGACGAAATCGTGGTGTGAATGGTTGGTTATCTTTTTACCCGCATCATAGAATTGCTGCCAGACCCAAAATGAGTCTCCGCGCCAAATAATCAAACACTTCTAAATACCGCTTCATACATCCGTCCACGGAAAACCGCCCGCGTTCAGTCCCCAGTAATTTCCACAGAATATGTCTATAATTAGCCGCTATGACAGTATGTCAGGCCGCGCCACGCGCAACCCAACACTTGGATGTGGATGTTGCAAAAGGGAAAAGGCTATTGAAACCAGATAGCGAGAGAGTTGACTCAGAATGAAAAAAGCCCCACTAGTGAAATAGTGAAACGCTATTATCAAACCATCGGCATGCTATTGAAGAAAGGGGGTGAACTCCTCGACGACGCTCCCGTGGATGTGTCATGTCGTGTACTCATTCAATGCTTATCACACGCCGACTATGAACCTATGTGTCATCTTGAATTTCTGTGTCTCTGTCTCGAATTCACATCGTACACACACACACAGTTACATCGTGAAAGTGGTCCGTAAATCAACACGGCCGCTGTTGACGATGTCGTGTCACCTTTTCGTTGCGTAGCCTTTGCGATGCGCAACGCTTTTCAATAGCTTCCAAATCGCCAAGATAAATGGCTTTAGCTTAACGCGGTCGCTCTCTTTGGCTAGCAGCGTGCGGCCTTGTGGCTAGGCTCTCTCCATGGCGGCCCTTCTGAAGGCCGTCCACAGCAGTTAGCGTTATGGGGCTGCGGTCGTGTGGAAGGCCCATGGGGGCGTCCGCACCAGAGCGCTGTCGAGGCAACGTCTCGGAAATTTACAGATAGATTCTTTTTTTTTATTGCCATAAGGGCTTTTTTTTCCTCCATAAAAAGTCTTGTGATTATTTCACTGTTTTCTACCATGTGGTGTTTGTGTGTCTCTTTCTCTCTCTCTCTCTCTCTCGCTCTCTCTCTCATCAGAGATGGATAAAGTTTGATATTTTTGTCCTCCATAAAAAGTCTTGTGATTATTTCACAGTTTTCTACCATGTGGTGTTTGTGTGTGTCTCTCTCTCTCTCTCTCTCGCTCTCTCTCTCTCTCTCTCTCGTCAGAGATGGATAAAGTTAGATATGCTGCGTTGTTTGGATGATTTACTAGCGATGATGCACTTTGGTTTATGTGTCTTTTTGATATCAGGTCAAAAAGACACGTGGATTGATATCAGGTCTACCATAGTTTAGTTCCACACAACTCACACTCATGCACACACACAAACAAACAGCTGCTCTTTTGCTTTTGGGGAAGTGTTGTGTTTTTTTCATACAAATTACCACTGAATTTCTCGGTGTTCTAGGATGTGTCTATGAGCGGTGTTGTGCCATATCTACTAGCTAACTCCCTCGACCAATCAGGTGCTCCGATACACGGCCTGTTGTTGCTCAACCAGACAGACATCTGCTGCGTCCGGCTTTTTTTTCTTCTTCTCCCTCCTCCCCATCCCCCCCTTTCCTTCATCTTCGCACCCACCCACCCACCCCCAGTGCACACACACACACACACACACACACACACACACACATATGGTTCCTCCCTCCCTAAAAAAACCCCAGAAATGGCGGGCACGGTGTGCGCATATGGCCTCCATAGCCCCTGTGTGAGTCACCAGCCCATCATCACAGAGCGTTCTCCCCAGGGTCAGGGTCCTCGTCGCACACTGCAGCTCTCCCACCACAAACGCTTAACGTTCGACGAGCGGCCGCGGCTACAGAGTCACATCGACTCGTCTTCTAGGTAAAGTCAAAAAAGTCAAAATAAACAAATGTATACAACAACCACAACCACGCCAACAGCAAGATCTCTTCAATGAATTCATTGAGACGTTTTTGGACAGTGTTTGACTTGCAAGGAGAGCAGCAGCCTCGCCGAGTCTGGCTCAGGCCGAGGCTTGCCGTGCGAGTTCACCTCCAGTACCGTAAATCTGCATTGACTCACACATAGAACTCACTGGATGAGTCATGGTGCGTAATCTCTGCCCCGCAAGGCCTTTTATTAGTATTATTAACCAATGTGGGCAAGCACCAAGTGTTTGTCATTAATACCAAGAAGAGGCCGACTAATGGGGGAGCTATTTATTTTATGTGTGTGTGTGTGTGTGTGTGTGTGTGTGTGTGTGTGTGTGTGTGTGTGTGTGTGTGTGTGTGTGTGTGTGTGTGTGTGTGTGTGTGTGTGTGTGTGTGTGTGTGTGTGTGGCCCTACCATATGTGTGTGTGTGTGTGTGTGTGTTTTGGGGAACGTGTGCCTGGGATTAAAGACGGCATTCCTCTGGCTCACACACTGTCACACAGACTCAAATTCATTCAGGCACTAAGCAGGAAGATCGGCCACCCTCCTCCCCCCTCCTCCCACCCCGTGCCGTGTCTGTCCCTGTCTTGGCACTCTCTCTCTCTCTCTCTCTCTCTCTCTCTCTCTCTCTCTCTCTCTCTCTCTCTCTCTCTCTCTCTTTCCCCCACCCCCAAGTGGGTGCTGTGACTTGACTTACGCGGTTAGCGTAACGCAATAAGGAGGACGCACCTGATTATCGTGAAGGAAGGTTGGATAAAGTACGACCACTTCACACACATGTTGAGGTGGTGTGGACACACTACCTCTCTCTCTGTCTCTCTCTCTCTGGGGCTCTCTCTCTCGGTCACTCACTTCGTCACACACATGCATGCGCAAGTCATCAGCTCTCAATAAGGCTTGCTGATTCTGTCGACATGTTCCTATTGGCTGTAACCCTGTCCTTATTCCACACGCGACCTCTGACCCTGCATACCACGGGCCAGTACACATGGCTGCCGGGCTGCGTGTGTGCGTGTGTGTGTGTGTGTGTGTGTGGTTGCATGGGTATTTTAACCAAAGCTCCCTTTCTGTCTGGAGGATGGAGGGTTCTGCTGGACTCAGTTGTTGTTTTGTAAGTGCTGTGTGTGTGTGTTGACTTGTGTGAAGATGCACACATAACTTTTATTTCAACTTCGTTCTATCTTCATGGATGTGCTTAACATCCTATTACACCATGGTCTGGGTGATACTCTCTTCTGATTGGCTGGTGCAGGTGCGCGTTAAAATCATATTTTTGCACACGTAGTTCGGCTCAAGTTGAATGACTTCTGAATTCATCTGCTGGCCAACTCGTAACCAAAGCAAAGTTATTAACTGCAGCGAGAACAGCTGACTTATCAACTTGATAAACTCACGACCAGGAAGGAAAGCACGGCAATTGCTGACATTTCAATTTCTTTGAATGTGTTCAGAAAACTATTTGGAGAATGGGACGCAGCAGTATGTATCCAAGATGCCGGTTTAGTCTACTGCGTCTTCAGACCACTGTTCCGTTTCACCACAGCAGAACCACCACGTCCGTAACATCCGCCGTCCCATAGCCTCGTGTACGTGCTGTGGGATTTGCTTTAGCATCACGGTTGTCTTTTCCGTCAAGGAAAAGTGGTTAGGAAAATACTTTTTTTTGAATATTTGACTTTTTTGAATGACACTGTGATACTATACACTGAATAGATGAATGTCATGGTACTGCCGTTAATTTAAGCTTTTCATTCAGTCCTCCTACAACAGGCCTCATACAGTAAGCTGTCATGTGATCTCCTGTCTTGGTTCCACCTCTCTGTCCACTAGGGGTGCTGTCACTCATCAAAGCAGAGGACGAACACACTTTTTATTTTATCATTCGCTCATTTTTTATGTTTGTTGTTGCACAGCCCCCCCCCCCCCACACACACACACACACACACACACACACTCACTCACTCACTCACTCACTCACTCACTCACTCACTCACTCACTCACTCACACACACACACACACGCATTCTCACTTTCTCTCACTCACTCACACACACGTACACACGCTTGCACACACACACACACGTACACACACACACACACACACGTACACACCGTGCTCTGAGCTCCAGTGTGCAGCTGCTTCCCAGGGTTGCGGTGGGCCATCTGGATGTTCAGCCCTCAGTGTGGAGCGGGGGGTTGGAATGGGCCACATGCATGTTTATTCATGTAAACAACTCTGCAACGTTTAATGTTCTGACCGAGGTCCTAGTGCTGGTCAATATGGAAACGCAATTAACAGAACACCTCAACGAGCTGTAGGGCTAGCATTGCTAACGCTACATATGAGTTGTTTGTCCTTTTGGCAAAACAATAAAAAAAAACGTTCTTTCCCAACATAAGATCCGATTACATTTTGCTGGCTAATTTAGACTGATGTCACCTCTCGACTGCGCAGGACAAGTCTGCTTTATGCACAGCCTCGATCAACAGCACAAATGGTCATTTGAACCACACTAACACCTACACAGTTGCTGGTTAGCAGTACGGACGTACGAGTAATGCCAGCAATTGTTGCTTATTATTGACTGATACACGAATCACAGTTTGCAAACTTTTGGATTTGGTTTTATTCGCGGGCAATGCATGTTTTTTACCTTTTATACTTTGTTGGGTAATGACAAAAATGACAAAAACAGCCTCTTTAGCCTTACATTATCACTGTAGGATGGTAAATGGATTGCATGTATATAGAGCTTTACATTTACATTTTACATTTAGGGCATTTGGCAGACGCTTTTATCCAAAGCGACTTACAAAGAGTACATTTGTTGAAGGAGAGGCAGCAATATATCACTGTGGTACCTGAAGATAAGAATAGAGCTGTTTTCGAGCATTCCTATTTACGAGACGAATAGAACGAGTTTCATAATTGCCAAGTTGCCTGCATAAGTAGCTGGGCAGGCGTGCGATTCTAAGCATGATACAACATCTGAGAACGAACAACAATGCTAAGTGCCATTAATAAATGTTAAGACATATAAACACGCAGGTTAGTGCTAGGGGGGGGGGGTTATGTAGAGTCCTGTTTTTAGTGAAGGCAGTACCAGTCGTTTGGCAGAAGTTGCTGAGCGGAGTGCTCGGGCTGGGGCGTAGGGTCGGACTAATGTTTGGAGGTAGGTAGGGGCGGTTCTGTTGACAGCCATGAAAGTCAGTACCAGTGTCTTGAATCGAATGCGAGCGATTACCGGGAGCCAGTGGAGGTTGCGGAAGAGGGGGGTTACATGGGAGAATTTAGGTAGGTTGAACACGAGGCGTGCTGCTGCGTTCTGGATGCGTTGTAAGGGCTTGATTGTTGAGGCGGGGAGTCCAGCCAGGAGAGAGTTGCAGTAGTCGAGACGAGTGATAACGAGCGCTTGGACCAGGATCTGCGCTGCTTCACGTGTGAGGAAGGGCCGGATCTTGCGGATGTTGTAGAGAGCAATTCTACAAGATCGGGCCACAGAGGTAATGTTGGCGTTGCAGGACAGCTGGTCATCCAGTACCACACCAAGGTTCCTTGCCGTGGGTGCAGGGGAGACTTCGATGTCCTCGATGGTGACAAGTAGGTCCATCTGAGGGCAGTCTTTACCCGGTATGAAGAGAAGCTCAGTCTTGTCGAGGTTGAGCTTCAGGTGGTTGGCGGTCGTCCATCTGCTGATGTCGGCCAGGCATTTTGAGATGCGTGTTGCGATGTGGGTGTCTGAGGGGGGGAAGGAAAGAAACAGTTGGGTGTCATCAGCATAGCAGTGGTAGGAGAAGCCGTGGGACGTGATTACAAAGCAATTTACAGTTGCCTGACATTTACTCATTCACACACCGACAGCGGTGTCAACCATGCAAGGTAACAACCAACACGTCAGGAGCTGTTTTCAAGATTCAAGATTCAAGAAGACTTTAATTATCCCGAGGGAACTTATCGTGCAGCATGTTAAGGTTAGGGTAGGCGGAGCCCGGGGATCGAACCAGCAAACTTCCGGTTTCCAGACAACCGCTCTTACCTCCTGAGCTACTGCCACCCTATGCTTCTGTCTCTCTTACTTTAGTTTTGCTACACCTTAAGGAGCAGACACTGACTTGGTTGTGACTTGTCCAGTCCATATTAAGGATTGACTCTGTGTACGTATTAAATGTGTGTGGTCTGTGTGTGTGCGTGTGTGTGTGTGTGTGTGCATGTCTTGCAGGCCTCTAGTCCCAAGCTCTCGGCCCGATGCGCTGACATACTTCAAGTGAGACGCTGCAACCGACTGGAGATGCCCGACAAACTCAACACGTTTGTTCTAAAGGTAAAGAAGTGTTCACCTCTCCTGTGACATGTGTGTATATATATATATATATATATATTAAATATATAGAAAGTTAAGACAGAAAAACTATTAAGCTGACAGTTTCATTTGTCAAAAATTGTTGTTGTTAAAAATATTTGCAAGGCATAAATAAGTTGTCACTTTGAGTGGCAACTTAGTTATGCCTTGCTTTTAATCGATATTTATAGTTTTAATTGATTCTCTTTATTGATTAGTCTTTATCTCACTGTAAGGCGCTGCATCTCACTGATTCAAATGACCCAAAAGTGACACTAATTTAAATTAAAAATTCTATCAAAATGTAATTAGGCAACTTCTTAGCAAGAAATGAATGCAATGAAGTTCTTAAGAAAATTAATGGTTCTTAGGAAAATATTGCGGAATTGCCATTAAGAAGAACAAACTTCTTAAAAACGATCTTATCTTATCTCAGGGCTATACTGTGCTCATGTACAGTCATGTTCCAAGCAGACATATCTCTTCACCATCTGGGCCTGGCCCGCAACTGACAGTAATTGTTATCGTTATTTATTCATCTGGCACATAATTCATTATTATTCCGATGAGTCGATGACTCATCCGGGATCTTCGGTGTCCTGTCGTTGTGCAGACCTATGGATGTCTCCGACCCTTTAGCCGTCGCAGGGAAATGTAAGACTGAGGAAGCGAAACAGTAGCCTGGCAGCACTGTCGAAACGCCGTCCAGACAGCTGTCACCGAGGGGACGGCAAAGTAGAGAGCTCAGCAGAGCTGGTTCCTGGCTGGCCGTGGACACATGTGGGGACAGAGCGGACGACGTTGTAACCAACAGGAAACGTGTGTGTCTCTGTCTCCCACAGGTTAGTCACTGTCCAGGCAGTCTCATCTTCGAGACGGAGAACGACCAGCAGGTCAGCTCCTGGACCACAGAGCTTAAAGAATGTATCAGCAACAGGTGAGGGATGATGAACACGTGCACACTCACACACACACATGAAAATACTCACGCACACACACACACGCACAGTGAATACTCACACAGACACACCCACCCACATGCATGGATGCAGACATGCACGTGCACGCACCCACGGAAATGCACACACAGAATACTCTTGCACACATACTCACACACACACACAGTGTCGTACTGTGCACGTGCTGCCTGTGCTTTCCGCTCTGCTTATTCATGCGTGTGTGAAAAAATCTAAAATGTTGTACTGTTTTGCTTTTGCAAGTCTTTCTTTCTCAAATCCTAGTTTCCATTTCCTCCTTTTGTGTGTGTGTGTGTGTGTGTGTGTGTGTGTGTGCATCTGTGTCTGTGTGTCTGTGTGTGTGTGTACTCACCACTGCTGGCTAATTTATAATTAGAGCAACATTTCTCGACTTAATTACAGCGTGAAATGATTCATTCCGGGGCCATTGAAAGGTCAAGCAGATTTGTAGAATGGTATCTGTGTCGGAATCGTTGACGCATATAACGTTTATTTACATGACCACTCCTAACATTAGATTAGAGATGCCAAGTGCCTAGCTGTCAGATTTGAATAGGAATAGGCACAAGATTTAATTTGAACACAAACATCGTTATTGTGGAATCATCAGGGGACATATTTATTTAACATAGACGGAACACTGTTTCAGATTTGTTTCTGTAGGGATCCTACGGATACCATCGGGTCTTATAGATGTATGCGTTCAGTCACCAGTACGAATGTTGTTAAATCTCTCAAAGGGACAACAAAAAGAAATTCCTTCTCATTACTGGCCCCCTTTGGCTTGTAAGTGAACTGCAGCCTGCTGGAGCTTGTGCATTCAGAGCACTGGAGTGCGAGCTCTGTGTGTTGAGACAATAACAATCATAAACTAATGTTAGTTATAATCAGAAATTAATGTTGGCTATAAACGGACAATACAGGGACTGGCAGGAGTAGATATAATTCACAGAAAATAAACAAATTAAAAAGTTATGAAAGAAGAGACATCCTTCCTTCTTTTTCCCGCCAAAACTGACCCAGTTCTAATATAATATAAATCAGTTTTATGCAACAGAGAGTCTGGGAACGTCTAATTTTGTAAGTTAAATTACAACCTGTTCATACTGTTTATTGGCAATATAAATTGCATGCCGTTATGCATGTAAAAATCTGACATGTTATCAAAATAAAATGCAATCCATTTTAGTCCCTTTAAACAATTAATTGTTGTCTTGTCCACTATTCCTGGCTAATATGAACACAACATTTGGAATTGTATTTATTTTCATACTTTTATGGTGCAGCCAAGATACGAGCTGCAAGATATTGTAAAATTGTGGCTTTCTTTTGGCCCTATAAGCAGGGGGAAAAAACACAACAAAGCCTTGAACAAATCTTCAAACGACCAAAAGAACGAGACTTTAGAAACATGTCAAGATCAACGGCATGTTTGAAAACATTGCAGGAATACGTTGAACATTTGTCCCAAGGTCTGGGTGATAGGAGCCTAGGGCGTGGCGGTGGTGTGCAGAACGCACCCAATGTCAATCGTCATATCATCGCCACAGAGGAGCGGAGTGAGTGTGGGTGGGGTCACATGACCCGTACACTCGGATCCAACATGGAGGAAGTCTTTGCTTCAACTTGTCACTCCTTCTTGAGTTCGCTGATTGTTTTGAGCAGATGTACACACTTCAACATTGGGCCCCAAACATCCTCGTAAGGTTGGGCATTTTTCAACAATAAGGCCTTTTTACTTTAGCTGGGGTGAACATGATTGTGTGTGTGTGTGCGTGTGTGTGTGTGTGTGCGCGTGTGTGTGTGTTGTAAAGGAAGTGTGGGGGAGTGTATGAGCCTCAGTGGGGGCATCTCAGATTTTTTTTTTATTTCGACAGATGTCTGGAATATTCTTATACACATACACACACTCACGAGACACTGATCCATTATTCTGAGTCTCTCTCTCTTCATTTCCTCTGCTCCCTTTCTGCTCCTTATTCATTGTATCTTTCTATCAGGTGTGTCAGATGTGTGTGTGTGCGTGTGTGTGTGTGTGGCTCTCTACACTCTGGGTGTGGGGAATGAATATGGACACAGTCCTCACATCACCTCATTCGTCTCCCTGGCTCTCCAACACACACACACACACACACACACACACACACACACACACACACACACACACACACACACACACACACACACACACGTGCGCACACTCTCTCACACAGACACACACACACACACACACATACACACACACACACACACACACACACACACACACACACACACGTACACGTACACACAGGTAAGCTGAGTCTTCCTGTTATGCAGTGATCTTAAGTCAGCATTTTCAGTCAGCCGGATTTGTTCAGGCTTCCCTTATCTAACCATACTGCAGCTTTCTGTGTGTGTGTGTGTGTGTGTGTATGTGTGTGTGTGGCTGGGGGGTGGGGGGATGTGTGTTATACAGCAGAACATCAAGGCTTAGTTCAGGTCTTAACTGGCATTACTTCCTGTCTGGCCGTCTCTTTGCGCTACCTTAGTCATTTCCTTGATACACTCTTTCTCTTTCTTTTCTTTTGTATACGTGTTTTTGTACAGCATGACTAACTGAGGCTAAGTCTAAAGCGCTACTTCCCTCCTTTGCCAGGCCTGTTCACGTGGACCAGGAGCCCCTTCCCTCGCCAGCAGACAGCTCTGTCCCAGCCATTCACAGTAGAGGGAGCACGGAAACAGGAAATCCTGGTGAGTAGAAATGTGGGATGTTTCCCCAATCACCAAGGGGGGTGGGGGTGGAGCCTATCCCAAAGAGTGTACAATCAAACCGTCATTCTGGGTTCTGACCCCGACGCCTTTGCCCCCCCGTCCCGAAATGTCTCCGCAGGCGCCGTGACCTTTGCCCTGCCGGGGCTGTACCACAAGACGGACCACTTTCTGTGCCCCTACCCGTGGTTCCACGGGCACATACCCCGGATGAAGGCCGCCCACATGGTGCAGAGCTCGGGTATGGAGGGCCACGGCGTGTTCCTGGTCCGGCAGAGTGAGACGCGTAAGGG
The DNA here is from genome assembly GCA_002895965.2 of Coryphaenoides rupestris. NCBI lineage: Eukaryota > Metazoa > Chordata > Actinopteri > Gadiformes > Macrouridae > Coryphaenoides > Coryphaenoides rupestris. The sequence goes on along the minus strand of PIJE02000406.1, from coordinate 263,739 downwards.
GAGTACGTGCTCACCTTCAACTACCGGGGCAAAGCCAAGGTATGCTCGCCCTCATGCTCAAATACACAGACATCTGGGTGGGCTGTCTCTCTCTCTCTCTCTCTCCTCTCTCTCTCTCTCTCTCTCTCTATATCTGTATATCTGTATATCTGTATATCTATATATATATATATATATATATAATATATATTAGGGCTGGGACTTTAACGCTTTAATTTCTATTAATTAATTACAGAAAAAATAACGTGTTAAAACTAACGCATTTTAATCACACTTTATTTTTGCACTCCAAACACCACGGAACGTTTCTCAGCGGACGAATTGTAGGCTCAAATATGGACGCGCCGGAAGAGACCGCGTTTGACCGTTTTTTTTTTTCTTCGTTGTTACCATTTTAGATGGTAGAGATGGCACTTTATGTTAAACTGTTGGTCTGTGTAGCTAAACAGGATTTAGCTGCTTAAACGTATGTATGTCTATTCATTGATTCACTCGTATACCAAAATCCATTTGAATTGAAAAATGTTGCTTCTCCTGTCAAATATTGATATACGATTAGTTAATTTTGATTAATTAATTACAAAGCCTCTAATTAATTGGATACATTTTTTTTATCGAGTCCCACCACTAATATATATATATATATATATTTCTCTCTCTCTTCCAGGCCGTGTCTGGCACCATATTAGTCATCGCAGTGCCAAAGTTTAAAGTTGTGCCCTGTGCCACTTCTCAACTGTATCGAGTGCGACGAGTAGATAACGTTAACATTCCGATTTATGGTGGATTGATTTGGGGGGAATTTCCCCGCGCCAAATCCTGTCACAGTAAAACCCCTCTGAATGGAGTCTATGGAGCTCGAGTAGTATTTTGTAGAACAATTCCAAACAAACAAAGTGTAATAAAGCATTATCTGTTAGAAGAGCAGGCTGTGAATCCCATCCAGCTGCTAACTTTGTTTGGTCAGCCAGACCCATCCTAAAAGACGTTAACGGTCACTATGAATAGATTCCAGCGTATAACTGGCCATGGCTAGCCACACCCATTTATTGCCTAAAAGCCAACCGCCACAACGCCAGCACAGCAGCAAGATAGCGGTTGCGAACCAGAGGGCAACATTTACATACACTCTCCCAGTCTTCTGTTTGGCAGTTGTAGTTGGATTGTGCCGCCAAACCCTGTGCCCGGTATAGAGCCTGTTCACCAGGACATGACGGGCACACTGGTGGTGGCAACATTCAACGCCCCACACACACACACACACACACACACACACACACACACACACACACACACACACACACACACACACACACACACACACACACACACACACACACACACACATGCATTGATAGACACTGTTTAGACTCTGTACTGTCTCTGGATTCCAGTACAGTGAATCGACATAACCTGGCTTGGTGGGTATAGGCATATATGGGAACTCATGTCCATTCAATAGAAATCAAAGCATAGAAATACAAAATCACCCCAAAAGAATGCAAAATTCACCCTGCCCTGTCTTTTGGGGCTGGTTTTAAGATTGTAGCCTAAGATTGTATTGTTTGTATGTTTGGTTGTATGTGATAATGATAACAAAGAGAATCCCCCCCCTCCAACACACACCTCCTCAAGCAAGCTGGAGATGTTTTGCCTGGCGCTAGAATGCCCTGATCCCACCTGATCACCTGACCCTCCCCGTCTCCCCTCCCCCCCGGCAGCACCTGCGGCTGTCCCTCACCGAGCTGGGCCAGTGCCGCGTGCAGCACCTACACTTCCCCTCCGTCATGGCGATGCTCAGCCACTTCCGCCTCCAGCCCATCCCGCTGGAGTGCGGTGCCGCCTGCGACGTCAAGCTGTCCAGTTTCGTGGTGGCCGGCTGCAGACCCGCAGGGCAAGGTACCGTACAGGCCGACCCCTCGCACCCTGACCCCCCTGCACCCCGACCCCCCCCGCACCCCGACCCCTCGCACCCTGACCCCCCTGTACCATGACCCCTCGCACCCTGACCCCTCGCACCCTGACCCCTCGCACCCCTGACCCCTCGCACCCCGAACCCCTCGCACCCCGACCCCGCCGCACCCCGACCCCCCCCGCACCCCGACCCCTCGCACCCTGACCCCCTGCACCCCGACCCCCCCGCACCCCGACCCCTCGCACCCTGACCCCCCTGCACCCCGACCCCTCGCACCCTGACACCTCGCACCCTGACCCCTCACCCCAACCCCTCGCACCCTGACCCCTCGCACCCTGACCCCCTTGCACCCTGACCCCTCGCACCCTGATGCCTCGCACCCTGACCCCTTGCACCCCGGCCCCTTGCAGCCTGACCCCTCACCCTGACCCCTTGCACCCCGACTCCCCTTGCACGAGTGGCTTTGGAGAAAAGCGTCTGCTTAACGATTACATAATTATACTTAATTTGATCATTTTCATGTTGTGACAGAAGAAGGGTTCTGCAGTGCTCTGCTCTGCTCACCGTCCTACTGTAGGCTGATTTATGCCGTCCCGTGTTAAGAGGGATGCTGGTTCAACCCAAGCGTTTGAGAATAATGCAAATTAAAAAACGTCCGGGCTTTGCATACTCTTGTTGTAGTCACACACACACACACACACACACACACACACGGAGTGAGAGCCGTTGGTGTCGGTTGGTCGGTGAGCCGTGCTTCTCACTCACCTGCTGGTTTCACTGTCGACCGCCCTTTGATCAATATTGACACACAAGGAGGGATGACTTTGTTCTCGTGACACACATTATATTGTTATATATTGTTAAATATGTGTATATGTATATGTATCTATATATATATATATATATGTATATGTTAAGTATTTTTTATCCTGAAATATATATTGTGTATATATATATATAAATATAATGACCATATACGTATACTATATATGTGTGTGTGTGTGTTTTATTTTATTTTTGTTCTGGTTTCTTTCTGGAATAAAAACATCAGTAAAACCTACACTATACTACAATATACAGTATATACTATTATATATATATATATATATATATATATATATATATACTTTTTTTTCTTTTTTCTGGAATAATACAAAAATGGAACCTCACAATGCAGTTCAAACTTGAATGTCACTGAAGGGAAATGATGATACCGGAGTATACGAGATGCAAATTGATCAGATTATAGATTATTTGATCTAATTTTCCCATGTGATTCTAATCTCCCAGGCCAGGTCTCTAGTGTGGTTCTGGTGCCCTTCTCCCTGCACCGCTGGAGCTCGGAGCCCAGCTTGGCTCACTGCAGCCTGGCCAGGAGCCCCAGCCTGCCCCCCACCCTGCCCTCCTCTACCGCCGCCACGCCCGCCGCCGCCACCACCGTTCCTCCTCATCACAATAACAGCAGCCACCCGGGTGCGGTGCCCCAGTCGGGCCAGCCCCCGGGGCTGCCCCTCCGCTCCAGCAACCCGAGGACGGCCCCCCCCATGGCAGCGCCTCCCGGGCCCCTGAGGCGGAGCGAGTCGGTGGGACGACGGCCGCTCCTGCGCCACCCCCACCCGCACCACCCGCCCCTCTTTCCCCAGCGAGACTCGGACTACGAACTGGAGCCCGAGCGGGGACGCAAGCGCGCCATAGACAACCAGTACATGTTTGTCTGAACCCGGTGGGGCCCCCTGCTTCCCCCTGCTGGCCACCGCCTCACCCCCTGCCCTGCCCGACTGAGCACACACACAGCACACCTCGCACCCACAGACACCCCCCCACCACACGCCTTCCTGCCAGCCCTCTTTGTGTGCATGTCTGTGTGTGTGTGTGTGTGTGTGTGTGTGTGTGTGTGTGTGTGTGTGTGTGTGTGTGTGTGTGTGTGTGTGTGTGTGTGTGTGTGTGTGTGTGTGTGTGTGTGTTTTGGCAGAACCGGATGCCAACAACCTCTACCAGGTGTGTCCACAATGAATGTACCTTTTTCGGAAATTGTATTATCGTAGGGAATATATTCCTGTTCTTTAAGGATATTGAGGTCATCCAAAATGTTGTGTTGAGAGAAGCTGCTCAGACAACGGGCTCAACCAATCAGCCACATGGTGGCTAACTATCGTTTAGTACAGGTGTGTGTGTGTGTGTGTGTGCGTGCGTGCATGTGCCACTTGTGTGCACATTGCAATCTTGTGCTAATTTTAGTCTTGCCAAATACCAAGCCGGTGACACAGTTCACCAACGCTTGGCGCTAGTTCCCCTAGCTAGCTAGTTAGTGATCCAGATGGAGAGCTCTCATGGAGAACCTCTTGCCGTGTGTCTGATGCTCATGATACACTGCCCATTATCACACCAACATCTTGTTTGTTCGTATTTAGCAGAACAAAACAGAGCATATGATCACATCCAATCATTTAATAAACACACAATTCTGATACTATAAACCGTTGGGGGGGGGTGGGGCGGGAGGGGTTAGTGACTTAGTATTTTTATGCTTTCATTTCTATTGAACGGACATAAAACCAGCAAAATCTCATCGTGCCTTTTTTTTCGACACTCAAACATATCGGCGATGGATCCAAAAAGGACGAAGTCGCGCTTTGGTGCTCGACGCGGCCATCTTTTGTACGAACGACGACATCCAGTCACCGGTGCCTCGGGGGTCTCCCACAGACCTCTACGGTGCGAGAGACAGTGATCGGGGGGAAAACACGGACCGCTCCACCAAGTCCGTACCGTTCCTGCGGAGAGTGTGAAACGACAACAAACCAAACACACATGGCTCCTGCTCCTAGATCCTCGATCCGTCTCGTACCTCTGTGTATTTTGTCTCTCCCTGTCAGAGTATTTTTGTCATTGAATGGATGCACTCGAGTCACTTGATTCCTTAGTAAGAGCCGGTGTGCAGAGGGTTCCTGTGGGGCCTTGTGGGCCCCCCTGCTGGGAGAGCTTCACCTGTGTTTGACCCCTCAGTGTCTCACCTCAGTGTTTCTTAAAAGCACCTACAATGTTTGTTTCTAAATTCCCACGAGTTGTGTTGCGTTCCCTCCTTCCTCTGGCTTCACCCACGGGATGATTCACTGATTCTGAAGCAGGGTTAAAGGGGCCCTATTAAACCACCAGGTGGGAGCGTGACTCTCCATTTCACACTTGTCATATGACTAAGATGGTCACTGAGACATCACAGATGGGAGTGTCCACCTAGATGTAATGCTAACTAGATCAGTCTACCAGCCTACCCAGGGGACTGTACCAACTGGTAAACTGATCTAGTCAGCGTACATCTAGGTGGACACTCCCACTTGTGATTGATACAATAACAATTTTAATGAAATGACAATTTTGAAAAGGCTTGTATTTGGCTAATCACGCTCACACCTGGGGGTATAACAGGACCCCTTTAAACAAGCCAGAGACTGTCGCTCTGCACAGTGTGTACAGTACAGTATTAAAGCAGGGTAGGCAATCGCACAAAGAAATACCCCCTAATGGTACTTACATTTGTTCACTCAGTAATTCATTCACCGCCTTTTATAACCACCCCATTCAATGGTGAACAGAAACCCTGTGTCATTCATGGTAATTCAGTGCTCTTTTTTCCCCTCCATTGAAATTCACTTTAGTTTTTATTATCTATTTATTGTAGAGAGCTACCATGACCCGGCCCCAGATAAGCGGAAGAAAATGGATGTGGAGAACTATGGGTCACAAATGATGAACCTACCAGTACCAGAGTTCATATAAAACGTGAATGAATGTAAACAAAGCATTTATTGGGGGTATGGTCTGTATCACAGACTAAATACATTCTGTATAGAAACGTGCCACATAGAACATTAAGAAGGAAGGTGGCTGCAGGTTAATTATAGCAAAACTATTCTTTGGCATCATACACAAGACAAACAAAACCCAAACTAGCCCCTTTTTTGGTAGTTTTTTTTACAGTTCCCTCTCTCTGCACCAACGTCCCTCCCTGTGTCCACGCTTAACACTAACGTAGCTAGATTATTTACTTATAATAGTATAGGCTTGATTCATGATGAAGCTCGCTCTCCCTCTCTTTCTCTCCCCCCCTCGGTGCAGTGGCTTCTGCTTTTAGGTCAGGTTAGATCTCATGGTCAGCGCTTTCAGGCTTTTTTTTTTTTTTTGGAAACTTAAACCTGGCATCACAAGCAAGACTGAAGTCATTCAGGTGTTAGTAACAGCGAGAGGGGTCGGGGTCCGTGGGTGGGTGGGTGGGTGGGGTGTAGGGACCAGAAACAGAGATGAGATCATTTGGGCCGAAGTACGGTTGTTTCCCTCGGATGCGCTTGAGTCTGAGCCCGATTAATGCTCGTCTCTCCTCTCTGCAACCCGCCGTGACTAAGCCTATATTCCCACATTCCGTTTTCTCTTCCCAGAAGAGACACCATACATTTCCCTAAACCACGACAGATTTCCAATCAAGGTATAGCAAGAGAGCTGATTTTTTTTTGCTATTTTATTTTGTGAAGCATTAAATTGTATATATATGGGGTCTGGAGGATATGACTCAACAATGTGAGTGTCTGGTTAGTTTTAAGCCAGAGAACATTCCCACATACCACGGGTGTCGACAGTCTGGCTCTCCAGACATTTCTCCCTCTCTGCTCACCTAACCCCCAGACACCCCCCTCTGTGTCTGACCTCTGACCTGGTCCCGCTGGTGGATGCACATGTTCTCCATACTGTTCATTCTGTGTTCGTTACTCAGCACTGTAAACATTCCACTTCATACTTCCCCCTAAAAACACATGTCAAAGCTTTGTAGTGGTTTCAATAGCTTGTGTTCACGTCCCCTTTGACTTATAAATTATATAAATATATATATATAGATATATATATTATATACATCAACTGTATATTTGACATTTTGTAAAATAAAGCTAACCAAAAAATCCTTGCTTGTGGTTTGACTGTCTCATGTGTACTGTAATTTATTCAGGTAGTCTAAAAGGAACAAGTTATGATGAATTGAACGAAAATCATTCACGTTAATTATACAAGAGTACAGTTGTGGTATATTCATTGCCTGAGAAGTTTGTTTCTACGGCCACAACTTCAGGTCAACTATGCTAGACGTCACCCATTGTTAAACCAGAAGGATCACACCAACACATCATTCAGTTTTTAAAACTTTTTTATTGTTTTTTTATTTTTTTTACTGATTTTTTAAATTATTTATATTATCTACAAAGTAAAAGTTTCTTTTTTTAACTTAAAAGTTACATAATGGTCGGGTGAGAAGTGGGATCCAATCACCTCAGCCATCATTGTTTCATAAATAACCGTTCTCCTTGTCTTCTGGCGCCAAAAAAACAAAAACGACTTTAATAGTTCTAATTTGGTTAGAAACTTGTCATGTAACTGGAAACAAATGCAGCACATAGCAGCAGCAGCAGTTAAACAGTAGGATTAATACTGTCTAGAAGTTGGAAGATATTTTTTTTCCCATAACAAGGTGCAGACAAAATACGTTAAGTTTGAGTTCTCTTCTTTACTTTCCAGGTAATTGCTTATGCTCCCTTTTCTCTCTCGCGTTCCTCGCTTGGCGAGCCGACTCAAGTTCAATTCTGTTCGGGACCCTCTCTCAAAAAATGTGTGTGGACGCTTTTCATGTTTTTTTAAAGGCTATGTCTGTATGTACTGCATATCTGTGTCTGTGGACACCCAGATCTTGGACAGCTAACAGGGCTGGAAAACAGTCGGTTTCTTCCTGTTAAATATTAATCTTGTTAAAAGGTTTCGTCACTGCATCAATCTGTTAACATTCTCTTATTGCCTAGACTTGGAGGGGAGGGGGTTGGAGGGGGAGGGGGAGGAGAAAAGCTGATGAGCATCATGTCTTGTGGGTATGAAGAAAGAGGGAAGGAGGAAGAGGAGGAGGAAGGGGAGAGGGGGTCGTTCTCTTCAGCTTCTTCTGGGTAACAAGTGCGTGGCCGAGGGTCCTTCAGCTCACCAGCGCCCCCTATCTACAACTGCTGCTGGTGGTGAGCCTGCACTGCAGGGAGGAAATGCAAAAAACGGAAGGTGCAAGTTGAGTGACACCGCATGCGTTGTTGAGTATCCAAAACAAAATATTAGTGGTGGAAAGTAACCAAGTACTGTACTTGCAGCACAAAATTGAGGTACTTGTAGTTTATTTGAGTATTTCTATCTGCTCCACTACATCTCAGACGCAAATATTGTATTATTTACCCAGTTAGTTACCCAGCAGTATGTCAAGTAATATGTATATATAAAGTAATGTCTAAAATATAAATAAACATTTAGCTTCAAATCTACCCACTGCAACATTAAAGTGATGAACACATTTATGTACCAATAATATATATTATGAAACGGGCCATTCTGCATACTTTACGTATATATTTTCATGCCAAAGCAGTGGACGCCTACCTTGTGGGTGGGCCAGGTAGGAGAAGTGTGTGGTGGAGGAGACCGGGATGGGGTTGAGGGCTGTCTGGGGCATCTGGGGCTGCGGCCCCCCGGGGCCCTGCGTGGCCATCAGCATCATGGGGGGGTGACCCGGGGCCCCGTGGTGAGACTGCACCATGCCCGACTGCATGTGGGCCTGTGGGGGACACAGAGCGGGTGGTCCGTTAGACGGGCTCTGTGTGTGTGTGTGTGTGTGTGTGTGTGTGTGTGTGTGTGTGTGTGTGTGTGTGTGTGTGCGTGTGTGTGTGTGAGGGAGAGAGACAGACACAGCGAGAGAATAAGAGAGACAGACAGAGGGACCAAGAGAGAAGAAGAGAAAGGGGGAAAAGGAGGAAGAGAGGGAAGTAAGGAGTAAGGGATCACAGATTATTTAGAACAGAAACAATCCTCCAGTCTGTAACAGACCAGAGTATCTTAGATTGGGGCACGCTGGACATCAAGCCAGAAGGAAGCACTCACAACCAGACAAAATGGCACCCTCTAGCAACCCACATAGGAATATACACCTCAATATCGGACAACCAATATAAACATGCAGAGGACATGTAAAGTAAGAGCTCCCTGACCAACCTGCTGCACGTGGGCCATGTGGTTGGGGTTGTAGCTGTGCTGCACCTGCTGCGGGTGGAGGTACACCGTCTGCTGGGCGGAGGGGAAGGAGGCCTGGGGCGACTGGGGGTTGGGCCCCGGGGTCATGGAGGGTGGGGTGGGCGCCAACGCAGAGTACATCTGCTGCTGCGGGGCCTGGCTGGCCATGTGGAGGACCTGGGCCTGGGCCGCTGCCGCTGGGATGATGCGCACACACACAAAAAACAGAAACCACATAAGAACTACTGCCCAGAAGGCCTCTTCATACTAATCCTCTTCATACTGAGGTTCAGATTAAAGCACACATGGGGAGCCCATCTGCAAGGCACACTAAAAGACCGACCGCACGCACGCACGCACGCACACACACACAAAACTTTCTTGCGTCCTCGTCTTCACACCAAAGGTGTGTTTAAAATCCTAGGCGGTCCCTCATCCCTCATCACCTGGGCCCTTTACATCGATCAGCTGGACAGACAGACATGTGGCTAAAACACCGGGCCGGAGGCGGAATAACGAAGACCACCATGGAAAATATTTCTTTCATCGGTGGCGGCTTGGAAGTGCTGGTGGATGACCGTGGGAGCGGATGCAATTTAGAGTTAGGCGGTTTCTGGTTCTACCGGTGCGGTGCGGAAGCTTATACCAACTGTAACGTAATTTGTCATTATAAGGAGTTCTGGCAAATTAAACCATAGCCTATTGTTCACATGAGCAGCTTGTGTTGATGCTCAACATTAGCGTATGCTAAAACGACATGTCGTCTCCCAAAGCATCTAAACATTAATTTAATAACCTCCTTTAATCTTTAAGCTGTTGAATTTCACAATTCTCAACAGCGCTGCTCTGCCGCCCGGTCAGCAGCTGCAGTGATTTCAGGTGTGCTGCAGTTTGCGATCATTTCACGACTTAATTTAAATAGACCTCCGTGTTTTAATGAGATATGGAATAATAACCACGAGTGTATGAACCAGCTTGTGCTCCTGCTCCCTTACTTTTCATGCCTTTTATGTTGATTAACGTCACACTTTGTCTACATGTTCAAGTTTGATCCTCTCCTGACTGCACCGTGTTATGCCATCCATAAATAATAACGTATTATTTATTCATAGAGAACATTTTGATACGTGAGCGAGGCCAATGTCTCATTGTATTTATTATTTGGATGTTAAAACGCAGCTCCTCATGCCCCACTAGGCGGGGGGCCGTTGTGTGTGTGTTTACCTGCGGCGGCCTGCTGGTGCTGCACAGGGCTGGCGGCCTGGTGGCTGGGGGGCCCGCCGTGCTGCCCGCCCCCCTGCTGGCCCTGGCCCGTGGGGGTGGCCGAGGGCTGCGGGTGCTGCGGGTGAGGGTGCAGGGTGGCGCTGGGGTGGGGGTACTGCTGGGGCATGGGCCCAGGCGACACTGGAAACACAAAAAGCACAGGGTGTAAGAAGGTTGGAAGACACCGGGGTACCTGAGGGGCACACAGCCGTGGGCTGGTCTGGTTCCCATGGCAACCGACACAGCCGGTGGAATAGCATCAGTGATGAACAGACTCAGAGCCCCGCCGAGATAATATCCTTGCGCCATTGCTCAGCCACAAACTGATTGTTTGTGTGACGGCCGGCAGATTTTAAAAAGCGCTGGGAAATGCAGGGGTTTTTTTTAAGAAGTGCGCATACGACCTCTTTTTAATCTACACGGCAGCAGGCACACGGATGACGGCGTCGACAACAAAAAGAACATTCAAGATGAAGAAAATGGCGGCGCCACCGGAAAGTGGAAAAGTTAGTTTTACCAGTGAGTGGACATCACCTAAGATATTATTATCATCATCTAGGTAGGTCAGTGTGTGGGGCGGAGTCCCAGCAAAAAGGGGGGGGCGTACGTACCATACATGGTGTGCGTCTGCTCGGCGTACTGTGTGGTGGAGGACGACACCAGGCTGGGCTGGCCGTGAGTGGGCGGAGCCATCATCCTGGCACTGCCCTGCATCACCGGGTTGAACACGTGCTGCGCCTGGAGGATGAGAGAGAGACAGAGAGAGTTAGTAGTAGTAAGAGCGCTGTGTTTTAGCCTTTCATATTGCTGGCGAGGACAACGTGATGCCCCAGTGTCATACAGAAATGTGGCTTCATTTTTTATTTATTTAAATCGGATATTGATCTGGTTGTGGGGAACGTTGGCACATACGCACCTGAATTTGTATTTCGTTTCTTGAGCCCATATTTCTAGTTTTTATCAAAGCTTTATCAAAACAGCTTCGAGAGCAGAATCCACAGACTTAGCTACCAGATACCTGCAGAATCCAAAGGTTTCAGGAGTCCCCATGTTGCTTTCCGTTGCTCGAACTGGACACACCCCATTAGCATATTTTGCCCCGCCCAAATAGTGCTGATTGGCTCAATTCCCGCCAAACAGTATCACTCAAGCAACCGGTTATACTATACACACTACATTATCATGTTGTGTTGTTTACCTGTGACTGGTAGTGTGGCATCTGCTGCACCAGCGGCTGGCTGGTGAACTGCTGTGGGCTGCAGGTGAAGTACTGGGCGGAGTAGGCGGGGTTCTGGGCCACGATGGGCGGCGCCGCGGCCGTGACCGGGTGCATCATGCTGGGCGCGCCCTGGGGGTGGTGCTGCTCCGACCTCTGCTGGGGCATGCTAGGTACTGGAGTTCCCAGTGGGACGTGGAGCAGCCAAGAAGGGGAAAGCGTTTAGTGGTAATAGTTTCATCCCCACCTCCACATGAATGAAGAAGTACTTGAGTGGTTTGAGTAGTTTGAGTAGTTTGAATAGTACCAGTACCAGTAGTAGTAGTAGTAGTAGGAGAGTTCTTTAGTAGGGCTGGGCAATATTATTTATTCATATTATTGTTTCATATAAATATATTATTGTTCATCCTCTTTGAATGATATTGTACCATCATTGAAATGAAAATATAAACTTATCGAGTACAAATTATGAATGATAATGAAAATTTTAGTGAAAAGTCCAAAACCATACTTCAAATGTCCGTATACCCCAATGTAATGACCCTCTGCAAGACTGTATATTTAAACATATCGTGATATTTATCGATATTGCGTAAGACTATCGTGGAAATAAATGTCTCCCTGTCACCCAGGCCTAGCGTTTCCACCCCAGTGTGGCGGTGAGGAAGCATTGCCATGAATGATTGGGCTGTGCTCACCTTTACCTGGTCTGTAAGGTTTAGACTGGCTGACCGTCATGTGGGGCATCTGGATGTGGTACATGGCTGGAGACTGGAGGAGGGGAGGGGGGGGTGGAGGGGGAGGAGGAGAGGAGACAGAAGGGTTAAGACGCAGGCTACAAATGCCTCTCTCTCTCTCTCTCTCACACACACACACACACACACACACACTCATTCCGCCATCCCAATTCAAAAACAAACAGGAAACGTGTCACGGCCGTTCCCATGGAAATGGCTGATGTTTGTTTTGAATTTAGGGACCAAGAGGAGGGGGCGGGGGGTGCTCACACTTGCCTCCGTCGTGTGGGCATCGACGCCAACATACGCACATAACCACAACTCCAGGTGTGTGTGTGTGTCGACACATACCCACACATCCCAGCATGCCTTTTGGGACATTCGAGTGTAGAAGACTCAATCCTGTACCCGGGGGTATATCATGCAATGTCTCCTCCCTCTGTCTGCTTCCCTGGGTCTCTTTCTGAACGCTACACACCACTGGTTGAGATGTACTTTGTCTTCTTGACAATACCACCCAAACACGTGTGTGTGTGTGTCGCCTCTCAGTCGCAGATGTGCCCATGCATTGGCGGTGTTGTCGTCAACGGCAACCCATCACATCTGGTTACAGGATGCTAGCTTAGCGTTGCGGTAATGGTGCGCACAGTAACTAGGATGCAGATGAAATAATAATAATACTAACAATAATAAGACACCGTGGTTTGAAGGAATTGCAGTAAGAAGTTGGCAAACCAACATCCGGCGGGCATTACTTCGCAAGGCAAGCAAAAAGAATAAAAAATAATAACATTGATTTGTTGGGAGGAAGAAAATAAATAGATAAAATAGAAATCTTAGGAAAATGTCACAAACCTTCCAGATTATGCTTTTCTAATGGAGAGAGAGAGATGGGGGTTGAGGGAGGAAGAGAGGGAGAAAGGGGGAGAAAAATAACCTTTAGTCTTTAAGTTGGACACCAATGTCGTTCATTTAAGTCTTTAGTGATGTTGGGTCACCAAGCGCTTCTTAAAGCACCTTGCAGCACGACCCCTAACGGGTGTCGCAGGGTCACGACCCCTGGGTTTGACCCCGTCGCTGCGGCAGATTGCCAAGTCTGCGGCTCAGTCACGTTTTATGTTATTTTCCATGTAGCGATTTACTTCATGCAACTTTCTTTGACGCTCACTGCGGCTGCAGCTAATGGCTACAGCTACAGCTAACAATGAGCGCAAACAGTGTGAGCGACGCAACGGTCACTGAAACGATAGGATGTATTCCTGTAGCCACTCACTGACCCTGGCAAGATTAAACATCCTCTCCTCTTATAGTGCCTCAAAGACATTCATTTTTTATCCGATTATCATCATCATCATGCTGGTTTTCTCACAAACTAAGCAAACTGACTTTGTTCCAAACTATGAGTTAAGAAAAACAAACGGCACTAAAACTGAGCAGTGTCACGGTGTATGCTTTAGTTTGCATTTTACTGACTGGTTTCGAGCTGGAGATGTGTATTCATGGTGGTGCTGTGGACTTAAGGTCAAAGCACAATATGCATGGTGTGTGTCAGAGGAATGAGGTGATGGAACAGTATGGAAAGAAGCAGAATCTCCTGTGCATTAAAAAAACAAAAAACTAATAAAAACAGCTGACAAAACAAATGCAGGCGTATGGGCCGAAAAATAGGAATGATAAAATGAGGCAGTGTGATGCGGAAGAGGGGATGCACAAAGATGGACACAAAAAGAAAAACAAACGTGTGTAGTAGGGGGGGGGGAAAGAAAGAAAGAAAGAAAGAAAGAAAGAAAGAAAGAAAGAAAGAAAGAAAGAGATGAGGGGAAAAGAGATGGTGGAAGCATGTTGGAAGACAAGCTGTTCGTGTGGCGGCAGCCAGCTCTGGGTTATGTTAAGTTTCATGTCGATGTGCTGCTGCGTGTGTGTGGGGCACATTTCAAACACTTGATTTGAGGGTCTGGATTAAGCCACTGAACACGCTCGGACGAAATGTGGCCCTTAGGTTTCACTAATCGTGAGCGCGCTGGCAAGACAAATGCTTTGTTAGGGACTTCAGGAGGAGCCGACCACAACCTCAACCCTCAACACAACCTTCGTATCCCTACCGCCCGGTGAACGAACCACGGACCAAAAGGTGTCATACCACCAAAACACGGCGATGTTACCTTTACGTCTCAATATTACCTTTCATCATCATGTGCAATATTCCTCATATCATGTGCAATACTACTACTTCTCAATACCATTGACAACTTGCTTTGTTTGTTTACTAAATGTCTTGCCTATTTTTTTCTTTGAGGCTTATTCACTGTACATTTATTATTCTATTGTTTCTATTCTTATGTTGTTGGTATTTTGAGCAACCTCTGGCAAAAGAATTTCCTTCGCGATGAATAAAGTTCTATCTTATGTATATCCAATGTAAAACTGTCAGAAGAAGAGTTGATAGATTACGACATGTGCCGACTTCGGTGTACGAGTCGGTATGAACCATATTTTTCCACGCTGGGCGACTTCTAAAACGAGGCTCTGTGATCCGTATGTGGTGGCGGCTCGGCTCACCTGCACCCCGGGGCTGACAGGCGTGAGGGGGTACATCTGGGGAAAGCAGACCGCCTGGCTGTACACGGCTGGGGGCTGCTGCACCACGATGGAGGGGCTGGGCTGGCCCTGGGGCCGCGGGGGCGTCGGGGTGTTGGCCGGCTTGGGCTGGGGAGGAGCCACAACACACAATGCTGAGTACATGTTTTTTACTCAAGTAGCGTTCTCAAGTGCAACATCTGAGGTACTTTATACTTCTACTCCACTACATAGATGAAGATAAGGCTTCATTATAGGCTTTATAATATGAACAATAAGAATCCAAAACTATAACATTATTTTGAAACAGGCAACATAATCCTGCATAATTAAGTAACCGTATTTTTACCTTTGGCACTTCAATTATATTTTGATGCTTTTGTACTTGTATTTAATTACTTTTCCTTGTAACGCAGTATTGCTGCAGTGTGGCATTACTCCTTTTAATGAAGTAAAAGATCTGAGCGCTGCTGCTGCCGGGCACAGAATCCCCACGTGGGACTGACCTGTGCGTTGAATCGGGGCTTGAACTCGTGGGCGTTGGGGTTCAGGGTGGATTTCTTCACCTGCCTGCCATTCAGAAGAACATCGTTTAGCATACATAAGTATTCCCCCCTCACTTCCACTGTTGGTTTTAGTGTTTTCCCTGCTGCATCCATCTTGTTGCCCCACCCCCGTTCATACTACTCACTCTTGCACCGCCTCCTTCTTCTCCTCCCGGTCCTCAGACTTGGTGAAGGTGGAGGGGGAGGAGGTCTGGACCCCCTGAGAGGTCACGTCGGGCCCCAGCCTCTTCTGGTCGGCCCCAGAGGGAGAGGAGGAGGAGGCGGGCACGGCGGGGCTGCCTGGCTTACTGGTGTTACTTCCGGTGGCGGTGGTGGTGGGAGGGCCCTGGGTGGCGCCGGCAGTCCCCACCGCCGCTGCTGCCCCATCATCACCGCCGCCCTCATGCCCCAGAGAGGAGGCTTTATCTAGGGGAAGGTCCTTGGGCTTGTCCCCCAGCTCCCGGGGGGACATCATCTGGTCGAACACAGGCTCAGCGTTGGAGCTGGACTGCAACTGGACATGGGGGAGAGAAAGAGAGAAGAAAGTATGTATTGGGTTCAGATATGGGGGACGGTCACCGCTGACAACGGGAGACCACACAAGTTGTGTTAGCGTAGCAGTACAGCACACCGCCTGACTGTGTCGCGCTCGTCATGAGATTGGTAGCGCGGTCACAAGACCCGTTTGCATCTTCACATGGACAAACATTTCCCTTTAGAAGAAAAGACAACAACAACAAAGGAGCGACCGTGTTCACAATGAAAACTTACCCGAAAGTCTACACTGAATTTCTTTAAATTATCTATTTGTTTTCTGTGGTCGGGAGCCATGGAAGGTGGTCCTGCAGGAGGAGAAATAGAATCAGAGGAAACTGGTTTAGTTCCACCATTTAACTCATTAAAAGACAAAAAGGTAACCGAATCAAATCAAACAACCATATAAAATATAAAAACCCATAGTAGTGACACTAGGGCTACACGGTGTGTGTACCTTTACACACGGCTCTAGTAGTGACACTAGGGGTGTAGGGTGTGTGTGTGCCTTTACACACGGCTCTAGTAGTGACACTAGGGGTGTAGGGTGTGTGTGTGCCTTTACACACGGCTCTAGTAGTGACACTAGGGGTGTAGGGTGTGTGTGTGCCTTTACAGACGGCTCTAGTAGTGACACTAGGGGTGTAGGGTGTGTGTGTGCCTTTACAGACGGCTCTAGTAGTGACACTAGGGGTGTAGGGTGTGTGTGCCTTTACAGACGGCTCTAGTAGTGACACTAGGGGTGTAGGGTGTGTGTGTGCCTTTACAGACGGCTCTAGTAGTGACACTAGGGGTGTAGGGTGTGTGTGCCTTTACAAATGGCTCTAGTAGTGACACTAGGGGTGTAGGGTGTGTGTGCCTTTACACACGGCTCTAGTAGTGACACTAGAGGTGCACGGTGTGTGTGCCTTTACAGACGGCTCTAGTAGTGACACTAGAGGTGTACGGTGTGTATGTGTGCCTTTACAGACGGCTCTAGTAGTGACACTAGAGGTGTACGGTGTGTATGGGTGCCTTTACAGACGGCTCTAGTAGTGATACTAGGGGTGTAGGGTGCGTGTGCCTTTACAGACGGCTCTAGTAGTGACACTAGAGGTGCACGGTGTGTGTGTACCTTTACACACAGCTCTAGTAGTGACACTAGAGGTGTACGGTGTGTGTGTGCCTTTACAGACGGCTCTAGTAGTGATACTAGGGGTGTAGGGTGCGTGTGCCTTTACAGACGGCTCTAGTAGTGACACGAGGTGCACGGTGTGTGTGTACCTTTACACACAGCTCTAGTAGTGACACTAGAGGTGCACGGTGTGTGTGTACCTTTACACACAGCTCTAGTAGTGACACGAGGTGCACGGTGTGTGTGTACCTTTACACACGGCTCTAGTAGTGACACTGGAGGTGCATGGTGTGTGTACCTTTACATACAGTTCTA
The DNA here is from genome assembly GCA_002895965.2 of Coryphaenoides rupestris. Classification (NCBI taxonomy): domain Eukaryota; kingdom Metazoa; phylum Chordata; class Actinopteri; order Gadiformes; family Macrouridae; genus Coryphaenoides; species Coryphaenoides rupestris. Next base: position 246,446 of record PIJE02000406.1, on the reverse strand, counting down.
GTAGTGACACTAGGGGTGTAGGGTGTGTGTGTGTACCTTTACACACGGCTCTAGTGATACTGGGGGTGCAATCGAGAGGCTTTATGTTCTCCTTATTAGCCGTCGGCGACGTCTGTCTCGTCTCCTGGACCCGGCTGTCTTTTCCTTGAGGAACGCCGAGAGAGCAAGAGAGAGAGAGAGAGAGAGCGGGGGCCAGAGAGAGAGAGAGCAAGACAGCAAGAGCATGTTAAGTGATGACACTAAAACAAACCACCACACACAAGTACTGAGAGAGTACAAATAGTAGTTAGGGTTAGGAGCTCACCTTCTGCAGTGGGACTGGCGGCCATGCCGGGGGCGGGGCTAGCGGCGGCAGGAGAGGAGGCCGGCGGGGGCGGGGCGGCCGCTTCCATCGGCACCGCTCCTGCCTGGGGGGAGGCCAGGGAGGCGGGGCCAGGGGAGGCTCCGCCCATGTTGTTTTGACGGGGGGAGCGAGGTCTGTGGACTGAAGGGGAGGGAGGCTTGATCACATGCTTCCCAATCACATGATAAACCTTATTCATGTACTTTAACATGACCAAAGAAGAGGGGAAAACGGGTGGGAATGAAACCCATTTGCCTTACCTCCACTGACCACGGAGGACCAGGTCCCCCCGGAGGAGCTACTCCGGGACTGCTGGGTGACTGGCACCTCGCCCGGGGCATTGTGGGACATGTAGTCCACTCCTGCACTGGTCCGGCAAGGGGGAACTCTGTGGGCGCGGGGTGTCCGCTGGGACTTTGGAGACATCCTTGGAGGACCTGAAGAGCGAGAGGAAATACAAATGTATTTCACCGTTATAGCAAAGCTCCAGTCCTCTCTGTCATGCCATCTTGTGGCCGTTCTCTCACCAAACCAGCCAGAGCATCTGTGATCTAGGGCTGGTATAGCAGTAGGAAGAGCTGGTGATCTACACGTCTACGCAATACAACACACACACGTTTACGCAACACACATACACCGATGTTACCACCTGGAAGCACAGCAGGTGACCCTATGCGGTGCCACAGCACACTTTAAACACAGCAACCAAGAGTGAATTAAACAAAAATCAAGCCAAAAAGGAAAGCGATAAAGAAGAGAAGAGGTGGTGGAAGAGGTGGAAGAATAAAACAGATGTTGAGACTACGGGTGGGAGCCAAGAGTGAAACGACCGACGTGTGCCTCTTCACGGGTCACATGACCACGATTCTATTTCTACGTGAGGTTTAGCGTTGGTGCAATAAGTTAGTCGTTGAGAAGTAAAGAAATAAACACATTTATATGAAAAAAATTATATGGTGTTTGTCAAAGTGTGTTGAAGTTTTTTGCAGAACGCAGGAGCAATGCCAAACCACCATGCACCAGCATATTGAAATGCCGCCATTACCGTACAGAATGTATTGCATGGTGTATGGTGATGACCTCACGATGAGTTCACATCTTCGAAGCAATACGCAAAACACAATTTTTGCATATATACATGTTTATTTATTCGCTTCTCGATGACGTATTGCACCTTTAATCTGCAAGTGTCTATAAAATATCAGAGATCATTGCCCCCTTGTGCATGTCAGCAGGTGTAAAGTGAATGGTGAAAGGGGAGGTGTGGCTGATTCATTCACCCGTCCATGCAAAGCCTTCTATCCAACATGAGCTGCTCAATAGGTTTGGGATCAACACTAGGATACAAATGGATAGACGAACAAACTGCATCACAGTAGGTGATCAGGTGATGAGATGGCCAACCACTGGTGTCTTGCTGTAGACTCTGTGGCAAAGCTTCTGCTAGATAGAAGGCTCTGCACACCATTGGTGATCTCCCACACACTGCCACGCGAGGTGACAACAGCCTTCGGCACAAGGGATCCGTTTTCTACGCAGGGAAGCGGCTAAACTGCTCTTAGGTCAGTTGTCAAGACAACGCCGCTCTGCCGTTTTGTTGCTCCACACGAGATCTGGGCAAAAACATGTGTCAACACAACACCCGGTTTTAGGACACCTGTGAGTAAATTAAAGAGGTGCTATATGTAACTAATGTGCGCCTAAAATGTCCTAAAATGTCCATGACGTGTCATGAGAAATTAAGGAAACACGGCAAGTCAAAACAGTGGCTTTTCCCAATACATTGCTACAGCCAGTACAGTTTACTTGGAAATGTCCATTTCAGGTCGGCACGTCCGTCTTTGTTCTGGTCTGTGTGCTCCACTATTCTCCGAGTTGACCCCGCCCACTTTGACAACCCGGGTTGCCAGATATCTAACATATTGGCACACAAACGCAGCGTGTTACAGCCATGGAAGCAAGCAAACAAACTGGGTACACTAAGATCGTAATAGATTCTACCCGACCTAAAAGGAAAAAAAATAAAAAATCTTATCCATTTAAAAAATAATAATAATAATTTGAAGTTTGACTGCAGTATCCATGTTGAACGCTCGGTGTCAACATTGTTACATAGAGCACCTTTCAACTCATTCTGTGCCAATAATCAAGCCATGCGCTTTGAGCAAGTACCGCTGTGGGTACCTTCCGAGGACATGCGCTTGGGCAGGGTGGAGCCTGGCAACGCTAGCCCATGGTGGGCCGGGGAAGACGAGGAGGAAGGATAGGAGGGGTAGGAGGAATGGGAGGAAGGTCTGGAAGGTCGGGAGGGGGGTCTGGAAGGAGGCCTGGTGGGCGTGGCCGCCCGGGGAGGCAGGAAGGATGCACCAGACTGGTAACGAGAGGGGGGGCGGGAGGAAGGAGACGGACAGGGCGAGGGCCAATGGGATGGACCTAAAAAGAGGGATGGACAAATGATAAAAAGGATGATTGACAGAAGACGGCAACCAATTAATGAGGAGGATCAGACAGCGGACTAACACAATGGAATAGAAGACTGGATGAATGGAGAAAAGCAAGGCAGCAACACAATTTTAAGCTTTTAATTCAACAAACAAAAAATAAAAAGATATTCCATCAACATTGAGAGCAGTGGTGGCTCCCAAGTAAACAATACCAACCACTGGGCAGATGTCTTGGGCAAACCAATGACACTTAAAATCTAAACTAAAAGTATTGGCGCTTATCAATTGGAAGGACGGTTCGGTTGCGTTTGTCAACATTGATAAATTCCACATCCATCTCCATCCATACCTCCATTGACCACACGCTGGTCAGCCCCAGCGCTGGGGCTGTAGTCGTGGGCTCCCGGTCGAGGCGGTGGGGGTCCCGCGGAGCTCTGGACTAGGCGTGGGGAGTTCTGACGCCCCGCCCCCCAGATCAAAGCCTCCCTGTTCCGTTGGCCGGGGGGAATGTACTTGTTCTCTCTATGACGCGGGAAACACAGACATCCGTGCACACACACACACACGCACACATTAAAGGTTCTGTCAATACACTCAGAAATATTCAAAATGCTGTTGGCACTGATGTTAATAATGTGTATTATACATAAAATTTTTTATAATAAACCAAGCATTTTTTCTTTCGTTTTTTTCTTTGCCAGTGCAATTTTTTTGATAGACGCACTTGCGCGCCACTTGAATGCATGTTTTTTTTTCCCGGTGCAGCGTGTGAGCGGTGGGTCGGCCCATCATGCGGTGGTGGGAGGGGGGGGGGTCACCTGCTGAGGGCGTGGGCCTCCCGCGCCTCCCGCTCCCCCCGCATCACCGCCGTGTACTTGTCCTCCTCGGATCGCTCGTCATTCTCCAGGGCCACGCGGGCCTTGTACGTGGAGCTGGCCTCGATCTCGTCCGCCAGCTGGGCGGCGCGCGCCTCCCTCTTCAGGAACTCCTCCGAGTTGTCCCGCTCCAGGGGCACCCTGGGGTGGGGGAGGGGGAGGGGGAGGAGAAAACGACTCAGCCACGTCAATAGGTGGTGCCAGGTGGTGTGCAGATAAAAAGGCAGAAGCCCCCCACTGCCGGCTTAAGCCGTTGTCGGTAGGTAGGTTTTTATTTTTAATTTATACAAATACTACCTTATATATATATTAATATGTAAAGTCACGTTCCAGTCCCAGCTTAAATTTAAAACCCACAAATTAATCCTCAATGTACGAGATATTAGGTATATTAGGGGTGTCTCCATTAAGTATTTTAATACTAGATTTACCTCGCACTGAATTGAATTTCTCATGCATTCATTTCATGACATTTGCTTCAATTTTCAGACACTAGACAAGAAGCGGCTAAAGAATTAGCTCGTTAGTACTGAGGCAAAGACGCTGAAGATAAAAAAAACTTCATCTGCTACCAAAAGGGCACAAAAATGACCCTTCAAATGGTAAATGGATTGCCTTTATATAGCACTTTTATCCAAAGCGCTTTAAAGTTGCCTCACATTCACCCATTCATACACCGACAGCGGTGTCAACCATGCAAGGTAACAACCAACACGTCAGGAGCAGTTAGGGTTAGGGGCATCTTGCTCAGGGACACCTCGACACTTAGCTATGCAGAGCCCAGGGATCAAACCAGCAACCTTCCGTTGCCAGACAACCACTCTTACCCCCTGAGCTACTGCCGCCCTTCAACACAAACGCTATAAATGCAAGCCGTTCTTTCAAGGGCATTGCAGCAGTCTCTTTTTTCCAGGTGCCAATACCAAGTTTAGCTAGATGAGAGAAACCACATTTCTGGAATTCTGGCGCTCAATTGGCATAGAGGAGAACAATCGGTGGCTGCCCCGCTAAAGGAGCAGGAACTTTGCAACAGCTAAAAGGCGGGCTTACGTGTATGTGGAGAGGCTGCTGTCATACGTGGACAGCACGCCATACTTCTCCTCGTTGTATTTAAACATGTCGTTGGGATCCCAGCCGTTGGACTGAAGACGGCACAAAAGACAAACAAACAAAGAGGCAGAGCCCGTTAGCGCAGGGGCAAAAACATGGAGAAATCTGCCGTGATCAATGCTATAAAACGTTAGCAATGTATAAAAGGGGTACATTGCTACGGCTCTGTGTCTGCGTCTGCATCTGTCAGTCTTACTACGTCTGTGTCCAGTGACTCCAGACTGCCGGAGGTGTGAGTCTCCCCTCCGTCCCAGGGCTCCAGGTCTTTCTCCTTGTGCTCCCCGTTGACCCGACCGCTCACCGCCGCGTCTGTGAAGTTGTCTGTAGCGCGCACGCACACGCACACACACACGAGCATACAAAGACATTCCAAAAATGTAACACCTCAAACAAACCCATGCAGTGCACAATGAACGTTATCTGTACGCTCACGTGGAAAATGTAGTAGTAGTAGTAGTAGTAGTGATTGATGCCTTGTGTGCAGTGCAGCTGTGTTTGTGGGAAAGTCAGTCAGTCAATGGCGAGCCTCAGAATTGGGCCTTTAGGAAGCCAATGGTGATGTACATGTAGAAATCCTTTCAGAAGCTATTGAGGAACCGCCCGAGAAGGCTATGGTAATGCAGAGTTGAATTTAGCCCATCATGGCCCCCTAAATACAGCCCACGACGCACTGCATAGCTTGTCAAAGAAAAATGTTCTTCTTCCAGCTGAGAGCGGACACCTTTTTATCATTAGCTTGAATTGTTGTTATAGTCGAGAGATGGGTTTTCAGCGCATCATTAATCAACACTCAATTTCACCCAAGCCCTAAAATACAACCTGTATGAAGTGATTGTCATTTGGCCTCATGTCAACCCTCACATTCTTCTGTGCCTATGTTTCGAATAGCTTAATTAAGCCAATTGCGCCAAGGCCCACCAAGGGGGAAGAGAAAACCTCACATGTATTTGCAAGGAAATCTACTCTTGCTGAACCCAGGTCTGATCTCCAGCACTGGCTCAAACGGGACCGTGTGCATAAAGCATCTCCATCTTGTCTCCTGGGCTGACTGAATGTCCAGCTCTCCCACTAGTCTCCCAATGTGTTCCGCCTGCTGGCACTTTGCAGGACAGGAGGAGGCCAAGTCCATCACATGCTATATGGAGCAGTACTGTACTGCGACGTGGGGGCTGACAGGACCGAACCATGCCAAGCTCACAGGTTGGGATCTTGTCTGTGCACACGGAGCATTGTGACGTACAATTAGGTGAGGCAAACCAAGCGAGGGGGTTACAGTGGGAGGAGGCAGACATGCATTTCAATTTCCCTCGGACTGCCTAGGACATTTACATTCAACATTTAAACCCAAGCGATGCAATTTGAAGATATTGGATTGAAAAGGGAATTTAAAAGAGGGTTGTAGAGGGGGAGGGGAAAAAAGGCAGTGTCTTTAAATCAGATAGGACTTTCCAAACCAGGAGGGAGTCAGGGAAACAAGGACATGAGACAATCGGAGATAATCCGGAACAGACATTCAAATTAGAAACGAAGGGGGAAAGCGGAAGGATAAATGCAAGCGCAAACGACCAGCGTGTGCATTTTAATGAGAGGAGTCCTTGACACGGACCGAGTGCTCTGCCAGCTCATGCAGGTGAAAACACAGCCAGGTCACAACAGCACCACGTGTGTTTGTTTCAATGGACCACGGAATATAACCATGTTTGGAATCTGATTTAGGAAGAATTATAACGATCGATATATATATATATATAATATATATATATATATATATATACACACACACATCATTTTTGTATTACTCTTTGACTAGTAGCAGAGCTCCAAGGAATTGCCTTTAAATCCAACATGGAGCCCAAAGGCCACAGTAAACTCAAACGAAGTTCCCGTGACCATAAAATAAATCATTAAAAATCATCCTAAAATATTGTGTCAGAGCTTACATCCATCAATCCAAACACAGGTGCTTCTTCCAATCAATATGTCGTTAGATGTTAATAATTATATTGTTATAAGTTAGGGTTGTTGTTCACAATAAGTATGGAAATGTATGTCCATCTTTCAATTAAAAACAGAAAAAGGATATGCATATGAATTCTGGGATGTGTAAGGACAGAAAACAGACATATTACCTGCATCTGATGAGACTAAACCATGGGAGAAGAGAAACAGAGGGTTGGGTAAGAAAGAGCGTCAGAGGACGACCGCGACCGGTTGACTTACACCCGCACACATGAGGATTTCCCCGTTGATCATAGACGTTGACGAACGCGGTGTTCTTAATACCGTGTGTGAAATAGGATTACAACACTACATCTAAAAAAATACAAATAAAAAATGGCACCAAAAGCTGACCAATGAATAAAACAATGGTGATAATGTTTTTTTTGTTGTTGCTTTTTTTAACATAAAAATGTGTTTTCGGACTGGCCCCGTCACACGTCGACTCCTCGTTACAGCCGTCCTACATAGACCGCTGTATTTCAAGCGAGGCGCGAGATGAGAGTCCAGATGAATTCGATGAAGGAGGCTCATTCAGTCTTTATTGAGTGCCCCCGCTGTGCCAAGGAGACCTTCGGACCGATCAATAATTCACATTAGTCTTCAATGGCTGGCCACTCTGAGCAGACACACACAAAGTAACGGACTGCTCACGCTCGTTGGTCGACACAGGCAGTTGCAACTACAGACTAAACTACATCAATAAGATGAGGTTCAGTTTTGCGTACAACTTTTTTTTCAGTGCACTTCTATAGGTGCGCCTTAGACAATCTATCCGTGTATGTGCATACACCGCACACATGGGCATAGAAGCAGAGAGCGGGAGCAATACTGATCTCTGTCTTCATACCTTTCCGTGCAAAATTGGGGTCCACATCTTTGAAGGTCACCACCACCACATCGGAGGCCTTGAATATAATGCTTTCCACAATGTCTTCCTTTCGTGGACCGCCGACTGGCTCTGGACTCTTTCTGTGGGCTGCATCCAACACCAGGTCACACTGACGAGCACAGGACCAAAAAAATAAAAGGTTTCATGTATTTAAATGAAATGATCATTATTTAGTCAATTATAAATATTGAACGACGATGCACTTCAAATCGGTCCCGTCACAACACCTCATACAAGTAATAACCTGATATGAAAATAAATGAAATATAAATGAAAATGTTCAAAAGCTGCAATTTAGGATTTTTATGAATTATCATGAAACTGCATTAAAAGCAATGCTCTGCAGATAGGACTACTCTGAACAGCTACGCTAGCCGATGCTAGGTTTGTACAAAGTGACACCTATCGGGAAAAGAAATCCCCATAAAAGGAGGAACTGAGGGGCCACATACCACCGCTCCTTAAAAGGAAACATGCAGCGAGTAATCTTTATATAATCCACCTTAGGAGGTGAAGCGGCCTCAAAAGCGCTGCCTAAGCATCATCTTCCCTGATTAACTTCAGCCGCTGGTTGTCTTTTAACTGGGAAATTACAGAACGTACCGCATACACTAGCACGCCGCGAGAACTTCCCCGACGTCCTTACCTCCGGGCCGTACGTCTTGAACACTCCTTCGTAGACGGCTCCGTTCTTCACCTTCAGCTCACACTTGGTGCCCTGTGAGAACAAGAGGACATTCATGTTGCGACTGTAAGCCGTGGCCGCCGCTACGATGATTGGATCCAATATCAATTACGCGCCACTCCAAAAACGTTCCATACCGCCGTTCCCCTGAGGCGACGAAGATCAAATCTTTTGATCGGATATCCCGCTATTTTGTCGTTCCACGGCCAGCTGTTTGAGTAATTACACAGCTTTTGTTTACTGCGGCGCAAAGGAGCCACTCTGAGAGGACAGCATGCAGCGCATGGCAAGCTGCTTGACAGACTGCATGACATGCTGCGGTGGGGGACTCGTTTACACGAAGCATGAGGCGGATGCAAACACGGGCGTCTCTGCACAGCGTGCAGGATACTCTCCTTGACTCATAGTGGATAATATGCAGATTGACCGATGCTTAGATATCCCGCAAGTGTGTCACAACACTGAGGTGCGAGCGCATACATTCTTAGCATGGATGTCTCTCCTCTCACTTACGCCCCATCCCTCCCCCAATGGGAATCAAACCCGTAACCCCCGGCAGTGTTGTTGATGCCCTGCTCTACCAATTGAGCTCGACAGGACCATGACTACACCTAACTCAGTGTGACGGATACAAACTAATGTCTCCAACAAATGCAATAAACATACCACCACTGATGTCAAGACGTGGACCATCCTCATGTTTGCATAAACACCATTGAAGACAACCTCAAGAGAAAAGAAAATTCTATAATTATGATAATAAATAAGATAAACTCCCAAGACATAGCTGTATATGAAGAGGCTAAATGTACATCTGTATTCTCATACTGTATACTTCATCATTAATCTGTGCCATGGATGAATGGCATTAAAACTAAAAAAGGTAAAAATGTACTGTATTTATTTTTACATTTGTGTACCATAGGTACAAGGTCTAATGTTGAAAAGCTTTGTGTAAAAATAACCAGACCAAGACCATCAAGGAATATCTGTTCACATTACTTACTGCTGCAGAAGGCCCTTTGCCACTGTGCCTTCCTCTGAAAGAGAAAATGGGAAATGTTTTTTAGAATTATCAGCAATTTTAAAGAAAAAAAATGGCTTTAACATCCTATGACATTCCTATAAAAATGTGGTAGTAATATGAGAGCGGCAGTCCTGTGTATTGGTCATCGGGGAATCTAAATAAATAAGTAAATAAAAAGGATAATAATAAACAGTATTTCACCTCTAGAATGGCCATCACATCTAGCTATGAATGCTAAAAGCGTCCCACGTGAAAGATGGTTTTATTCAAACGGCATGCACATGTGGATATAGTGATGATAATGTGGCTCTTGGAAAGAGAAAAAAAAGAACGGAAAAAAAAAAGAGTAACCTAGATTTATACAAGTATGTCCTGAGATGCACCTTGCACAGCCGCTGGAAAGTGGCCGATTTGAGTCAAAGAATGCTAGTCCAGTTCCCCCGAATACACTCAGGCCTAATAACGGAATGCGTTCCTAAATCACACAAGCTGATTAAATACGATTAGGGCAATCGTATTGGCACAAAGAAAAATGGGAAAACGAATCGTTTCGATTACGGATTGAACGCCTCGACATTATATATATATATTATATATATAGTGCATGATGCCACTGGAAGACGACGCAATTAAATGCGAACTACTGTCGGTGGCCACTAAAATGAAGGCTATTCGGAACACGCCGATGCAATGCCACGCACTGGCGGGGTGTGTGTGTGTAGCCTGCAAGATGTGTAGCGTGACTTAAAACGACACATGCAGAGATGTCATTTTACTTCAAGGACACACTTTCTCTCACACAAACCAGCGCCAACGTCAAGGTTGAAAGCCATCGGTTGGTGTATTCTTCCCCCCCCCTCTCTTCTACCACCCCCGCCCATCTCTTTCGCCTACACATTTTATATCTAATTCTTGGCGAGTCGATGCCACGTTGTTGTTGCGATAAATAGCTACGTGCATGTCCCAATAACATCAAACCCGTCCAGTTGCATGACGTTCGATCCCCAAACGAGCACACGATGCACAACAAGCACGGAGTGTCAATCTGCTAATGAGCTGGCTATCAAGCCGTGAACTTCGTGCAGGGGCAACGTGAGGTTGAACCAACGAACCATTAATAAATTAAGAAACCGCCACAATGCTGTACAGCAGCCTCACACGGGGGGGATTTAATGTATAACATATGCGGGCTGATGTCAACAGACGTGGATACAATTAAAGTACACGTAATGGTGATGATGGGTATCGCCCGGTGGAAGTTGCAGCAGGCCAAGCTAACGAGCAACGCTGGGCGGCCAACACCAACACACCAAGGCCCAAATACGCGCTCATTCATATGCGTACATTTTCCCCACCACGTTACAAATTGTCACCACCCAAAACGTGTGCCGTGGCCAGCAACGACGGTCGCCCTTTTAGGGGGAACAGGTCGCATTCGCATCAACCTCTACAGTTACGCATATTAATGTAGCTTTCCACTGACCTGCCCAGATTGTGTCGGCCCCCGCCGCCGCCGCTTCCCCCCCCGGCACCAGGAGCGGCGGCGGTGGTGGTGGTGGTGGCGCCGCCGCCGATGCTGCTGCTGCTGCCGCCGCCGCCACCGCCGGGCTTGCGATTTCCACCGGCCTTCATTGACATGGTGATCCCATAAACGACAACGTTTGCAGTGTTTGTCTGTCTAATGGTTCAAGCTTCACGCTGCACGGTCGTTGTTGCCGGCGACGTGGAGGCGTCCACCTGCGTGACAGCCCCGCTAGCGGTCTGGTAGCTAGCTAGCGAGCTAACGTCACAGCCTGCTTATCTACCTCCTGGCTTCTGGATGGACGATGCTAACAAGCTAGCGCTGTCATAAGTGGCTAACTAAATTAGCAATGTGTACAATTCCTATTAAAACAGGAAAACTGAATCTTAAAAAAAAAAGACAGCGGGCGCAAATTACTCTTCGGAAAGTAACGTGTGTTTTGCACCCCTTGTCAATATGTGATGTAATCTTAATAATATTTTTTGATGGTCTCAAAATCGGGTTTCCAAGCTATCTCAGGTTCTCTCCGTTGCTAACAGCGAAAAGACCAAAACAGTCTGAAAGGGGACAAAAAGCCGCGGAAGGATATATGGCAGGCGCAATAATACATCCTCAACAAAAACACTCATATAACGTTGACACCCAAAACACAAGTTGTACTTGCAATATTGATTAGATGAGACATCAACCGAGTCGACGAAAAAGTATATTTAGACCTATTTTGTAGAGTATAGCAGAGGCATACTACATGGCACTATTTACAGGAAGTACGCGACATGTCAGCGGCGGCTGTAGCGTAGCCGTTAACCACGTGAGCCGGCGAACCCTGGCGGAGAGACGCGCGCTGCTGTAGTGTGTGTATGTGCGCGCGCGTGCCAAACTGAGTGTCCTAACATGTACCTGCCTTTGATTTGACAAACAATAAATAGGTTAAATGTCAAAGATAACTGTGTTTAAAACACTAATTACAGAATATGCATACAATGATGCAACTGTTCATAACCGATTAATGTAGATTGTGATGTAGAATTAATCCAGATTCTTCAAATGCATATGAAAACATAAAACAATGGTTATTAGCGCCCACTGCGCACATTGAGTCCACATAGTCCATGTTTTGCTTTTTTACGAATGCTGAATAATGTGTCATTCCATGTATTTCTCCTCACATACTAAATGTGGTCCATTACAGTTTATAATCTTCCTGTAACAAATGTACTACCTCAGTAACATATTTCATAAAGGGCAGCATTGTTCTGAAGGCTGTTTCTGATGGTTATATGTATGCATGTATATATTATCATGATTAGTAGTAGCAGTCAATTATTGACTTCAACTATTGGCAACTTGTTTTGCTGACTGACTGAATATATATATCTAGGTAAGATATACATATATATATATATATATATATATATCTTACCTTAGACTCACTGTAAATTTGTAATTTTATGTTTTATTATTCTACTGTTTATTTCTCTATTGCTTCTTATTCTATTGCTATGCAACCTCTGGCACAAGAATTTCCTTCGGGATTAATTAAGTTTTATCTAATCTTATCTTATCTTAGTAGCCTAGTTGTAGTAGTATATTATTATAAGTATAATTATAATGCATTTCAGACTGATTCAGACTTGCTGATTGATCCATCTTTGTTTAACTCTAATAAACGTACACAGTAGTTTGTATTCAGAAATTATTCATCTTAGAGGTGAGCTCATGGGGTGAGACCAGAGACGTACGTGGAGGTAAAATGCTGGCTTAATGCAATGTGTTTTCGTCAGGCGTTCAGCGCGGCCACCTCTTGCGCACTCGCAGCGTTCGGTCGCTTTGTGAACAGAAGCTCTAGCCTTGGAAGAGCTAGCCAGGTAGCTCAGCAGCGCTGGAAGTACACGTTTAGTAGAGCAACTTCACGTCCATACATCAGGCACCTGCCATTATATTGACACGCCTTAGTTGTACCCCGGGTCGTGTTAACGTCACGTGTGTTTTTGACCGCGATCAAGTGTAAATGTGCGTCGTTTCGCACGCTGCTAGCTACATCACCTAGCCACCGCTGTGAGCTAGCCCCGCTCCACGTCTCCTATGAGCCGTGGTGGACGTGACGTACCGGCTTTCTTTAGACACCAACTATAGCGGATATAACAACAACATCAACAACAATAACAACCAAGTCACGCTACATCCCCACACGTGTGGCTTTGATTGGCCTCGTTTGCTCACCCGATGATCTGTGGTGACAACACAACTACAACTATTGTCAACGCTAGGAGATAGCCGGTGTTGTGCAGCGGAGTCCTCGTTGCACTTATAGCTATAAATACACAAGTGTGGTGGCTTCATGCTCGGCGCCCCGCCAAACGTGCTGGGTTAATAGGTGGATTTCGCGCGTACGAGGACCTTTCCTGTCAGTGTGTGTGTGTGTGTCAAGGGTGGCACTCTACATGGTCGCAACAGTGAGCTCCGGACGACTGGAAGAGCGAGTCGGGACCCGAGGCTGTGAGCCCGAACACTAACACCGGCCCCGCTCGGCGTCTGCGACTGTCGGCTTCAGTCAGTTACACGTAGCCGGCGGTGGTCGCTTGCCGGCGGACGAATATCAGCCGCAAGTCGCGATGGCCGTGGTGTATAACGAGTAGATTGATTGCATGTACCGGACGGAAACTTTTAGAGGTCAACGTCGAGCAGTTTGTGTTTTTTGTTGCCAACCCTATGAGATCGCCAGACTAGCCCTGCGCAACCATGTCGGAGGACAACAACGCAGACAAATTCATAAAGGTAATTAATCACAACGCAAGGCAGCTCTCCCGCTGTACTGTACTGTACTGTACTGTGGTGCTGTAGCTGCCTTGTTATTATTATGATGATTAATGCACGAAGAACAACTTGGCCTTGGTTGTGAGAGGAGATTGTTGGGACAGGGGATTCTGAACTGGGCTACATCTGCATCTGGAGATTTACATGCGTCTTCGTGCCTTGATTGTGGTTTATCGACTGTTTTCTGTGACGCTCAGATGCAGAACTATAGGATGTGACTTATCCTCCTAACCCACCTGTACGTAGATCTCACTGTGTAAAAAAAAAAAAAAAAAAAGTGAACTTGCTATGTTGATAAAAACCCAATTATGTCACTTCGAATTCCTTGTGATCGTTATTGGATCTTCGTGTATTTGTCATGTCCAATAATGTCCAATAACACTCATGTCCAATAATCTGATAATGTGTTTATGGTAAAAATGATTTAAGTAATATGTTTCTATAGTAATATAGTGAATTTACATACAATCAAGGTCAATCAAGTTTGGTTTATTCATAAGGTCAGTGGCGTTTATCTTGATTCATTTAGGCCTATATCATGGCTTGAATATTAGATTTTCTGAAGTGGTAATTAACATGCATGCAGATACAATGATGACCCTTAACCCAGCCCAGGGCAAGGCAGCACTCACAGACAAGTGAGGATACTAAAGTGATGTTGCAAACAAAGAAACGTCTTTTCAAATGTCAAAATGTCTAAATTACAAAAAGCTGACAACTCTACCCCGGTTTCTGTGATGTCACTTGATTGTGTGTTGAATGGTGAAAAACATTTATTCTAGTATTTGTGGTAACAGTCTGATTTGATTCAATGCTTAATTGCCATTCTAAAGCAAATGTGTGTGAGTACTTCTCTGTGTCAGAGTGAGGTGAGGTGACGAAGTGGTTGAATAAGACATGTTCCTGGGTGTGATAGTATCCATCCTGGATACAGGATGTAGTATCCATCCTGATGATATTCATCAATGCCTTGATTCAGGGGCACTTAATTAAAGCTGATTGAAAGCCGATTTGCTCTGATAGGCTGAAACAGATAAAAGTCTCGGAAAGAATATTGAACAAACAAAAAAAGAATAGGTGACCTGGACTGGTGAAAGGTGTTCAGGTTTAGGGTTCGACTTTGGTCTTCACATCACAAGGTCTGAATTTGTCCAACCATCCACCATGCACCCCAAGTGAATTTGGCTAACCAACCACCATGCACCCCAATTGAATTTGTCTAACCAACAATCTAATCTGGGCCTAGACTTTAAAGTCAGACCCAGCAGTAAAATGTGATCCTAGCTGGCCATGGCTAGAACTTCGAACTTTGAACAGTAGACCTGTCACACAAGTTCCCTTGCAGTGGCTACCAGTGTTTTTTTGTGACTCATTGGTAAAAGTTAATCTATGAAGGGTAAAAAAAAAATGCACATCCAATATAATGCACTGTTCCAACGCAGTGTATAGTTAATTTGTCTTTGTCATAATGTGTTTCACATTTGAATATGACAGTCATTGTTATTTCCCCCACATAAAGGTTCAAATCCAAACCTTATTGTTGTTCAGCCTGTCTGGCAACACACTGCTCAAGAGCCGCAAGAGACCACTGGCCAGTTTAACTGTTTATATCTCCAGTCTTTGTAGGAAGGTTTGATTCAGCACAGAAGATTGGTTTCTCTATTTTTGTGTTGGTATTGATCTCTAATAATAATCTGTCCTTTCAAGGAAACCTCCATTCTAGATGAATACAACATCAACTGGACCCAGAAGCTGGGAGCTGGCATCAGTGGACCTGTAAGGTGAGCCTGAGTGCCAACGGCTGTTACCGCTCCCTCTCAATGCGCCACGTTTTCAGAATAGAGCTCAACATGGAATGCCTCGATTAACTATAATCTGGATGCCTTGGTTATTCAAACCACATCTCACAGCAGCAGCAGCATAATCTGTTAAATCTATCTAAATGATAGCCACCCCCCATTTCAGTATCATTGGCTATGTTTCCATCCAGCAGTTCGTCATGTAGGTATTCCACTGCCATTTGGGAATGAAAACGCTTCTAATGAGGAGACAGAAGAGTTTTGTTTCATGTTAGCGAGCGGTTAAGTGCTCGCTTGAGAGGAAAGTGATGGATACCGGAATGTGCAGTTTTTGACAGATGCTGCTGACAAAATCCTAATTTGTCTAATTAAAAAGAGGCTAATGCAGCACAACAGCTGCTCTACTACATACTGTATGTGCTTTGTCATTTTGAAAACGTGAATGAAAAAACTCATCTGACTGACTTGAATGTATTTTCCCCAAAGAGAGGAGAGCGTGTGGGCAAACTCAGCGCCTCAGATATCAGGGATAAGGTCCAACCACAGCTCATGTCATAGTGTATACGCATGACTATTTCTCTATGCACTGCCCTCAACAATTCCTGTGATCTCGTGTAAAACTCAGAGCTCATCTAAAACCTCTACCCGCTCCCACTGAAATGTGAACATAATGTTCCTGACACTCATAATTTTGCATATTTGGAGGGATTTTCTTTGTCTTTCCCTTTTGAACTGTTCACCTGTCAACGGTTCACAACATCAGACCTTCGTCACGTCTTATCTCTGATAGACTGTTATGTTGTGTTCTCCTCTTCCTTTTAGTTCCTTTTTTTCGATTTTAGGGTCCAAACGCGGATTTCTTTATTTTTTGTCCTCGAGTACCGACCTGATTTTGACTAGATAGCGCAGTCAATTTGTCAATAACGTGTAATTGGTTCCCCATTGAACCTCCAGTTCCTCCTGCATCCTATATTGTCCTCACTCCCTCATTCTCTACAGGTCCCAGTGGTCATTGCAGTCAATGAAGGTCAAGTAGAAAGTACAGAGTAGACAGCCGGTCCTCGTGCGTCACTTAGTTCTTACATGCACCCACCTCCCGTAACACTGATTCAACAATTTCTGCCTCCATCATTTCACTTTCTCACCTTTTTCTCTCTGCTTTTCTTCTTTGTACCCACGCTTCCACCACCTTCCGATTTTTTTTTTTGCCCTTTTCTTGCCGCGTGTGATTCATGTGATTCATGATGTGATTTGGTTAACAGGAATAGCTATGATGACACACTTTTTATGATTCACCCTTACTCACCTCACACAATCACGATAGATTCATGTCCTCAACTATGCCACCCTTTACGCGTGCACACACACACGTACGCACACACGCACGCACACACTCTTCCTCTTATGATTCATTAGGCGAGGCATTACTCTGCAGGAGGCGAACTTTGGCCGAGGCAGAATGTTCCCTGTGGCAAAGCTTTAACATTACTCTCAGTAATCTGAGTTTAAGGGGCAAAGGGTTCACAGCAGGCCCACGTGAACGTTGACAAAATGACAGGGATGATTGGTGTAAAGGTGAAAGTTGATTTTCTAAAACAAGGGGCAGAAAAAGACCCGGTGACAAACTGCATAACACACGCTGATGATGATGAGGATGCTGTGGACTGAAGCCTGTGCCTTCTTCCCCCTCCTCGACAGAGTTTGTGTGAAGACATCCTCCCAGGAACGCCTGGCCCTCAAGATCCTTATTGATCGCCCCAAGGCGCGGAACGAGGTTATTAAAACACTCGCCCTGTTTATTGATGTTTGCTCCTGCCTATGCCCATGTGCCTGCCCCTGTCCTTCTGTTCGTTAGTCCTTATTGTAGCATTCTCTGTCCCACGTTGGTATGTCTGTCTTGAGTCTCTCCATCCTGCACGTGCGTATGGACCTTTTAATGGGTTCTTATTGTCTTGCCCTACCGCAAGGATCAGACCAGTCGAACTGTGATTCACGCAGTCAACACAGACGGCGTAGACCGAACCTCCTCGTGATGACGAGTTCTCACTGCAGACATGCAGATGGAAGCCGTTTCACAACGACAACAATATCTGATTACAGACATGCCCTGTCTAGAGAGGATGTCCCAGTGGAACTAGGCCTATTATATCCTATGATAGTATGTGTATGAAACCTGTGAACTGTTCTGTTTGCATAATGAATGTACATAGGCAGCCATACACTCATGCCATACAGTGATTCTTGCACGTTGAAACACTTTGAACTAATGTAATGGGCAGAAAACCCTAAGCACTACTAAGCAGTGTGTTGATGTATTCACAATTGATACATTTTCATATCAATGAACGCAGGTCCGTCTTCACATGATGTGTGCTGTTCACCCAAACGTAGTCCAGATCCTAGAGGTTTATGCCAACAGTGTCCAGTTCCCCCATGAATCCAGTCCAAGGTATGTGTGTATGAGTGTGTGTGTATGTGAGTCCAGAATACACACAGCAATGACAACCAATTGCTCTCATAAATCTTATTCAAAAACAAATTCAACACATTATCAAAGATGATCAATTGTCGATTAATCTGCAGTTTATTTTCTTGATTAGTTGTTAAATGGTGAAGCTGCAGCTCAGAACATATTCTAAATTGTGTGTCTCCTATTTCAACACTTGGGTACATATTCTTTGAAAGAGCGAGGCTACTGATCGTCATGGAGATGATGGAAGGGGGTGAGCTGTTTCACAGAATCAGTCAACACAGACACTTTACCGAGAAGATGGCCAGCCAGGTCACGAAGCAGGTATGTGTGAGTGAGTGTGTGCATGTGTGTGCGTGTGTGTGTGTGTGCGTGTGTCTTACAACAGTGTATTACTCTGCTACGTCTCTGGGCTCAGATCAGCGAGGCGTTGGAACACTGTCACTGCCTGAATATCGCCCACCGGGACCTGAAGCCAGAGAACCTGCTCTTCAAGGATAACTCTCTGGTGAGCACACTCGGCTGCACACGGTGTATCCTGGATTAGACAAACAAAGGCTATAAGCAGGGTTCCCACGGTTCCTTGAAATCCTCCAAATGTTACAGCTTGGATGTATATCCTATTTTGTGCAAGAAAGAATGGCAATTGGAGTTCTTTTGATATTTCTTTGCTGTCCTGGGTCAGAAAACTCGAGACGACATTGTAAACGCAGCACAATAGAGAAAGTGTCTGGAAAGCCTGCTAGTTGTCATTATACAAATTCCCAACGGTAATTAATCTTGATCCGTGTCTCAAGCTATGCCATGCTGGGTCCTTACATTTAGGGAATTGGGCCTGCAAAGTCCTTGAAAAGATCTTGAATTTGATGTTTAAGAAGGTTTGGGAACTCTTTCTACACATATAGTAGTGGCAGGGGTGTACTGTATATTTCTGCACAGCAAAATAACAAAACACACACACACACATTGCCTCTGCTACTACGTTACTTTTTGGACAGCATGAGTGAGATTCTCCTCCTCTGTGCCAAAGTGCCAGATTGTTGGCCGTCCGATAGCGAAGTGGGTGTGAAATAGCAGGACTTGGAGACATCCATCCACCTGGAACCCAGAGTGTCTGCTATCAAAGAAACAGAGTGAAACACAAGATTCTCTTCTGCTTCTCCAGTTGCTCAGATGCCCCTCCACACACGTACACGCACACACACGACACGACACGCAAGCAAACCACAAATGCACTATTGATATCTGCTATTTGACACAGAAGTACAGTATACTTGGGCATTTATATGTGTGGATGTCTGGTCGTTGGTCAAATCAGTCCTCATCTCGTGGTAGTGTTGGTGTTGGTGGTCACCCTCTGATCAGTCCCTCTTCTCCACCACAGGACGCTCCGGTCAAGTTGTGCGATTTTGGTTTTGCCAAGATTGACCAAGGAGACCTGATGACCCCACAGTTCACTCCTTACTACGTAGCTCCTCAGGTATCGGCACACCAGCACGGCATGCATGTGATACATCCCCCGCTCTGCAGTAACCGCCGTGATCGCTAACGACGCTGTTCCTAACGCTCGGCTCGGTCGATTGTTTCTCACCACCAGGTTCTTGAGGCTCAAAGAAGACACCAGAAAGAGAAGTCTGGAATCATACCTACCTCACCCACACCCTATACCTACAATAAGGTGACTCCTCCCTCCCTCACCCTCTCCCTATACCTTCAATAAGGTGACTCCTCCCACTCCCTATGCCTACATTAAGGTGACTCCTCCCTCTCCCTATACCTTCAATAAGGTGACTCCTTCCACTCCCTATGCCTACAATAAGGTGACTCCTCCCTCTCCCTATACCTTCAATGAGGTGACTCCTCCCACTCCCTATGCCTACAATAAGGTGACTCCTCCCACTCCCTATGCCTACACTAAGGTGACTCCTCCCACTCCCTATGCCAACACTAAGGTGACTCCTCCTCCCTCCCTCGCTCCCTATACGTACAATAAAGTGACTACTCCCACTCCCTATGCCGACATCAAGGTGACTCCTCTCACTCCCTATGCCTACAATAAGGTGACTCCTCCCACTCCCTATGCCTACATTAAGGTGACTCCTCCCTCACCCTCGCCCTATACCTTCAATAAAGTGACTCCTCCCTCACCCTCTCCCCCCACAGAGCTGTGACCTGTGGTCCCTGGGCGTGATCATCTACGTGATGCTGTGTGGCTACCCGCCCTTCTACTCCAAGCACCACAGCCGCACCATCCCCAAGGACATGAGGAAGAAGATCATGACGGGCAGCTTCGACTTCCCAGAGGATGAGTGGAGCCAGATCTCCGAGATGGCCAAGGATATCGTTCGCAAGTGAGTGTCTCTCGCCCCCCCCCCCTCTCTCTCACTCTCTCTCGCTGGGTCAGTGTGTGTGTGTGTGTGTGTGTGTGTGTGTGTGTGTGTGTGTGTGTGTGTGTGTGTGTGTGTGTGTGTGTGTGTGTGTGTGTGTGTGTGTGTGTGTGTGTGTGTGTGTGTGTGTGTGTGTGTGTGTGTGTGTCTCGCACTCTTTCTCTCGCTCTCATTCTCTAGCTATCGCTCTCTCGTTTGCTTTCGCACTTTCTCTCTCATGTATATATCTGCCTCTCTGCCAACTGTAAAAGAGAATGTCTTTCTCTGTTGCCAGGATCGCTAAGTGTTCTGCGAGATGGTTTTATCTGGAAGGCAGATGGCTATCATTACTCTTTGATTAACAAGACGGTCGCCCGTGGCTCGTGTGGGTACCGTAACTCCTCCCACACAGCACTTCCATTCATAACGTCCTCTGCCCTTGCTTCCATTTCCTGGATGCCGCATCCCCCCACCCCTCCCACCCGCCCCAGGCTGCTGAAGGTGAAGCCAGAGGAGAGGCTCACTATCGAGGGAGTCCTGGTCCACCCCTGGCTCAACTGCACTGAAGCCCTGGACAATGTGCTGCCCTCTGCCCAAATGATGATGGACAAGGTAGCTGAATGCTTCACATGTGGTTTATTTCTCCCTCCTGGATGTGTTGTGTATATTCAGCTCAAAATGGAAGTCTGTGAGGGAGAGCGAGAGAGAGAGCTTGTTTGATGGCAAAATTCCAGCTTACTTTTGACTGAAGCCAATGTTATGATGCTGATCACAAAATGGGGCCCAAACTAAGCAGTTTCTGTGTGCGGCGTGACCCCCGGTGCAGGCGGTGGTGGCGGGCATTCAGCAGGCACACGCCGAGCAGTTGGCCAACATGAGGATCCAGGACTTGAATGTGAGCCTGAAGCCTCTGAACTCCGTCAACAACCCCATCCTCAGGAAACGAAAGCTGCTCGGGTACGATGATGACTTTATGGTTCTATTCATCTGTCTGAAGAACACTCTGTTGTTTACTGTGTCGCGTGTGTGTGTGTGTGTGCATGTTCCAGCCCCAAGCCCAGCGACGGTTTCTTCATCCATGACCCCGAGAACGGAGGGGAAGACGACTCCAACGTAGCGCTTGAAAAGCTCAGAGACGTCATCGCTCAGTGCATACTACCACAGGCTGGTAAATGCACGCCCACACACACACACACACACACACCTACACCTGCATTACCGTTAGAATGACGCACAACTTATAAAGCCACATAAGTTTACACAACTTTGAATGACATACTGATATATGATACATACTGATACTGTCAATGACTCTATAGTAAATGTGTCATATTGTGCACTGAAATGAGTCATTGCGTAACTGCATGCTTGGGGGAGGCAAACCATTGCAGGCGAAACACACTTTGCTCTCAGGTACTTGACTCTCTGCCACGGGTAAAAGAGTTTCACAACACTGTCATCATGACAAATGTCTGACATTGTGCCCGGCAACATGATCTGAGGCGACGCGTGTGTGTTGGAAAGCAATAAAACCCGCCAGCCACCCACAAAGGGAGGCTAGTCGGCGGGGATAATGTTAGTGTGTTGATAATCCCAAGCAATGGTGCACCCTTGCTATTCTAATGCATTGGTTCCCGATCTCTTTTGGGGCTGTGGCCTCATGTTTAACACCAGTCAACATCTACCTGTAGTGTCAATCTCCCAGTGAAGTCAGTGTCAAGTGAATCATTGTATCCTAGCTACAAATCAATAGGCTGTTTGTATGCACGGGACCTTCTTATGAGACCTTTCAAACTTTTTCTAACGCATTCATACACATCTTTTATGTCTCAGCAAATGTCTGTAGCTTATAAGCAATCAGCAATCTCTCACGACCCCCATGGTTGGCAAACACTGCTCTAATGTCGAGGGCCTGACTGCCCAAAACGTGCTCCTGCATCAAACTCATGGATCTCCCCAATCCTACTGGTAAATGTACATCAACAAATGGTGTGTTTCTGTGTTGTTCTTGCATTGATGCGTCCCCCGTGATGTGATGTGCAGGTGAGAATGAGGATGAGAAGCTGAACCAGGTCATGCACGAGGCATGGAGGTTCAACAGAGACTGCAAACTACTGAGGGACGGTCTGCAGGGCCTCAGCTGGGACGGTAGGCAGTGCCTCTCTTCACATTTCCCCACACGGGGCCCTATTGCATGAGCAGCCATCTTGGGTTCCTCCTTGGCTCTAAACGCTAACAGGGTGAAGAAGGCCCACGCTGTTCGTACACTGCTGTCATTGTGTCTAATGATGGGGACCGGGCGATTTTCACCATTTTTTAGAAATGTGTATCATGCACATGTGTGTGATGATACCACACACTACCCGATTCCATCCATGAACAACCCTCATTCCAGACTGTAAAATGTATTTGAAAAATGTCTTTTATTTTGGTCTATGCCTTTTTGTTTGGTTTCCTGTGTAAATTGATCTGTCTTAACACTGTATAATGATTGATTGTTTTTACCCTTGCTGTTAAGCACCTTGAGATTTCATTGTATTTTAAATACAATTGATCAGGGCTGCCCAGACAAGCTTCCCAGTAGATCGGAAGGTTTCAGATGCGCACACTGCGAGGAAAAACTGTATTGGTTTGGTTTTTACCCCAATTGTCTGGAGGGGCCATTTCAGGTCTGAATCACCCCGAATATCCTGTAGTGTGTACGCAGCATAAGACAGAAGCCTATTGTGACCATTTTTGTTTTAGCTTAATTATTTATATCGTGGTATTTCTTGTGATATCCCTTGTTAATGAAAGCAACTGTCAGTTAAAATAGATTATAGAGTTAAATTCGATTTTGAATCATACAATGTTCTGTTTGTTTCAGGACGGGCCTTTTCGGACAAAGTAGACCGCTTGAAGTTGGCTGAGATAGTAAAACAGGCAATCGAAGAGAAGACGAACCTCCAAGAAGCTCATTAGGAAACCGTCTTTATATCGCCCTTTTGATATGGTTTATTATAAGCCTTTTTAAACCAAGAACTGTCATTTTTTTTAATGTATAGTGATGAGCTAATGTGTCTTTTTCCTCCATGAAAACATACAATATTCACATATTGTACAGCTGTAGATATATTTCAAGGTGGACACATTGGTTCTATAAATCCTTTTAATGAACAACGGCAAAGAACATGGAGAGAAAAAATATATATATTTTTGTTTTTCAAAGAAAATGGAAGCCTTTAAAAATGTCAAATCAGTGAGAAGTTATTTTCTGGGAGGGAATTTTTACTAGCTACTTGTCCAATGTTCCCTGTCATTTAATTGTATTATATTTTATTTCTTTTAACAATTCTATGAATTTTATTTATTTGACTAAATAATTCCATTGTTTTATGTATTTCTTTTTAGGCTGGAAGACGGTCTCTAGACTACAAAATAACTGTACGTTCGCTCTTCCGTACTCCAACTCCTGGATTGCTTTTGAATTGTCTCAATCATTTGTTTTATTGGCATTTTTGCCTCTAAACTAAACTCTAAACTTTATTACCGTAAGTTCCCGAGCGATGGACAAATGCCATGGGAAATGAAAAGACGGGCTGCTCTTATTAAGTAGTCGCAGCGCGGCCTTAATCAAATCATTTCCCCCCTCAGCAATGTCGGTTTTCATAACAAAACAGCTTTTGTATTTATAAATCTTAAGCTAAGACTGTGTAAAGCGACCTGGCAGTTTTACCTTCTGGCTCACTAAAATGTTGACATGATGCAAAGCTTGACTTGCGCTCTCATTCCCTCTCATGTCTCACTTGCTATTTTTTTTCCCCCCATGTATTTAAACTCCACTCGTGTCGGAGGCTGTAGTAAAAAAAACTAACCAAGAAGAGACTAAACAAAAGTGATCCAACAAGAAGAGTTGTATACCAAATAATTTCAAAAGATTTTTTATTTTGTATTTTATTTACTTGATTTAGCTTTTCTAGTGGATCCTCTTTACAATTTAAATGTGTGTTTAAAGTGTGACTTAGGTGTAAATAGGTGGAGATATTTAAGTGTTTGTTCTGGATGGTTTTTGTTTTTCGTATTTATAATCTCAGTCGGATGGCTGCTGTTAAGATCACCCGGGCTGTTTAACTTTTAGTTTTAATGTTTTAGTTTTATTTACCGAAACTCAGCGGTTGCCCTGTGTCCCTCTGGGCAAAACCAAAAGAAACTCTCTACCCCTGCTCTACTGTGGCCCCAACTCACTGGTAGCTTGTTTAAATCTACAGTTTAAAAAGCATTCTGCCAATCAAGAGCCAAGTATAATATCCCCAACAATATGCACACAAATACACAGCTGTTAAAAAGGTTCTTCTGCTGTAACCCCACCGGAGGAGGCATTGAGTTTCATTATGTCAATGCAGTTTACTCGGTCCGCTTCTTCTAAGGTGTTTTGACATCACTCAGCAATAGCGTCTGCCTGCGCTGCTAAATGTGCAATAGTTACATGCGTTGTTCACAGCATGCATGCGTGTACACATTGGATGGATATGAAGTATGTTGTCAGTATTAATGACTTTCCTGGATTTAAGGCTCCACCACCCCCCCCCCCCCCCCCCAGGGTCGTAGCAGGGTCACCATATCACTACAGGTCTCTGTCGCCGCATCTGATTGGCTGTCCTTATTTTAGCAGAGGAGTTGAAAGAAGGCATTGTTATCAGGCTGAGGCCATGTTGAAAGGGTGGTACAGATGACGCTAAAACGGTTGACAAAATATTCTTTTCACGTACTTTGTATTTGGTGTGTGTGTGTGTGTGTGTGTGTGTGTGAGCGAGTATTTAGGAATCCACCTCAGTTTATTGCCTGTTTTTGCTGAAGTCTTATATGCCTTCTAAGCCGGACGGAAACAGCGATGAGATTTGCCTCTCCTCACCTGGCCCCCATGCTCTGAGGCCTTCATTGACGTGTCACAGCCTATTGGGATTCAAAACAAGCAAACGTCAAACTCTTTAAGTTTGTCTGCTTTTACCTTGTGTCGGCCATTGTTTCATTCCATCTCCTGTAGAACAAGGCTGATGCAAATCAACATGTCATTCAGTATGTGCCCGTTTGTTTCCGATGGATTCTAAAAGGCTCAAAGCCGGTATCTGTTCTTTCTTTCTGAATTTCAAATTCGTGATCTATCACTTGTAGAGCACAGCATGGCCTCGCTAAATGGTGATCTTTCTCAGGCCAGTAAAGTCACTGAACGACCACACAGTGCCTTGTTAATCACGGGATGGGTTCGATCCTCGAGGGTACTGTCCCGAAAAACTAACTACTTGACAAAAGTGATCCCTTCCAGTCATTATGAGCAGTGATTGAAAGGGACTCACAACAGAGATAAGCGTGCATTACGGAGTACAGGGGAAGTAGTACGCCTCAAGGAGATGTGCTTTGTTCCTCATTACCGTTATAGTGTGTGTGTGTGTGTGTGTGTGTGTGTGTGTGTGTGTGTGTGTGTGTGTGTGTGTGTGTGTGTGTGTGTGTGTGTGTGTGTGTGTGTGTGTGTGTGTGTGTGTGTGTGTGTGTGTGTGTCCTGGTTTACTAATACCATATTTTGTCCTTTCTACATGTGTAGCTTACTTGTGCGGGCTATCGATGTGAATCAAAGCTGCTCTTCCAGAAGCCACTTCACCATGTTGATGTGATCTCTTTCCCCCCCCCCCCCCCCCCCAGTTGTGTCAGAGGAAAGTTGAGCAGCCATTGTATTCATTCACACACACACACACACACACACACGTGTGAGTTAGCTGCTGGTTTATAGTTCTTGTCCTCCTGTGACACCAGAGGAGAATCCTGGTGTGCAATAGATCTGGAAGTGTACCCCACCTGTCTGCTTTGCTCACCGATGAGCTAGATTGATTAGCTTGATGTTTGGTGGCCCGGGTCAGGTCAATGTTCAGGGCCTTGTTGACCCGGCCATGCCTATATCTTGGCTTCCTATCTGACCCGGTTTCAAGAACACAGCGTAGCTTTTGGTCTTGTGTAACCTACGTCTGCTCCGGGTAGAAGGAGATCGGATCCGTTTCCGCAGAGGATGACCATGAGTTTAGCAGGCCTATCCTTATTAGAGGCCTCCTGATAAAGATTTAAAAAAAAAAAATAGTAAGTAAAGTCGTTTATTATAACAGACTTTGGCTTATACATATCGGGCCCTGTTGCATCATCATGACCCAGTTTTCATTCGCCCGGCTTGAGGGAAACTAATTAATATTTCCCTTGTTGAATCTTACATTAGGAAGCGGTTAAGAACAGCATTTAATTTCAAAGTCACAACGTCAAATTAAGAAAAATAGCTGTTATACATTGGTTCGGTGAATATGCTGTAGCGGGATAACCCTTTGAAATATGGCGTCTGTTTCTTTCTTTTCATTATTCAGCTCTGTTCTTGTTTGCCGGTTATGTAGCATGTTTTTGTACCTGAACCACTCAAGAACACGGTGTACTTCCGTCCTCATCTCTCTTGCCCTTTCTGCCTTCTTAGAAATGTCATCATGCTGACTTTGTAATAATAAAGGACACGTTTGGATTTTCTAAATGATAAATTGTCACATGTTGTTTGAGAATGTATGACCTTATTCGGAGTCCAAATCAGGTAAGGTTGCTAGGTCACGGTCACATCAAAGGATTTTTGTAAAAGCCCTTATTCACATTGCTTGTTCATTTATAACCCACGGTCACAGTAAATTACACAAAGAATAATATAATCTATCATTACCATGAATCTGAGGGAGACCATGGATTGTACCCATTGGCAAAAGTGTTTCTAAAAACAATTCTGCACTGAAACTTATTGGGCTTTGAATATCTTTGATATCCTGATTATTACACTAGAGAAACAAATACATTCAGTGTTGCGTAAAGAGTTTATTGCATTACAAAACATGCAGAAATGTAAAACGAACATTTCATAGACAGAAAACAGACAACCGTTTAAGAGTCCTCTCTCCACATTAGAAGGCACTTATTTAAGGAATGACGCGATTAAGCAAAAATAAACGGGAAAAAGACATGGTCCATGTTTAGCACAGTGCGCTCTGACATTCATGAAATGAATGGAATAATTGAACAAAATAAATGTCAAAGTGGTATATCTTACAAGCCGAAACGCATGCAGTGCAGAATGTAGTTTGGTGATTTCCTACACCTGGTTAAAGGAGAATGAAAGGTACAGCAGTGTGTCCACTTAGATGCCAGACTGATACTGTTCATACACACGCATTGTAAAGCCAAAGAAACACAGGAGACAAAATACTAGATCCCATTGGGTCCCATAGAACATACAGTAGGACAATAATCAGCAATATATTACTTTCATCAAAACCTATCCCAATCGCTGCCACAATGGACAGTTGCAAAATATTTTATTCTGCAGAAAAAATCCCAAAGTAGTTAAATATAAGCAAAGATTATGTTTAGTTAGGGTACCGTGCTTTATTAAAAAATATATTTGTCACGGATTCAAAGAAAATGTGTTTTGAAAGTGTCGAAGGTTGGTTCATTTTTTTAACCTTAACGTAACTCAAACAGTCCAGCTAAGGCACTTATTCGATAAGTAAACTGGATAATTGGAATGTATCTTCAAGTTAAGAGTCCCTCTCCTTCCTTGATTCTGCGGGCAATGTGCCTTCTCTTGGGGGCCCCCTGTTGCACACAGGGGTTACAGTCCAAGACCAACTCTTGGTACTCTGAGGAAATGCACTCTGAGCCAAAAGTAAACTGTGATTTTAAACACTCTTGACAGGAGGAGAAGAGAGAGAGAGAGAGTGGGGGAGAACATAAGAGGCAAAATCACAAACACAGAATGGAATGAAAATATTCACAACTGGCACAGAGGGAGGGGAGGGGGGGGGGGGGATTAGGAATGATAATTCAACCGGGCTGGTCGGTGAGGGAGAACACAAAATGTCAAGCTCGTCACGACGCCCGCAGAGGAAGACCACTTCAGTCCGAGTCCTCGTCGTCCAGGTACTCTTCCGCGTTGCTGTATGAGCGCGTGATGTCTGCAAACGACAAACAAAAGAGGGTACTTAAGGACTGCGCTAGAGAATTGATTGCAAGGAGTTAAATAACAGTATGCATTTGGTTTTGAATCATTAAGAGACTTAAGTGTGCTATAATTAGTTCATAGTATGAAACATTATGAATTCTTCCTCTTTGTAAGTTCTCTTTCTTACACACCGATCGTAAATTAAAAGTTATATAAAAAAAAAAACACAGCTGCCTCCTGCTGGCCAGAAATACGTACTGCCTCCTTGTTTCCTCTTGATCAATGAGGCACACTGAGCGTTGGTGGCCATCTCCAGTGCCAGCTTCTTCTCGTTGTTCTTGATGTCTGTCCTTGCATCTGGAACACACACACACACACACACACACACACACACAGAGTCACTAACCCGCCTGGCAGTGCATAGAGTGCACAACGTGTACAGGGAGAGAAATTAGCCCAACATCCAGGCGAGAGAAAAGCACGCAAACTCACTCTTGTTTAACAACATTTCTGCGATGTCAGAGTATCCTTTCCAGGCTGCCGCATGCAGGGGAGTGTCACCCAGTTTGTTCTGCAACACACAAGAACGTATAAGAGACTACATTCTCCCGGATTTAGGCTGGGTCTGTCTTGTAGCAGTATTTAGACATGTGATATAAAGACAGCATACAACAGAGTCAATATAGCTGCCTTCATTGTCATTAGAAACCCACCAAAACATATTTTACTATGTTTGTTTCAATGACTTATATACGTATATTGGAGTATTTTTGTTTCAATTAATTCATAAAATGTATATTTGAGTATTTTTGCTTCAATGACTTCATAAAACATATTGGAGTGTTTTTGGTTCATCCATGGCAACTGACCTGCTGGTTGAGCTCTATGTTGGGCTGTCCCAGCAACAGCTCCACCACATCTGGAAGGAGAAGAAAAAACAGCAACCTCTAAATCACCTGCTAACGATTATACAACAAACTGGGGCCGGGGAACCTAGGTTTGGGACCCCACATTCCTCCTTCAACCCACTTTTATACAGCGGGGGTCGAGTTGAAAAGACCCAAACCACTGGCTTAGCCGCAAAGTCTGGTTGCGACAGACAAATGAGATACAAAGCAGGGTGTGTTGTGTTGTGAGAACCACGGGTACCTCGATGTCCGCCGTGGCAGCCCCAGTAGAGGGCGGTGTTCCCTGCCTTGTCCAGTCCATTGATTCCCACCTTGTTCTCCAGACACTCTCGCAGCCAGCTCAGATTGCCTATGTTTTTGTTTTTATTTTTTACACGCACACGCACACACACACACACACACACACGTTGACTCAAATCAAAACCAATACGGGACGATAGGATATAAAATGAAAAGGAGCCAAATTTTGTACTTGCCTCGTTTGGCCGCTTCATGCATTGGGTTATCAATGGATTCGGCCTGCTCTGCAACTGTATGGATGAAGTCAAATATTTGACATTTACATTTAGGGCATTTGGCAGATGCTTTTATCCAAAGCAACTTACAAAGAGTACATTTGTTGAAGGACACAGTAATATATCGCTGTGGTACATAAAGATAAGAATAGAGCAGGTTTCAAGCATTCATAATTGCAAGGCTAATAGAACGAGTTTCATAATTACTAGGTTGCCTGCATAATAGCTGGGATAAGAGCAGAAGTACCATTCTGAGTGCATTACCAACACCTAAGAACATACAATATGCTAAGCAACGATAAGTACTATTAATAATGCCAAGACGTACAAACACGCAAGTTAGTGCTAGGGTTAGGAGAGGCGAGGTTATGCAAATAGTAGTTACGTGTGAAAATAAAATTTAAAAACCACTACCATTATTGCTACAATGACATTTACATGCCACACATTAAGCTAACTCACCGTAGTTACTGGGGATGAGTCCTGTCCTCCCCTTGCATGTCCCCTTCCACCAATGACTGTCACTCTGGGGATCGCGCGCGCACACACACACACACACACACACCACACACACACACACACACACACACACACACACACACACACACACACACACACACACACACACACACACACACACACACACACACACACACACACACACACACACAAACACAAACATCAGATCCTATTCGCTGGCTCATTGTTGGTCATAACAAGAAGAAGTGGTCAATCATAAAACACTCACATCACATTTTGTAGTCTCAATGAATTGTGATATGGCCGTAAAAAAGGTGTAATAGGTGATTGAGAAGTGAAGAAGTATACAAAAATAAACTTGTGAGCTTGCATACTGCTGATGGGTCAGACAGCTTACTTTGTATGACGGAAAGCTGTTCAAAAAGAGGCGCAAACAGGAGCGCCCGCCATGTTGAAATGACCTCATCACCATACATCATAAAAGAAGAAAGGATTGGTCCAATTGTCCAAATATTAAATTTGAATGACACTTGAAATGTCATAAAAGGGTTTAGTCTGATACCATGCTGAAAATGACCTTAAATGTATACATACTCTCATGTTAATGCAGATATGGACTATTATTGGACTTACAGTTACAGTCGACTTCCAGGGGGTAGACTTACAATTCCACTAGGAACTCTGCTACATAGCATGTAGGCACACTCACTGTACTGTACTTCACTGGTTACTTATCATTTATCATTATACTTAATGTTAATGTTGCTACTACTACCTACTATTCACCAATTACTATTTTTATACTAGTATAAGAATATTACTGTACTGCACACAGACACTTTCACTACATTTTTGCACCACCAGCCAGAGCATTGCTACTCTTACTTGTCACTTTTTACTGTACTTATTAGGTACTATCTTACTAATTGTTTAGTTGTTTTAGAATTTATGTTTAGAAGTATACTGCAGGAGAGAAATGGGGAGTAAGCATTCCATTGTACTTGTTACATATGGTAATAAAGATATCTTGAATCTTGAGATATTTACATACAGCCATGCAGTTATAGTGGATTGACTTACGGTGTCAGAGATGTACAATATGTCTCCTTCTTCAAAGTACAGCTCATCCGGCTGCCAAAGGAAAAGAGAAAACAAGAGATGTTGGCCAGGGAAAGAATGTGTGGATTGTTTTTCAATGCGTTTTCAGTACAGCAAAACCAGAAGGCTTTCACTCACTATTTATAAGAGTCATTTGATTTGGCAGTTTATTTTGGCGCTTTATTTAAGCTGTTGATAGTTGAGTTTCAGTTTTCTATATATGTGCAACTGAATGAGGTTTGTTACTTTTTCATTACAGACCTCAGATCTAAAAACCATATACCACCATGTTTCAGAAACTGCTCCAAAAATAGCTTGGGGAAGGAAATGAAACAGAAAGAGATTCAGAATTGCACAAGAAAGAAACTGATGAACTAAATCAACTCACCGTTCTGGGGTCAAAGGTGAACATGGCTCTGAACACCTTCACTTGGCCTAAAGGAGGACAGTAGATGTTGCTTAGTTACGACACTACACATGCACTGCATTTGGTGAATGTCAACACTGGTATACAAAAGTACCAGGGGCAGCATGGGACAATTCTGGCTTCGACCCCCTAAGTCCACAATAGTCCAATAAACAAAATTCACTGGACGTTGCTTTGGATAAAATCTGCCACCTCCACTTAGTAATTAAATAGTTAATCAAGATTCAAACTTCATTTGTCACATACACATACAGGATATGCAGTGAAATGAAAAGTGGCGATGCTCAGCGGAATCTGCAAAAGAATACTAAAGATAACTTGAATTGGAGGGATCAGAATATTTACAATTAAAAAAACATTTGCAACAGGAATGAGAAATATAAAACAAACAATATAGAAATATTGACATGCATATATAAATCCAGCATATCTTAACAAACACAGCTGAAAACATTGGTGGCCAATCCTCACAATCCTTTGGGCAGGGGTTGGCTTAGCAATATCCAGGGGCATGCAAGCACCGTGCATAGAGGGTAAACTTCCCCATAAAACCCCAACTCTAACTGATCAATAAACAGCACCATCTAATCAATGCATTACAGATTGCTCTGGAGTAATCCTACAAGAAGCAACTGCCAAATATTCAGCTTTCAATGAAAGCATTGAACATGGAACATTGCGAATAGCTCAGATCAACAGAAGCCGCTCTGACGCTACACTGCAGGCATACAGCCCCGGCCCCTCGTAGCTCTAGGTTTGTGGTGGTGGTGGCCCTGAGGGTTTCCAATGACATGCTGTTGGGGGAGGGAGGGAGGAGGAGGAGATGGTGGAGCACTCTGTCTGGAATGCCACGCGAGTGGTTGGTTGTGGTTGTGGGCTGCTTCATGTCTCCCACCCCCACACTCCCCAGCACCCAGGAAGAAAATAACTCCTTTATGTATTGCCGTTATAAGGTTAGAAATGTGTGGTCTCTGCAACGAGACGAACGATGGAGATCTGAGTGCAGTTCAGCTTTGCTCCACTCCAGGGACAACGTGACAGACTGGGTTCAAGGACCCAGTCGCTGGTTTGTGCAGAACAGAAGACATTTTTTTTTTGTTTAAACTATCAACAGTCAAATGTCAGCAGAAATAGAGGTTGCTTGTGCCATTCTGAAGAAATAGGCCTACGGCACTCACAATATAGGCTATACTTATAGAAAGATAGACTGTGGTCAGGCATGCTGCCATGTCAATATATTAGGATCAAGTCTATTTCCCTGTTAAATTCACACGGTTTAAGTGTCACCACCATTATAAACAAGTGTGCACAAATATAATAGAAGACCTCTCTAGAGTGGAGGGGGTAGGCTATAGGTAGCCAGGCAGGCAGTATCCTGGCCTAGCCCAGAAATGTTTATTCATTCTAGCCCACATGTTGGGACACACCACGGAGTTCCATTCAGCCAACACACTGCTCCAGTGTTCCTGGGATCAGGGGGTCTGTCCCGGTGGTGGGACAAGCCCAGCTCTGTTCCACATAGCCGGGGGAAGTCTGCGCTGCAGGTCTGGTCCTGTCCCGCTGAATACACAGCGGCCTGTGCTGACTAGCCCAGGCCAGGTAGTTGAGTCTCGTTCCATTCTGGTACGGAGAAGCTCTACTCGGCCCACGGATCTAAATGAATCCTTTGTGCGTCTGTCTGTGTAGGATATTTTGTATTTGTTTTTCATATTTGAATGTGGCTTGTTGGTTTCAACCTCCTTGCAAGTCCTGCCACTGCTATTATTGTCCTGTGTGTGAGTGACTACCAATACACATCCCTCTGCAAAAGAACAGAACTGACTGAATCCGTGGGTAGTGTGATGTGGTAGACAAAGAGTCTGCAGATCATTGCCATATTGACAGTAAATGACAAGATGGGAGCTCTTCAATGTGTCAATGCTGTGACAACAGACAAGATGAGACACTGCAGTGACATTGCAGCAATGAAAATAGAGTTTAATAAAGTTAAACTCATTGCATTGCAAAGTGTGCACTTTGTCTTTTGTCAACACACCTATACCAACACGCCATGGTTCATCTGGCCTTTGTATTATTAGCCAAGATAAACCATGAACCATGAATATAGGCCTAATAATTGGCCCACGTGATAAAGAGATATTGCCCAGCGGCCAGAGGTCCGAGGAGGAACCTCGTGTGTCGTGGTGCTGCTTCAACATCATCACTCTCAGAGACTTCTTGCTAAATACATCAGGTCTGAACAGGGAAGTCGCTCTGTTATGTCGTTACGTATGTCGACCATTGCAAAAACCAACTTATTTGAATGGACCCCGTGGCATGGCAATGGTGTTGTGGAGAACATAACACGAGATAGACGCGTTGCATTACAATGTTGGATAAATAAATACGAGAATACGAGTCGTTCACATGGTGTCAGAGAAGCAGACACCAACAGGGATAGGCTGGCTGGCTTTTTAGTTTTTTTTAGCAAAACCCGCCACAAAGTAACGTGTTATCGTCGTATTCTCACCTGGTTTGGCCGGTTTGGGGGGCGGCTTTGACATTTTGACTTTGTATTCGATAACAAATATATATCCCGAATTTGAAAATAGTCACGGTCGCGATCACGAAGACACCGTTCAACTTTACTCAATGAGGAAGTTGACGGATCGAGCAGGAAAGGTTAACGTGCGCATGCGTCAAGCGTATTCTGGCCGCGGAACCCTATTGGCCAGTGTTGGAATTGCAGGGGGTCCGTGTGTTTAAAAAAAAGAAAAGTAAATGTTGAATCAAATTAATACCTATTCTTATATTTTTTTCTCCTAGGACTTAGACTTACTGTAAATTTGTAAATGTGTTATTTGAGTTTTATTATTCTACTGTTGATTTCTCTATTGTTTTATTCTATTGCTATGCAAACTGGCACAATCATTTCCTTGGGGATCAATAAAGTTCTTCTACAGCCAAATGAGTACTCGTCGGTGGCACTACACTACACTACACTACACTACACTACACTACACTACACTACACTACACTACACTACACTACACTTTGTATTGACGTCAGTCAGTGGTGTGCGTCCTCCAGGCGATTATATGCAGGCTACCCACCGCCAGCCCACAGCTATGACCTCAGCAGCAGCGGACGCCTGGCCAATCACTGAGGGACTTCAGATCACGTGTCGACATGTGCGTTTCAAAATAAAGACCCCCTTGAATAGAAACACCCCATCCTCGCCGTCAAACTCCAAACTGTAACTCAGGTCTTGTCGGTGTCGTTATCTTAGACTTATTTAATTATTTATTTATTTATTTATTTGACCTATTTTTAATATTTCCTGTTGTATACCCAGCAGCTGTCAACAACTGGAATGAAGACACTAGTTGTTGGAATAGGCGGGTAAGGGACCTTTATCAGCTCTATCTATCTCAAGGCGTGGGGCATAGTCGTTGAAGACGCTGTAATTATCTTCATGTGTCTCATTAACAAGATGATGATTTATGATGTGTTTTCATTATTATGTAGGATGACTAATGGCGGGAAGACTACGTTGGCTGCCGGGCTGCAGCAGCTGATACCCCACAGCTGCATCATTGCACAGGACAGCTTTTTTAAAGTAGGCAATGCAATGACAATGCAAAAAAGTGTGTCTAATGAACACACACACACACACACACACACACACACACTTTCCAGATGTTTTGTGCATATATATATATTATATATATATTTTTTTTCTTCTTTAGGATGACTCCGTGGTACCCGTCGACAGTCATGGATTCAAGCAGTATGACGGTAGGGGCCATTGCATACTTTATTTTTGTATGTTTATTGTATGAATTAATGAGCAGAGTTAATCCAATCACTCTGTGAACACAATGTTTATCATGAAACAACCGTATGAGCAAATAATTATTGACGAGCTCCACATGCTGTTATATGCAACATAGAGTCATGGAAGGACTCTTTCTAAAAGTTATATAACAACATGTTATTGATATATTGGCTTATTAAATCGATGTATGGATGTAAACATCCTACGCGTAGTTCCTTTAACGGTGCAATTGACAACATTCAGCCACTAGATGTCGCCCTCCCCCGCCCCCTTCCATTCCATTACAGTGGTTGCCCAACCTGCAGAGATATGTACAGATTCACTCAGGTCAACTGATGAACATTCTTTTTGGATCATTTTAGTTTAATTTCACAATCATATATATATATATTAACCATATTAACCAATGCCTGAATTTGGCCTAATTGCATTCCGTATGCTTACTAAAAGTTCTGTCGACATAAAAATGCTATCAATTGCACCTTTAACTCTATGTATAATTAATGAATATACAGATTTTTTAAATGGCAATATTGTTTTTCACATAAATGTAAATTTAGAGGTTTTGGTAAACCCTGACGAACAAAGTGTTTCCAGTGCTCGATGCTCTGCACATGGACAGGATGATGGAGAAGTTCCACTCGTGGCACAGAGACCCATGGTCCTTCCTCACCTCCTCAACACATGTGACACCAGATGCTCGCCACAAGGAGGTTTTTGTGTTGATCGTAGAGGGCTTCCTGATATTTAATTACAGGTAAACAACCTGATGTTTGGATATTGTACTTTGGATGTTTGGTTCATGTGAAACATTAGAGATCATAAATCCTGAGAAGATAAAACCGTAGAGATACTCAACCACTCCTTTTTATATTGAATTTAGCTTTGTTATGTAATGTAATATATTTGGTTTATTATGTTTTCATCGTTTAACCTGTGAGACAGAGAAGGTAGGAAAAATAATAAAGAAGAAATTGGAATTGGAATTTCCAAACTTGTATTATATTCATTCACAGGCCTTTAAATGAACTGATGAACAAAAGATACTTTCTGGAAATCCCCTATGATGAATGCAAGAAAAGGAGATGGTAAGAACAACATAATTAAATAATTATAATAATGTGTACTAACTGGATTAACCTTCATTGAAAGCATAATTGGTTTGTGAAGCCACATTTTGTATTCAACATGAGGCCTACAGCAAAATGGTTTGTTTGTCTTTGTGTTCATGCTCAAAAATGAGCCAATTTTTGCTTTTTGACAGTTCAAGGGTGTACATGCCCCCAGATCCGCCAGGGTATTTTGACGGACATGTGTGGCCAATGTACCTGAAAAATCGCAAGGAGATGGATAGTATGGTACAAGGCGTTGGTAAGTGAATTGACAGCAAGTTTCTGGAGAAGAAGAGATTAGTTACTACTGTCTCCCTACACTTCTTCTCTACTACCCCACGTAGTATTCGCTGGAAGGCCATAAAAGTATGAATATGTAGGACACTTGTTTGTCGAGGGGCCTGATTTTAATGTAACATCTGGTTATTTGTCAAAAAATAAAATCTTCAAATAATAAAAACTTACAACAAATGGCCATTGATTAATTGGCCAATTGGCCAATTTAAGAAGTCCAATTTCCAGGCAAGATCCAAGTTTAGGCTGATTTATTTCCAGTCCAAGCAAAATACATCATGCCGCCTCTCTCATGCTCTGGTTTAAAAAAAAAACAACAACAACTAAAAACTTCATGTGCCTCACCTGACATTGATACACCTGCTGCCTTTTATCCTGTCATTCACCCAGCAAGTGATTGGTCTGGTGCCTAGTGCCCCTAGTGGTCTGGTGCCTAGTGCCTCTAGTGTTTACAAAATAAAATGCAAACAAGTGCAAAAATAACAAATAATAATACTGAAATAATCAAACTAATAAAATAGCTCCTACAGGTTATACTAAATTAACGTTAACCTGCATCCTGTAGCAGTATTGTATGGATAAAGGTTTCACACAATGGCATATGCTGCACACTGCTATTTGCACGGGATTGTTTCTATTTTTGTGGCTTTAAGAAAACCAACATTTACTTCAATTATGTTTTTTTACTCCAAAATATACATGGATGTATACACATGAATGTGGTGACAAAATGGTGATGTAATCTCTCTACCAGTCGTCCTGAATGGATTGGAATCAAAAGCAGAGCTTCTGGGATATGTTTACGACGATGTAACTATGGCAACCGCAAAGCTCAGGGTAAGTATTGGGAGTGTATTTTTTTGGTGCATTTTTTTCAAATTGTAATATACATATTTCAAAACACATACATATTTAAAACATCATTTTTAATATATAACTAAGTAAATTGTTCCCCTTGAAAACTGATGGCTTTACATATTTTAACTAGATGAT
The DNA here is from genome assembly GCA_002895965.2 of Coryphaenoides rupestris. Lineage (NCBI taxonomy): Eukaryota > Metazoa > Chordata > Actinopteri > Gadiformes > Macrouridae > Coryphaenoides > Coryphaenoides rupestris. The sequence continues at coordinate 208,464 of PIJE02000406.1, read as the reverse complement.
GACCTTTTCATTTGTGTTTATTCACAGTGAAAATCCACTGAATTAATTTGGTGGATTTCTAAGGATGGATTTGAAGGAGATGTCATAAAAAAAATCCAACTCTGCCTGCTGGAAATGCAAAGGACAAAATGTGTGTTGTTGTTGTTGTTTTTTAAATCCTCCTATTTTTGGTTTTTATCTTTTGTTTTTGTATTTAGGTTTGTGATCTTGTTCACCTTGCTTGGTGCTTGGTTCATGGAGCTTTTAATCCTTAATATCGTGTTGTATTAAGTCAATAGCAACACCAGATATGCGGCTATACCACCGTGTATGTTGACATCTCTTATATATTGACCAATCCTGTGTAATATTTTAGTATAGTCTCTTTCTTTTCTTTCCTACTATACTAATATAGTCCTAGTATGTAACGGCACCAATATTTTGTTCTTTTCTGCTATTTTGTCTTTAATTCAAATGTGAAAAATGAATCCAGCCTGTATCTGTAAGTACTGTCAACAAAATACATATAAGTAAAATACATAGTTTCCAAGTTTCCATGTAGATACATTTTTCTTCTTTTTTCAACAAAGCTTATGCTTTGGTCAATTCTGGACCGTCTTTCAGTTCCTGCCGTCTGGTTTTCCAGTATGCAGAATCAGCTTTTTGTTTGTGGTTCTTCTTGCCTCTTGTGAGACCTTGTTTCAAGGTGAGATATGAATTCTCACGCTCTGTATTACACAATGTATTCCATTCGTTTTTCCTTACTGCCAGCTCCTCTATTCTGACGTATTTTTCCCTAATAGCCATGTAATACTCATATTTTGCCCAGTTGTGACACTGATAACTTCACTTGTGTACATTGTGTTATCTTATATATATTGTGCAACTATATATATATATATATATATATATACTGTATATATTTATATTCTTGCTATTTTATTTTATTTATTTTGCTATTAACTTTTTTTGCAGTGTCGCCTAACAAGTCACAAGAATGCCACTGTTCAGAGTGGCCCTGTGTTATGATGTACATGTGACAATAAAACACTTGGACTTGGACTTTGACACTGAAGGATCTGACTTCCCTCATATGTTTCCTTTTAGGTGAGGTCAACAACATTTCTGCCATGTGGTCCTTCTCTGATGCCAGCCGGCTGTCATTTTGTCCATGGTCAGCCATTGGAACTCAAATGGTATGCTTTTCTGTGTAAGCCCCATTTAGAGTTGCAGGATTGTTGGTCTTTGGTAAATACAGTAAATTGCCGGAGATGCTGAAAGATAGGAAGTCGATTCACCTCATCTGGAACTCCCAACTCAGCTGTGGTTGAACAGGAAGCACAGTACCCACAGTACCACAACAGGTATTTAAAATGATAAATATCACACAGAGTATCATTCTGGGTCGACAGCAGGAAGTTTTGAAGGATGTGGATTTGATTGCCGACGAGACTTTGAGGGACGTGACTTTTGTCCACTTTTGGGAATTCAAACTCATTGTGAAATGGTATCTTGCTTGAGGGCCAATTCGGTTGTTCTCGTAAATATTCTGAGCTGGTTGATTGTTGGTGATTGTTCACTTGATTCTGAGTTTGATTGCATCCCATGCAATGTTCAAGTCTTCAATAAACGCAGTTGTATTGAAAATGTGTCCATGTGTGGTGCTTTCATTGAACATGGCATGTTGTGGTGTCTGGTGAAATCATCCATAATCTCTCAGGTCTAAGTCCACAATGGATCTGCTCATTTGTTCATTTGCTACAAACTTTATCTTGAGCATATGGGCTTGTATTCTAGTATTGGTATTTGTGTTGATGCATTTATGATACATTCGTTTATGTAGGCCTATATGTTATATATATATTATTTTTGCATATATTTTGAGTCATTGAATGCCATTGTGTAACCTCACCCTGTAGGGCAAATATGAAGTCAAGTGTGCAACACTGGTTATAATTATGTCCTAACCTGTTTCTCAAGCTCAGGAGTAACGTCGTTGGGGTTTCAACCAAACATATTCCATTGGAACTTCCAAGTTAGCCCCGCATGATCAGAAGACATATTTTACTGAACAGTGAAATATCAAAGGTTTTTAAAGCCGTAAGTCTTTGCACCAAAATGGTGCAATATAACTTGGGGGTCGTTTCACACGAGAAAGACATTGTGGCTGACTGATTGTGACCGAGTGAGTGATTTGCAGGTCGTCTGGTTGCAACAACAAGGCGCCTGTCTACTCATCGTGTTGGACATTCCTAACTTCCTTGTGACATGTGCGGCGTCGCGTTGATAAGTCCTCCCCTTCAGAGATGTACGTTCCCGCACTGATCTCAGCTGTCTATTAAGTCAGTGTTTGCAAAGGGCGCCGGTATGTTCTGCACAGAGTTCTTCGCTGCTCAGGTGTGTTTGGTACTGTGGATGGCTCACTGCACCATAATTAACGCAATGCCCACCACACGCCACGAGGATGCCAACGTAAATAACAACAGACCCATTATCGGTAAGTCATCTCATTTTAGTTAGTTTAGTTATGATGTAGCATGTATATCTTTGAATTTGTCCATTGGTGATGACACTGATTCTCTTCAACATCAAGGTATTTTGACTCAAGAAGTGGCCGATGAGGTGATGAAGCCATTCGGGAAGACCTACATACCGGACTCCTATGTGAAATACACCGAGTCTGCAGGGAGCAGAGTGGTGCCCATTCGGTAGGGTAGCAGCATGTGTGTGTGTGTGTGTGTGTGTGCGTGTGTGTTGCTCAATTCAATGTGTATTGACTAATCTTTAGAACTTATAGGCTATTATTATTTATGCAGTGTCTGCCATTTGTACCCCAACAGATTGACCCTGACCGATGCAGAGTATGAGAAGATTTTCAAGTCGATTAATGGGTAAACTCACTTTGTGATGTAATTTCATTATGGATTAAATCTAAATGGAAATAATACTAATACTAATAACAATAAACAATAAATATTATAATAATTATGTTGCTGTTCTTGTTATCATTAATAATTATCATTGTTAATAAATACAATAACCAAAGAATGTGTCATGCACTTCAAGGTTGCTTCTGATTGGCGGATCATCAGACCTGGAAACCTCAGACTTCGCAAGAGTGGCACGACTTTTCTACAGGCTGGCCCTGAAGGTTAGGGCCCATAACTTAATACTGTGTGTGTCAAATTCCTTTCCTCTACGTTCCTCGTCTCTTCAACACAATGATAACCCCATTTTAATGCACCTTGTTGTCATTGGAGCTGCCTACTTGCTATTGTTTTTAATTCTGCAGATGTTTGCCGACCTTATCTGTAAATGCAAAGATCACACCGCCACACACTGTCACTGAAAAGATGTGCTTTCAAGCCCAACCACATTTTTTTCCAGATCATTTTTCAATCTGAGAAATAAAATAATGTCATGCTCTCCACACATTGCAGGCCAACGATGGCGGCGACTACTTCCCCATCTGGGGCACTTGTTTGGGCATGCAGTTACTGATGGTGCTGGTGGCCGGGGAGGATGTGCTGACCATGACCCCAGCCGAGAACTTACCACTACCCCTCAACCTTACTGCAGGTAAGAGCCTTGGGGGGGGGGGGTAGGCTATGCACTAGGCTATACCTATCCATAATAACTGGGCTATAACCTACAGTTGTAAAGCATCAGACTTTATTTTCTATTCATGATTTACTTTACTTTTGTTTTTTAATGACTTGTATGTGATGTGCGCGTCCGTGTGTTTTCAATCTCACCAGTTGGTGTCAGTAGAATTAACGTGTAAAAAAACCACAAATAACATTGTGAAGGGAAATACTGGTGGATGAAAATGTTTTATTTTGGGAAGCAAACTGAAGACCTCCACTGTTTTAAACCAATACTCCTTGCTACTTGTATGCCTCTCTCTAACTTCCATGTGGATCTCTGCCCGTTTCTCCACCAGATGTTCATTCCAGCCGAATGTTTCAGGGGTTTCCCAGTGAGGTCATGACTGCTTTGTCCAGAGAACCATTGACTGGGAATTTTCACCACTATGGAATCCTAATCAAGGTGTGTGTGTGTGTGTGTGTGTGTGTGTGTGTGCGTGTGCGTGTGGGTGTGTGTGTGTGTGTACTATGTATGTGGGGAGGGGAGGTTCTACTTCATAGCCATTATGATCAATAAATGTACATTTAGGGCATTTGGCAAACGCTTTTATCCAAAGCGACTTACAAAAAGTACATTTGTTGAAAGAGACAGCAATATATCGCTGTGGTACATAAGGATAAGTATAGAACAGGTTTCAAGCATTCATAATTGCAAGGTTAATAGAACGAGTTTCATAATTACTAGCTTGCCTGCATAATAGCTGGGATAAGAGCAGATGTGCCATTCTGAGTGCATTACCAACATCTAAGAACATACAATATGCTAAGCAATGCTAAGTACTATTAATAATGCCATAGACAAACAAACACGCAAGTTAGTGTTAGGGTTAGGAGAGGGAAGGCCGGGGGGGGGTGGGGGGGTAGCGGTTATGCAGAGTCAGTGAAGTCATACATTTTGTTTCTGCCACAGTGTGTTATTGTGGTGGATTTTTTTCTTGCACGTTAATTGTCATGTGCACAGTTACAGTCTCAAAGGGCTTCAACTTGGTGGTAATGCATGAAGAATCAGACACATATTTAATGAATTAGGAGCTTAGGGTGCAAGCTGCAAGAAAACTTCACATGGCTAAACGCGTACAATTCATATCATTTTGCTGTGGTGTTGTAAGCTTCCTGGAATGTGACGAAATTGTCTTTACATTGGAAAGTACATAGCGATGACAGAAATGCTGACCTTTTCTTACAGACCTTCGCGGAAAACGAGAAACTGAGCGATTTCTACACCATCTTGTCGACAAACATAGCTAAAAATGGAGCCCAATTTGTCTCCACCATGGAAGGTGGGTGATCAGTGTTTTCAATGTGCAACCTCATTTGTGTATGTTTTTTAACATAGGCGACATGCATATGTAAAAATGGCACAGTCAACCATTGCTTATCCTGGGTTTTTTCCATGGTACCAGGTAAGAGATATCCGTTCTACGGAGTCCAGTGGCATCCAGAAGTGAACCGTTTCCAGTGGGCCCCTGATGTCCAGTTCCCCCACTCTCCTAATGCCGTGCGGGTCTCCTCCCTCCTGGCAGAGTTCTTCATTAACGAAGGTGAGCTGACGGGCATGTCCGCCGTGACTCACTCACGTTATACAAAGCTTATTTTTGGAATGAGAAATATGAGGAGATAGGAAGCAAATAGACAGATTGCAATGCAAATTACCTTTTACTATCTTCAAGATTCAAGAACTTTATTTGTCACTTTACACATACAGGATATGCAGTGAAATGAAACGTGGCGATGCTCAGCGGAATGTGCAAAAGAATACTGTGGATAACTTGAATTGGAAGGATTAGAATCAGAATATTTATATTTTTTAGCTATTTTAGATATATATAATTAGTATTTATAATTTGCTGTTGCTCACCTTATCTTCTATAATGTATACTTTTCTTTATCCCATTTAGCCAGAAGAAGCTTGCATTCGTATGACACACCCGAGGAAGAGGCCTCTTCACTTATTTACAACTACCAACCGGTGTACACTGAAAACATCACAAGATATGCACAGATTTACTTCTTTTGACCGTATCCGAGTGTATTTCTGCTTATCTTTAGCACTTAGGTTGTGCAGGGTATCTTCTGTTGTGATTTTGATCTGAGCTCACAGAGGTGTGAGGTGTGAAAGGTGTGAATGCTTTAGGCCGATGTAATTATGCAATGTGTGTATGAATGTGCATTTGAATGACATTTGGTGATTGTCAGTCTAAGAACAAATTGTGCTCCAGCCAGATCTTATTATCCTAATTGTATTTGCTTGATTTCACTCTTGTTTAATTGATTCCACCTCCATTTGTATTGTCAATGCTTGCCTTTTATGAATAAAAGGCTGATTTTGTACATGAAA
>PIJE02000406.1:37500-197500 GCA_002895965.2 Coryphaenoides rupestris | reverse complement strand
CTGCTGTAAGGATGCATGGGGCCCCATATTCACCATCACCAGTTCATCAACACTCTATCCGTCTACACTTCTCCTGCTCAGCTTGACACATCACAGCCAAATTCTTCTCCTGCCCATCGTCTGTTGCCATGGTGAGCCCATACCTTCATCTCTCTCTCTTGATTCCCCGTTGTGTTGTTGATATTTTGTCTATTGATGAAAGACCTGCTGTTGCTGGTAGACCCCGAGGTGAACCCGGTGGCCCCCGGTGCTATGAATTAAAAACTTGGTTGCCTGGTTACGGCCTACCTTTGGCTTTATCTGTTTGACTCCATTGTCCTCTCCCGTGTACGCCGCGCCAGCCGTGGGCTGGAGACTCTCCAAGGTCGGTCCTGCTGCTGCTGCTGCTGCTACTGCAGGGAATTGGTTCAGGAACTTGGTCGCAAGCTAATCGCCAGGGTTTCTGTTGTGCGAGGGGGAATGGAGTGGATCCCACTGTAGCACACCTCAATGGCACACTTCACTTTCACACACATGGTGTCTATGGCTTACTTAAACGAGTACATACATACTGCAGGAGCCATTAGGGGCATCAAATAATAATTCTCGTGTGTGTATTTGTCATGTGCATTTTCCAAATGGAAGGGAAAGAGGAACGTAGACCGCTAAGAAGCATGACCCAACGCCTGCCTAGCTGAGCATCCTACGTGTGTGTGTGTGTGTGCGTGCGTGCGTGTCTGTGTCATCCCCCTGTGATACGGCAGACGCAGCTGCAATTTTGACCCTCAGCTGCATGAGAGGGGGAGCTACACAAACAAAAGAAGAGAGTGTGTGTGTGTGTGTGTGTGTGTGTGTGTGTGTGTCTGGACTGTTTATTTTGAGTCTTCCTCGTGGGTGCTCCAGTCTCCTCACAGCCTTGGCACTTGCTACTGGAGGGTTAGATGTATTTTAACCCTCCCCTCTCCCCGCCATGCAGGGTGCTTCTGTGGTCTGGGACTGGTCTACTCCAACAAGTCGTGCAGCATGCCTCCCATTACCTTCCAGGACCTGCCCCTCAACATCTACATGGTCATCTTCGGCACGGGCATCTTCGTCTTCATCCTCAGCCTCATCTTCTGCTGCTACTTCATCAGGTGAGGTGTAACAGCTGTACGCATGTGTTTGTGTGCGTCGTGTGTGTGTGTTGCGAGAATGAGCGTGCGTGTGTGCGTGTGGCTGTGTAAGTGAGCATCAATTTAATGTGATAATTAACTTGGTTGTTTATTTGAAAACAATAATACAAAGTATTAGTATATTTAAGGTAGTTTTGAAGTGTGTGTGTGTGTGTGTGTGTGTGTGTGAGTGCGTGGCAAACATGCACATGTGTGTGTGACTGTGTGCTGCAGTGTGCACGTGCTTGTGTGTGTCTCTGAGGTATTACATAAAGGGGTATATACTGTATGATGATGAAGGACATAACATACTAAGGAAAGGAAGGGGGGAAAGAAAAGCTAAATAAAAGAGGAAGCGTCCATCGCTACATGTACAATGCCCTCCCTGACCACCGGGGGCACCGGAACAATGGTGGCAGGAAGCTAGCTAGTCGCTGCGTTTAGCCACCACCACCACCACTGACGTCACCCCTGCCCGGGCACACGCTGACCCCGTCTGAAACCTCAGGCTGGATAAATACACGCTTCAGAATTGTACTGGAGCTAAAAAAACAAAAAACAAACAAACCACATGCAGTGTACAATTGGGGGCCATTGTCCATTGCTACGGACATTGGAGAATAGACCAATGCGATCTGAGCGTATCGGGACGCGACACCTGATAGAACGGTCCGTGTGTCACCCTTGAAAGCCTATTTGATTGTACCTTTGATAAACTACAAAATGCCTTGTAACCTATCGCCTTGTAAAAATGCAGTTACATTCTACTAACTACATCGACGCAAAATACACATTTATCTAAATTTCACAGCCTCATTTTCAACATTTCTCTGTCGGATTTTCCTGGGAAATGAGGGACATTTTTGGAACACTAATTCTCAGGAAGATGTGGGAAGCAGCAGCAGCAGCCATGAGATAGAAGCTAGTAAACAGATGACAGAATCCAACTTTTTGTATCTCTGAGGTCTCCAGGGGTTTCTGCTGCATATCAGACTGAGCAGCTATCAGCTTTTTTGCTCGGTGTTCGCTGACAATGCTAAGCAACAAAGTCACCAGGAAGGAGGCTCGTCCAATCAGAGCTCATTCATTTTCTCATTTATTTTTTCCCCTTCATTTGTATATGTATTTTCAATGGATGACGAAGAAAATACACTCCTAGGCTAGTTGAAAGTAGGAAGGAAAACTAAATCAAACTATCTATTTATGAACCAACAACAACAACACTTTGTTCAAGATTCAAGAAGTTTAATTGACACATACACATACAGGATATGCAGTGAAATGTTACGGAAAATTTGCGATATCATTCCATAATCAACTATGTGAGACAAGGCGATAACCAAGGGATCATGTCTCTCTGAATGTGGAGCTAGGCAAGACGTGTGTGTGTGTGTGTGTGTGTGTGTGTGTGTGTGGAGGAGGGGGAGGCTGGGGGGTGTGTGGGTGTGTGTGTGTGTGTGTGTGTTGTGTGGCGGGGACGGGCCGCGTGAGCGAGGGAGTGGGACGGTGGCGTTGGTGGACGTTGGGGGGTGGTGCTGCGTCGCGGGGCGCCTGTTTCTCCGGTCGGGGGAGAGTGTCCGTTCGCGCGCTGGTCCGAACGGAGGCTTTTCTAACGGGTGGTACGCCTGGGTGTGAGCCGGGGCTGCTGGGCGCGCCAACCCCGGGAGGGTAGGGTGGTCGCGGGCGGGTGATTTCGGCCGGTCAGGCGGGACCTGTGGGGGGACGCCCAGGGCAGGGCCTGAGAAACCGGGTTAGAAGGAGAGGAAGATGGGCGTGGTTGCGGGGACCGGGCAGGCGGAAGATCGATGGCCGGGGGACGTCGTATGGGGTTTAAAGTGTAAAGGAGGAGGACGGGGGGCGAAGAGGCCGGGGAGGGGCACGAGCGGCGGAAGGGGCCCGGAAGGTGGTGTGGAGCCGGGCGCGGAAATGTGTTGTGGAATTGTTTTCTTGGCCGCCAGGAAGGTCTCGTCTGCTTGTTGCCCTCTCCTTTGCTCGCCGGTTGGGATGGGATTCGGCGATCTTCTGTGGAAGGTGGAATAAGAGAGAGAGAGAGGTGTCTGAGGGGGCAGAGAGGTCCTCCAGGGCGCGGGAATTGTGTGCGGCGGGGGTCAGAAGACAGCCCCGGCTGGGGGGGGCCGCCTGGTGCGCCGGAGTGGGGCTGTCTGTGTGTTTTAATTTTTGTGAGAGAACCGGAGGGTGAGGGAGGGGTCTGGTGTGGAGGGTGGTGGAGGGTGAGGGTGAGGGTGGTGGGGGTGAGGGTGGGTGGGAGGGGGTGGGGGTGAGGGTGAGGGGGGAGGGGGGGGGAGGGGGGGTGGTGGGGGTGGGGGGTGGGGGGGGGGTGGGGGGGGTGGGGGTGGGGGGGGGGAGGGTTGGGGTGTGTGGTGGTGTGTGTGTGTGTGTGTGTGTGTGTGTGTGTGTGTGTGTGTGTGTGTGTGTGTGTGTGTGTGTGTGTGGGGGGGGGGGTGTGTGTGTGTGTGTGTGTGTGTGTGTGTGTGTGTGTGTGTGTGTGTGTGTGTGTGTGTGTGTGTGTGTGTGTGTGTGTGTGTGTCATAACCAATGAGTCACTTCCTCCAGCCAAGTTATTTTCGATCTGTGAGGGTTTTCTCTGGTTGAAGGGATGACTTATAGGCCAACTGATGAATGCACTTTTTACATTCCGGGCAGCACAATCAACATTGCACACACACACACAGAGACAACACATCTAGTAATTGGATGTTCCCTGGAATTTTTCTCACCTTTTTGCTTTTGAACCCCGCCCTGTGTTTTGTAAGAAACTAAATTACCGGTATGTACATTTAACATGTCAGTTTTGAGTTACCGTCTCTGTATGCATCCATCAAAAACAGGAATGCAGGCAGTTGGGTGAATGTTGCTGAACATAGAAAATTACCAGCAGACAGACAAACGGGAACTGAAACTCAAACGTGACCTCCCGCAATGGAGACATGAGGGAGACTATACTAAATGGGTCAACTAAGTACACAAGAGGGGGAACACAAACAATAATCTATCACATTTTATAATTAATAAAAGTAATAACATTTATCTATTATTCAATATAAGCATGAAAATGTATGTATTCTATTACTTTATTAACTATTAAAGATAAGCTTTCCGTTCCCCTATGAGTAAAATTAAATTAGTCAAATGAATCAGCTGCACTTGTAGATAAAGCCAGCTGCTATGGGGCTCCAGCCCCTCTGAGCGGAGGCAGCCAGCATGCTGCCCCTCAGACTCAAATAAAGATGCTTGTATTTTATCTGAAACAAAATCTATGTGTTATAGTTATAGGAGCTGGTTTGTGGATGTGCGTTAAACATGTTAAAATGAATCATAGTAAAACAACATGTGTGGCTGGAACTCAAGCCCTCATCCATACATGCATACATATGTACATACTAGGGATGCACCGATACCACTTTTTTTCAGACCGAGTACAAGTACAAGTACTTACATTTGGGTACTTGCCGATGCCGAATACCGATAGAGTACTTAACAAAACCATTACAGTTCTAATGACTTTTTTGTCTGTTAATTTGCGGTTCTGATGTGGTTGGGGGGGGGGGGTGCTCCGTTAATTCGCGGTTCTGATGGGGGGGGCTCCGTTAATTTGCGGTTCTGATGGTGGGGGGGGGGGCTCCGTTAATTTGCGGTTCTGATGGGGGGGGGGTGTGCTCCGTTAATTCGCGGTTCTGATGGGAGGGGGGGGTGCTCCGTTAATTCGCGGTTCTGATGGGGGGGGGGGGTGCTCCGTTAATTCGCGGGTTCTGGTTGGGGGGGGGGTGCTCCTGTTAATTTGCGGTTCTGATGGGGGGGTGGGTGGTTTTTTGATGCTGGGGGGGTGCTCCGTTAATTTGCGGTTCTGATGGGTGGGGGGGTGCTCCGTTAATTTGCGGTTCTGATGGGGGGGGTGCTCCGTTAATTCGCGGTTCTGATGGGGGGGGGGTTGCTCTGTTAATTGGTGAGGACATGTCCCCAGCGTCCCCACTAAATTCTACGCCCATGCTCGGTACCATGCGCAGTTGCTATTAAACATCCATAAACGACAACTCGGTTGCATCTCTTTATTTCAATATTCCTTGGCTAAGAATATTACAAGGTTAACGTTGTGTTGCCAAAGTGGTGCGGTTGTATCGGAGTAGTTTAACGAGTACGAGTACATGAGCACAGTATTGGACCGATACCGAATACTGGCATCAGTATCGGTGCATCCCTAGTACATATATGCATACATATGTACATACATAGGATCCCTACTGACTAATGAAATATTGATAATGATCTACAATATATTCAGTCACAAGCATGAATGAATATACAATGGAACCTTTGTGGAAAACGACTGACTGAAGTAAATCTGTCGAAAGTGAAACAATTTATCACTGACCATACAATAACATTTGAATTGAACAAGTTTCAAGCACTCGTATCGAATCACAATTGCTCAGTTGATCCCTTATTAGTAGACAGCAAGTTAGCTCAGAAAAGATGTAGTATTCACTAGTCCCAGGACGGAGGTACGTACGAACATACAAGTAAGTGCCAGGGGTCAAAGAGGGGATGACATTCACACCCTGGTTGGGTGAGTGGGTGAGTGGGTTAGGGAGGAGAGGTTGTGGTGAGGGGGTAAAGGAAGGGATGTGCTTCCTCCTCTCCAATGTCACAAACAGCCTCTGACCACATCGCCATGACCCACAAAGTCATGTGGGGTCTGCCCATGAAAGTTCTTTGAACATAATTATTCAAGAGATTCAAGATTCAAGATTTCAACTTTAATTGTCACATACACATACAGGATATGCAGTGAAATAAAAAAGTGGCAATGCCCAGTGGAATGTGCAGAACACTTTTTTTTTTTTGGAATATAATAACAGTAGTAAAATAATACACTATCATATCAATAAGGCATATCAGGTAGGCATATCAATATCAATTATTTCATTGAAGTTCTGTTCGAGCCGCCCTTGCAATTCCTCACATGCCGATTTGTCTCTTTTGTTTTTTCTCTTTATTATTCGTCACTCTCTTCTCCATGCCGATAATACGGCCGTATCTCTGCCTTCCTTTGTCGGGCGGCGTCCCAGTGTCCTGTGGCTTATTACGGACTTATCTAATATCTCCCATGTCCTAGTTCTCATTGCTACCCACGTTGACGTGAGTTCTCTCCAACTGAGCGAAGCCCCTCGTCGCAATTGTAAGAGCTCATACCTGGGCATATGTTCCCGTGAGACAATAGTTTAGCAATAGCATCAGAGCCTGGCTTCAACAAATCAACAACGCCGCAAACGCCGGGCCCGTTCCCAGCGACTTGTTTCGTCCGTCCCTAGGTAGCCGATTTTGAGGGGGATTCACTCTTTTTTGTATTTGTTATGTGGTTGTGGGCTAGTGTTCTCCTAGCAGGTGATTAAGCTTCATTTCGTTCATTTGAGGGAAAGCGGCCAGTGCTGACAGACTGCCAGGCCTATGTTTAGCCTTAACGGGGGGAGCCCAAAATAACTGTCTGAACAGGCACACTCAGCGGAGCGATAAGGATCTCCTGTCATTGTCGCGGACGAGGGCGGTGCACGCATTCAAAGAAGCAACATAATCAGCTGTGTGTGTGTGTGTGTGTGTGTGTGTGTGTGTGTGTGTGTGTGTGTGTGTGTGTGTGTGTGTGTGTGTGTGTAGTGTGTGTGTGTGTGTGTGTGTGTGTGTGATCAGTGTGTGTGTGTGTGTGTGTGTGTGTGTGTGTGTGTACTGCATGTATGTGTGTGTGGTCNNGGTGCAGCACCACAAAAATCAGATTAGTTTCATTCTGTAGAGCAATATATATATAGTAGTTAGATTTACATAGAAAAAAAAAAGAGTGGTTTTGGATACAGAGAGGTGAGCCTGGCTGTGAACGCTCACCTCAATGCATGATGATGATTTCAGTCCTGGCTGGCGAAGCTGGCTTTTGATTTTTAGCAAATGTTAATTTTATTTTGTTTCTCCTCTCGGTTCAACAGGTGGTTCTAAAAGGAGATCCCAAAAAGTTAAATCTCCACGGGGTAAGAATGAGCCACACATAATGACTATTTGATGTCGAACATAAACAATGAGCATAGCACAAAAGAAATGACGCAAATGTCCTGATGATTTTCCTCTCTGTCTGTCTCTCTCTCATCTATCTCTTTCTTTCTCTCTCTATCTCTGTATTGGTCTGTCTCTCTCTTTTGCGCTCTCTCAACTCTCATCTCTTTCTTTCTCTCTTTATCTCTGTCTCGGCCTCTTTCTCTCTCTGTCTGTCTCTCTCTGTCTCTTTCCCTCACACAGCAGACATGTGCCGTCTGCCTGGAGGACTTCAAAGTGAAAGATGAGCTGGGGGTGTTGCCATGCCAACATGCCTTCCACAGGAAGTGAGTGCAGGGAGACACAGCGGAGGGTCATTCTTCAGCCATGTGATCACTCGCTTTAAAAAAAAATACACTTGTGTCCGACCTTGTGTTCAGCACCACGAAGATTTAAGATTATGTTTATTACGCCTCAACTCACACCTACAATCTGACAGCCCAATCCACTCACCAGCCTCTCTGCTTATAGACTATGACTGTCATGGAAATGTGTGTACCACCATGTGTTGTTTCGATAATCTGCTTGATTGTGACGGAACTGTAACTGATAGTTGGGCACATTTGTGATGAATCAGCAAATCAAGCGAGAGAGGAACCCTCGCCAGTCGGTTCATGTCACCCACCAGGGGAGCATCAGGTTATCTAAGAGTCAGGTTCTTCGCTGTTATTGGTTGGTGATTTGGTCGTGCCTCCTTATTGTTGGGAGCTCAGAGTTTAGGGGGTGAAGAGGGGTCTCTCTTGTCTCTCTCGTCTCTCACATGCCTCCAGGAAGTGACCCGGTTCATGTGTTCTGTGCTCTCCCCCCCGACCATGCAGGTGTCTGGTCAAGTGGCTGGAGGTCCGCTGCGTGTGCCCCATGTGCAACAAGCCCATCTCGGGCCCTCCGGAGCAACACCAACAGCATCGGGCACCCTGCTGGACGAGTTGGTATAACACAGTTAAACCCGGACACGTGGAGAGAGGAGACGGCGGCGGGGCCCGACGCCAGCCCGGCCACCGACGGGGAGAGAGGGCACGTCGTATTGTACAGAATCTTAGCACCGCACGAACACTATGGCAACTGGTGGGGTAACCTAGTTACCACCGTGAGACGAAGGACTTGCGAGGGATGCTGTTGCCAAGCAACCAGCCCTGAGATGGCGACATCATACACGCTGGTGTCTGAGCGATTAACACAAGCCACCCACATGTCACGCTACAGAAATGTTCCTTCAACACCCCCCCTCCCTCCCTTCATTTATTCTATTTTCCGTTTCTATCCCTTCGTTCTCTCAACCCTTTCGCTCTAAGCTCTTGTATTTCAGTCTAAGTGGAGGTCGGCAGTGATGCTGTGAAAGACGGGCACCTTTTTCATGTTTTATATGGACTTATGTGGACACCGTGTGAAGGAATGACTGACTTTTTGAGTGTATTGACATAATCCTGTGTGTGTGTGTGTGTGTGTGTGTGTGTGTGTGTGTGTGTGTGTGTGTGTGTGTGTGTGTGTGTGTGTGTGTGTGTGTGTGTGTGTGTGTGTGTGTGTGTGTGTGTGTGTCAGTGTAGTGATGCCATCAATTTGATGTGATAATGATCTTAGTTGTTTATTTGAAAACAACAAAAGAATACAAAGTATTAGTCTGTCTCCTTTTTAGACTTTTTATTTTCTTTTTTAAAGGGAGTTTGGAATCCAGTTTGGCATCTGGATTCTGATTGGCTCTTCTTGTTTTCGACAAAAAAACAACGGATCATACTACAGCCGTTAAGGCCAGCAGGGGGGGTCTTTATTTAGCCTGCTAAAATATGAAAAATTAACTGTGGTTAATGCAATAGACCAAAGCTACGTCTAACGTTAAGCCGGATCAAAAATGTTAAAAAGCTAAATTTGAAGCTAAGTACGCTAACAGGTGTAGTTGAAGGCTATTTGTTACCGTTGATCAGTGTTGTACGTGTTAAAACAAAGAATGATGACAACTTCAATATCCTGTTGCTTCCCTCTGTGGAAGCTGGCGGTATTAAACATTAAATAATCGCTTCTCTTATAAAAACCACCGTTCTGCATAAAAGAAAGTTGGATAACCCATAATAGCGCCCTGGTTTAATTTAATCTATTTTACAGTTGTTACAGTTTCAGTTAATTACCTCTGGGATTTCTCAAATTGATGAATCATGTTTTGGTTTGGTTGTTGTAGCGTAGCGACTGAATTTTGCAAAACCATGTTTTTCATTTTGTTTTAGGTGAACTGTGTTGATGTTTTGTATCACTCTGAAGTCACTTAAAAGGAAACAAATTGCAGTCATGCTTGTGTTCTCAACAAAATTTTAGATTTAGATGACTTTTTTGTTTCGTTTTAAAGAGACCATAGCAGCTTCAGAACTGAGGGTGTGGTCATGAATATTAATTCTCCTTCTCTGTAGTTTCAGAAAATGGAAAGATTTCACTTGAAGGAGAAATATAAGCATAGCACTTTAGCAGTGTTGTTGGAAAGCATCTGGGAGGCAACTAAACTACACACCACTTTTTTTACACAAATATTTTCAGTGGAATTACTGTTGTGTTGGTGTTGCTGTTTTAACATTTTCTCATTGTAGGGTTTCGGCGATTTACATTTTTTCTAAAATTGTACGCAAGCACTGCCTAAATTGAGCACAAATATCCCCAACCCATGATCTAGATTGGCACATACACTTTAGTTAATAGTCACATGTATATCTATTGACCTTTCTGCCAATAACGTGTTACATTTTTAAGACATAAGCGGGTCCAGTCTACATTCCATATTTTGTAATCTAAAGGCTGTAAATATACTGTCAATTTTGAAAAATAATAAATTCAGTTGTCTGTGTGTGTGTGTGTGTGTGTGTGTGTGTGTGTGTGTGTGTGTGTGTGTGTGTGTGTGTGTGTACAGTATGTGTGTACAGTATGTGTGTACATGTTGCTGAAACAAGCATATTTTGTATCATCAATTGCAGTAAAATTGCCAATACATCGTAAAATCTATGTATATTGGGTTGATTTTCATGTTGATTATTCCTTTCCCTTCAGTAAACTGCGACACCAAGCCCAGAGCGAGCGTTTTGGATACAGAGAGGTGAGCCTGGCTGTGAACGCTCACCTCAATGCATGATGATGATTTCAGTCCTGGCTGGCGAAGCTGGCTTTTGATTTTTAGCAAATGTTAATTTTATTTTGTTTCTCCTCTCGGTTCAACAGGTGGTTCTAAAAGGAGATCCCAAAAAGTTAAATCTCCACGGGGTAAGAATGAGCCACACATAATGACTATTTGATGTCGAACATAAACAATGAGCATAGCACAAAAGAAATGACGCAAATGTCCTGATGATTTTCCTCTCTGTCTGTCTCTCTCTCATCTATCTCTTTCTTTCTCTCTCTATCTCTGTATTGGTCTGTCTCTCTCTTTTGCGCTCTCTCAACTCATCTCTCTCTCTATCTCTGTATTGGTCTGTCTCTCTCTTTTGCGCTCTCTCAACTCTCATCTCTCTTTCTTTCTCTCTTTATCTCTGTCTCGGCCTCTTTTCCTCTCGTCTGTCTCTCGCTGTCCTTTCCCTCATTCCCACAGCAGACAGCCTCGCTGTGCCGTCTGCCTGGAGGACTTCAAAGTGAAAGATGAGCTGGGGGTGTTGCCATGCCAACATGCCTTCCACAGGAAGTGAGTGCAGGGAGACACAGCGGAGGGTCATTCTTCAGCCATGTGATCACTCGCTTTAAAAAAAAATACACTTGTGTCCGACCTTGTGTTCAGCACCACGAAGATTTAAGATTATGTTTATTACGCCTCAACTCAACACCTACAATCTGACAGCCCAATCCACTCACCAGCCTCTCTGCTTATAGACTAGACTGTCATGGAAATGTTGGTACCACCATGTGTTGTTTTCGATAATCTGCTTGATTGTGACGGAACTGTAACTGATAGTTGGGCACATTGTGATGAATCAGCAAATCAAGCGAGAGAGGAACCCTCGCCAGTCGGTTCATGTCACCCACCAAGGGAGCATCAGGTTATCTAAGAGTCAGGTGCTTCGCTGTTGATTGGTTGGTGATCTTGGTCGGTGCCTCCTTATTGTTGGGGAGCCAGAGTTTAGGGGGTGAAGAGGGGTCTCTCTTGTCCTCTCTCGTCTCTCACATGCCTCCAGGAAGTGACCCGGTTCATGTGTTCTGTGCTCTCCCCCCCGACCATGCAGGTGTCTGGTCAAGTGGCTGGAGTCCGCTGCGTGTGCCCCATGTGCAACAAGCCCATCTCGGCCCTCCGGAGCAACACCACAGCATCGGCACCCTGCTGGACGAGTTGGTATAACACAGTTAAACCCGGACACGGGGAGAGGGAGACGGCGCGGGGCCGGAACGCGCCAGCCCGGCCACCGACGGGGAGGAAGAGGGCACGTCGTATTGTACAGAATCTTAGCACCGCAACGAACACTATGGCAACTGGTGGGGGTAACCTAGTTACCACCGTGAGACGAAGGACTTGCGAGGGATGCTGTTGCAAGCAACCAGCCCTGAGATGGCGACATTTCATACACGCTGGTGTCTGAGCGATTAACACAAGCCACCCACATGTCACGCTACAGAAATGTTCCTTCAACACCCCCCCTCCCTCCCTTCTTTATTCTATTTTCCGTTTCTATCCCTTCGTTCTCTCAACCCTTTCGCTCTAAGCTCTTGTATTTCAGTCTAAGTGGAGTCGGGCAGTGATGCTGTGAAAGACGGGCACCTTTTCATGTTTTTATATGGACTTATGTGGACACCGTGTGAAGGAATGACTGACTTTTTGAGTGTATGGAACAAATCCTGTGTGTGTGTGTGTGTGTGTGTGTGTGTGTGTGTGTGTGTGTGTGTGTGTGTGTGTGTGTGTGTGTGTGTGTGGTGTGTGTGTGTGGTGTGTGTGTGTGTGTGTGTGTGTGTGTGTGTGTGTGTGTGTGTGTGTGTGTCAGTGTAAGTTGATGGCCATCCAATTTGATGTGATAATGATCTTAGTTGTTTATTTGAAAACAACAAAAGAATACAAAGTATTAGTCTGTCCTCCCTTTTCTAGACTTTTTATTTTCTTTTTTAAAGGGAGTTTGGAATCCAGTTTGGCATCTGGATTCTGATTGGCTCTTCTTGTTTTCGACAAAAAAAAACAACGGATCATACTACAGCCGTTAAGGCCAGCAGGGGGGTCTTTATTTAGCCTGCTAAATATGAAAAATTAACTGTGGTTAATGCAATAGACCAAAGCTACGTCTAAACGTTAAGCCGGATCAAAAATGTTAAAAAGCTAATTTGAAGCTAAGTACGCTAACAGGTTGTAGTTGAAGGCTATTTGTTACCGTTTGATCAGTGTTGTACGTGTTAAAACAAAGAATGATGACAAACTTCAATATCCTGTTGCTTCCCTCTGTGGAAGCTGGCGGTATTAAAACATTAAATAATCGCTTCTCTTATTAAAACCACCGTTCTGCATAAAAGAAAGTTGGATAACCCTTAATAGCGCCCTGGTTTAATTTAATCTATTTTACAGTTGTTACAGTTTCAGTTAATTACCTCTGGGATTTCTCAATTGATGAATCATGTGTTTTGGTTTGGTTGTGTAGCGTAGCCGACTGAATTTGCAAAACCATGGTTTTTCATTTTGTTTTAGGTGAAACTGTGTTGATGTTGTATCACTCTTGAGTCACTAAAAAGGAAACAAATTTGCAGTCATGCTTGTGTTCTCAACAAAAATTTTAAGATTTAGATGGACTTTTTTGTTTCGTGTTTAAAGAGACCATAGGCAGGCTTCCAGAACTGAGGGTGTGGTCATGAATATTAATTCTCCTTCTCTGTAGTTTCAGAAAAATGGGAAAGATTTCACTTGAAGGATATATATGAATCATATCTATTCTCAGTGTGGAATACTCTACGGAGGATATCAAAAAACCTACATTTTAACAATAATATTTCATGGAATTACTGTTGTGGTTGCTAATATATTAGGGTTTCGGGCGATTTAAATTTTTTCTAAAATTGTACGCAAGCACTGCCTAAATTGAGCACAAATATCCCCAACCCATGATCTAGATTGGCACATACACTTTAGTTAATAGTCACATGTATATCTATTGACCTTTCTGCCAATAACGTGTTACATTTTTAAGACATAAGCGGGTCCAGTCTACATTCCATATTTTGTAATCTAAAGGCTGTAAATATACTGTCAATTTTGAAAAATAATAAATTCAGTTGTCTGGTAAGCTCAGTCTTGCTTTGTTGTCTTTGTTTTGGCGCCACCACCAGGTAAAACCTTGTACATACAGTGTACGTTTTATTACTGGAATGAAATCTTACTGCCTTGCACTGTTAATTCTTCTTTCTAGCAACTGACATTATTATATTGCTTCTTCTTTAGAATACACAACTCTGAAATCATTATTGTCCAATTATGTATATCAGTAACACATTGAAGAGGAAAGTGTCACTCAATCTAAGACAGCAATAGTCAGGTTTGTGCTATTTCATTTCATGCTAGAATTCATTATGCCGATTCCTCAACTTAAAAGGCTTGATAAGAACATACCTACCTTTCACAAACAGACAGCGAGATCCAAATGGAGTCTAAATATGGCGTTATCGATTTAGACTAGAGCAAATAAAAAGCCACATCTGTATCCTTCCTCATTAAATGTGCATGGCCCCTTCCCATTGGAGGGCCCCTTCCCATTGGAGGGCCCAGAGCGCTACCTGGCCATTTGTCCACCGCAGATTGCAGGTGGTCGGGCGTCAAACTCAGAAGAGCATTCCTTCTCACTGTACATGCACTGCCTTCTAATTAGAGTTGAGGGCCAACCAAGAGCCTGGCTGCACACAGGGAGCTGGAGATTGAGGCAGATGGCGGGAGGGGCTGGAGCTCACACACTGGATCTCCCTGACTGAAAGTGAGAAAGAGGGTGGAGCTTCATCTTCTTCTTATGGAGGGAGGAGGAGACTGGGAGGGTGGAGGGGGGGGGGGGGGTTGTTGAGGAGGGAGAGAGGGTGAGAAAGTCTGAAACTCTCAGTTTGACTCAAAGGACAAACAAGAGTGGAGAGAGAGAGGGAGAGGGGGAGAAAGGGAGGGGGAGAGAGAGAAAGGGGGAGCAAGGGAGAGGGGAGATAGAGAGAGAGAGAAGCACACAGAGAGAGAGACAGAGAGGGAGGGAGAGAGCCAGGGAGACAGATGGATAGATGGAGTGTGAAAGAGAGATAGAGTTAGAGATATAGAGGGAGAGTAAGAGATAAAAGCAGCTGGAGAGAGATGAACACCGAGGATTTGCTGCAATGGTGTCTCTCTAAAGTCCTTAATGGTGATTTATAGGATTATTTAGTGGTGATTGATCCAAGAGAACCAACACAGAAATTTGGTGTCATCATCAGAGAGATGAACAACTTTTCGGTGGACACTGGGTCGCCTCTGAAATATCAGAGGAGAACGATGCGGTGAGTTTGTATCATCTTTTATTATATAATATAAGATATGAATGCATATCACTTGATTAGCATAGTGGCGCTTCACAAGTGGCTTGAGAAGTGCATGAGCGTGAAATGCAGTAAAGAGCTCTTGCACTACGTTGGTATTCTGCAGCACTGCTCCATTACCATCCTCAGCTTGGTGACATATTTAGCTGAACATGTCTGACTCATGTCTGACACATGTCTGACTCAACAACTGAAAAAAAGGGTTGCATACTGTATATGACCTGTACATGCAAGTTTGCAAATGATATAAAATAGCATAATTTAAGTACAGCTACAGGTACAGCACAATCCTTATGAAGCTAAGGTGAGAATGCTGGCTTGATGTTTTTATGGAAGTTAAAAATATATATGAAAGCCAGTATGATACACTGTGCTTCATGGTGTTAGGGGGAAGACGTGCGTTTGTACATGGCACATGCACACATGAACACACGCACATGCACACACACACACACACACAGACACACGCACACACACACACACTTAGAGGCAGCCATCACTTGGGTGGACCTGGAAACATAAGCAAGTCTTTCATGAGATCAGCTTATACCTGAGCAATAAAAGAGCCATCTGTGCTGTGAGTAAACCTTCACTCTGACATAGTGCACACACACACACACACACACACACACACACACACACAGGCGTGGAGGGAAAGGACAGAGTAGGGCTTGTTTCTGTTTCTTCCTTCTTTAACATCGTGGCATGCAGAGTCGATTTAAGGTCACGTCTTTTATACGGGCAAAATCTAGCTGTGATCAGCCATTTACTGTGCAAGTGAAATGTCACTTTATTTTAATAAAGAGCACATTTCTTAGACAACTCCCAGTATCTGTGGGTAACAAAGTTACATAACTCATTGAATAGAATTAACAATCTGGATAACTTTATGAATCATTTGACATACCCTTAATACATACATACGTACATACAGTGTAAATAACAATGTGTAAATGAGACACATGCTTATGACTATGAGTGTATTTATCTAGTAGTATATTTTCACGTATGATACATGTTTCTCCTTGTAGGTAACCACCCATCACGGAGGCTTGTTCGCTGGGTGATTTATAGTGAGAGTCGAGAACAAACACAAGGAAACGAGCCGAGGTCCAGAGAACAATGGGACGTCTCTTCAAAAGACTCTTAAAGTCCCCCAAATCGATCAATAATATACTTCCTGGACTCTGATACATGATATAAACACAATAAGCCCCGCCCCCTATCCCCACCCCGGCCATCACCGGTTTGACGAGACTCGTGACAGCCATGTTCAAGAGGTGGCTGCTTGCCCTGGTGGTCCGCATCGGGGGCTTCCTGCTCCTCATCGGCTGCTGTCTCTGCCTGGTCTACATCCTGGCCTGCAACCCCACGGTCCACCCCAGCCAGCAGTCCCTGCTGTGGACCGGAGGGGCCACCAGCAAAGAGGGCTACATGGCCTTGCTGCAGGAGAGGGAGGACTCCCATCGGCACTACATCAACAGCCTGAGCAAGCAGATAGCCCAGCTGAAGGACGCCCTGCAGGAGCGGACCCAGCAGCTGCAGGAGTCCCTGGAAAAGGCCAAGGCCAAGGGGATGCTTCCACTGGGCCTAGAGAGCCTCCACAAAACGCCCACACAGAATGACCTGAAGGTGAGGACCACAAGGCCTTACGCTCGTACCTCAGTGAGGGTGGTATAGTCGATCTGAAGGTGAGGACCACGAGAGTTGGGTGTGGATACCGTATATGTCTGGCCTAAACCAGCAGTTTATTCATAGATCACTTCCTGGTGTTTTGGGTATATAAAAACCAATACAGTGTAGGATAAGAAAGATAAGAATAGGGATAAGAAAAGGATAAGACATTGAAAAATAAAATTAAACTCCATGTGACTGGGGATGGAACCCGAAAGGTACCAGGTTCCATCCCCAGTGCAAGATGGTTGGTACCACCGACCAACCTGCTCCTCAGCGACGTGTATCTGAATTCACTGCACGATAATTTTATACAATTTACCCACATGACTCATATTCCTCCAGGAATTCTTCCGCTCCCAGCTGAACCATGCGGAGGTGAACTCGGGTCTGAAGTTGGCCAGCGAGTACGCTGTCATCCCCTTCGACACGTTCACATTGCGTCGGTGAGTACAGGTGGACCTTCTGTCACTGCCGGTGGTGACACATTGGCTCTTAATTAAGCTTGGCCCGGCCAGCACCGCGGGCGCCATGTTGTACGAATGAGAAATTCTAAATATAAACTGGAATGCCTTGTTGCATATATCCTACTTCTTCTTTTGCCTACTTTTTTTTGTCTACGGTTGCCTGCCATGTCACAAGAATTGCACTGTTCAGAGTGGCCATGTGTTATGAAGAATGTGACAATAAAACACTTTGACTTTGACTCCTGTACATCCTCAATGGGTTGTGGAAGATCAGACTAACTTAACTAGAGAACAGGTCTACTGTAAAAGAGAACCAAATGATTCTGTCCAAATGACCAAATAAATGACATTAAATTACGTGTTTTGGTGTCGCCTTTCAGACTGTATTACATATCTGTAACATTCTTACGCGAAGTAATATATAATAATAAACTTTATTAATGTAGCACCTTTCATACATAAAATGCAGCTCAAAGTGCTTTACATTATGGCATAAAAAAACAACAACAACAACATACATAAGAACACAATAAATCAGCAGATAAAAATAGAATAAAAGATCTAATACAAAGGCAGAGAAAAAGTTGTGAAAATGGTAGTAGAGAAAGATAAAAACATGCTAAACTAACTCAATGCCTTCTGGAATAAGTAGGTATTCAGTTGCATTTTAAAAATGTCAATAGAGCATTTTACCCTTCAGAGTTTATTGTCATGGTTCACGAATGCCAGTATCATTGTCAAGACAGCTTTATACTCATTCTACTATCTCTGCGGTGGTGGTGGTGGTGGTGATGATGATGGTGGTGGTGGTGGTGGTGGTTGTGTCCCAAACTAAGGGTGTACCAACTGGAGACGGGGCTGACCAGACACCCAGAGGAGAGGCCCGTGAGGAAAGACCGCCGTGATGAGCTGATCACCACCCTGGAGACGGCCCTGCACGTCCTCAATGGACCGCACCAGCACAGCGACGTCGCCAAGGGCAAGCGCACGTACGCCCCGTCGGACTTCATCGAGGGTGAGAGAGGCATGTGGGATTTGGGAGACGAACGATTGGTGAACTCACTTTAGAGGTAACTCAGAAAGTAACCAAGACTAAAAGGCAGTATGGTTAAAGCCATCACTGACAATATTGAAATATAATATGTTGTCTCTTTGTATTTGAATAGCACGTGAATTTGGTTAATATTTTTGGAACTCTTTTTAAGTTGCAAACAAATGCAGTTACTGCGATTTTTCTGACACTTTTATCTAAAGCGACTAATTTTAGATGCAGGCCATTAAGGAGCCAGTAGGGGTTAGGCCTCTTGCTCAAGGATGCCGAAAGCTAGGCTGTGGGGCATTGGCAACCTCAATCAAACCTCCAACTTCACGGCTATGACTAACAACTATATGACCAATTCTGGTAAATAATTGTCTGTCTGTCTCTTTCTCTCTCTCTCTCTCTCTTCCTCCACTTCTTTCAATGGCCCTATTGTGTCAGACTATATCAGTAAAATGGAAAAATCCTGAACCATACTTTTAATATGAATGTGAGTATGCATGCCATTCTCTCTCTGTGTGTCTTCCCAGTCTCTGTCTCTATCTGTCTCTGTCTATCTCTCTCACTCTGTCTGTCTCTCTCCCACACTCTCTAAGTGTCTCCCTCTCTCTCTCTCTCTGTGGTACCCCTGACAGGGCTGACCCGTACGGAGAGGGACCGGGGCACGGTGTACGACATGCTGTTCAAAGGCGGGGGTCCGCACGACTTCACCCGGCTGGTGTTCTTCCGGCCCTTCGGCCCCCTGATGAAGGTGAAGAGCGAGAGGGTGGACACGGCCAACATGCTGGTCAACATCATCGTGCCGCTCTCCAAGAGGGTCGATGCCTTCACACACTTTATGGCCAACTTCAGGTACTTCAGGTCACGAGAGGGGTGGTGGTAGGGTGGTGTAAGCTAGGTGTGTGCTCCGGGGTAGCCACTTACTGGAGAGACGGCAGATGACACTTTATAATAGTTTCCCTGTTTATTGAATTGGTTCAATGGAACGCCAGGTCTCCAACATACAAACAATATAACACACTTTAAATGGTAAATGGATTGCATTTATATAGCGCTTTCATCCAAAGCGCTTTACAGTATTGCCTCACATTCACCAATTCATACATCGACGGCGGTGTCAACCACGCAAGGTAACAACCAACACGTCAGGAGTAGTTAGGGTTAGGCGTCTTGCTCAGACACCTCGACACTTAGCTAGGCAGAGCCCGGGGATCGAACCAGCAACCTTCCAATTGACAACCGCTCTACCGCCTGAGCTCACTTTAAGGCACTAGCCGATTTCTACGTTCCTACTCCGTACTCATCACAGGAGAGACAACGTGCTCTCTACTATATATATACAGAGCAAAAACTAAACTTAACTAAAAACGAGGTGGATAAAACGAAGTGCGACCCTAGTGGCGATATCCAATACTGCCTTTGACCATTACAGTACCACAAAAGTCACAGCGAGTGAATGATGAACGTATATATACATATCTCCAATATATGTTGCGTTACACATACAGCACAACTGTACAGATGGTAAGTGTGTGTATATGCATATGTATATGAATGTAGGTATGTATGTGTACGTATGCGTTGTGACACTGTTGGGGTTTGACGAGTGTTCACTCTCCTCGACTCTCCCCACCACCCAGGTCCTCTCTTATTTATGTCCTGCAGGCCGCAGCCTTTGTCTCCGGGGCTCCCTCTGGGGGCTGAATGGGGAATTTCGGCCCCCCATACTGTTTCCACAGCTCTCCCTCCTATACTCCTCAGTGGCCGATAGACCACAGTGAGGTGGACCACGTTGTCTTGGTTAATGCACACCTTTCTGGGAAGACACACACACACACACACACACACACACACACACACACACACACACACACACACACACACACACACACACACACACACACACATCATCATCATTTCTTGATTATATTTTATGAATAATTCTTCTCTGAGATGTATCTATTTCTGTATGTTCCCTCTTTATTGCAGTTTATAAAGTTAGGATTCCCGCAAGAAGCACTTTCATATTTTTCTTAATTTCTACGCATAGGCTGCTGCTTAATCGGTCGTTCAAATACTGGGGGATACTCACATATCCCCCAGACCTGGGAGGATATGATACTACTGAACTAATGATGTGTCACTTAGGACTTAGATGATTTAGATTAGATTTGTTGTCATTACATTAAAACAAAACAAAATGAAACTTAGTTCGGCAGCAATCCATGCTTAAAGCAGCATAAAGAAGATAAAAGGAAATAAATAGATTTATACATAATATGTACACGCTGTGGCAGCCGGCCACTGAGGAGCATAGTAGGAGAGCTATGGGGCCGAAATTCCCCATTCGGCCCCCAGAGGGAGCCTGGGAGACAAGGGTTGTGAGGCAGGCAATCAGCCTTATTGAAATTGGCTGTGCCTCGCCTGCAGGACATAAATAAGAGAGGACCTCGGTGGTGGGGAGAGTCGAGGAGAGCGTGTTGGAAGTGGAAGTGTTGGAAGTGGGAGAGGAGGAGGAGGAGGAGGAGGGAGGAGTGGTGGAGACAAAGACAATGAGTTCTATAGAGATAAAAGAAGTGGCTGTGTGCTTTGACCCTTTTGATCGTCTGAGAACCCATCTTGTGTATGACCCTTGCCTGCCTGACTACCCTCCCGCCTGCCTCGCCCTGATCTGTATGAGACTTCTTCCCGGTGTGATACCCCCTGCTTATGGATTACGACGACTATTGGATTACGGACTCGGCACTGATATTAATCCTGAACTTTCCCTCCCCATTACAGTCATTAAAGTTGTATTTCATTCAAACACTGGTGTGGAAGTTGAAGTTATTTCCAGTCAAGTGAACACTCGTCAAACCCCTGAGTGTCACATATGGTGGAGAATGCGGGCACGCAATTCTGACTGAAAATAATAATTCACCCACACCAAACAAAATGGATCTGGAGGCACTGTTCAATCACTTTGTTCAGAGCAACCAAGATGGCATCCCCCCCGTCGCTACCGGCAAGAAGAGGAAATCTGCCAAGAAGCAGAGGGCTGAGGCTGCTGGCAGGGCTGACCCACAGGTCCAGGAGAGAGCGACTCATCTCTCTCCAGGAGGAGGCCTCCATGGACAACGACAAGGTGAAGCAGCTCAGCCAGGAGCTGCAGGTGGAGAAGCAGAAGGCGGGCCAGGTGGAGGCCATGATGAAGGAGCTGGGGGCCATGCAGGCTAAAACCCAGAGTGGATACCAGGAGCTGGAGGCCATGCAGATCAAGATGAGGGAGCAGCTGGAGGGCCGGATCAGTCGGCTGCAGCAGGAGAATAGCATCCTGAGAGACGCCTTCAGCTCCACGGCCAACCAGATGGAGAGCATGCACTCGGCAGAGATGGAAAAAGTGTGCTCTGAGTACGCGGGGCTGCGGGAGCAGCGGGGCTGCGGGAGCAGCTGGATGCTGAGCAGAAGCGTAACCACCAGCTGCAGGACATGCAGGAGTTGCACACCGAAAGGGACTCCCTGTCGGCCCAGCTGGATGCTGAGCAGAAGCGTAGCCGTGAGCTGCAGCGGGAGCACCAGGCCACCTGGAACGCCGTAGCCCAGTGAGAGGAGCAGGCCTGGGGACAGGCCAAAGAGCTCCAGGCCCAGCTGGCGGCTGGACAGGGCCAGTTGGAGGCAGCGCAGGCTGGCCTGCAGCAGGAGCAGCGGGAGCACGAGGCCACCCGGGAGGCCGCAGCCCAGCGAGAGGAGCAGGCCCTGGGACAGGCCAAAGAGCTCCAGGCCCAGCTGACGGCAGGTTACTTACAGTGGTCTGTCCTTCAGGGAGTGTAGGCCATTAACAAACACAAACTCTTATTATTATATATGATCAGTTTGATGGACTTTTAATTTGGTAGCTCTAAGCCTAAAGCTCGGTATCTCAGCAGCTTCTCACCAGGCTGCGTGTTGAGTCTGCAGGAGGTCAGGAAGTCAGGGGTGAACAGGATGTCCACATCGCAGAAGAAGAGCAGGGCATTCTGGCTCCGTTTCCAGGCCCGCGCGCCCACCTCCAGGCCCCGGCCGCGCGAGAACTCCTCGTTCATCTGGATCAACGTGAAGTTACGGAACCGTGTCTCCCTGGAGGAACAACAGGTTCAGGGTTTCCATGCTGTTAGCTAGAATAATAACCTTTCAGTCATCACGTCCCAAAAAAACCTAACTTATCAATCAATCAATCTATATGACGCTAATTTGCTTTAATTAGAGTAATGGTGGCAGCAATCCTAAAAAAAGATATATTGAAAACTATAATAATCTATCTATGTATTAGCAAGACGATAATTACTTATGTGGATATACTTGCTAAACTTGCCCCCAGAAAAGGGAAAAATAATAGTTAGATTAAAATGAGGGCTTTCCTGTTGTACTTTGCATTCTGGACATTTCCTGTGTCTCAAACACCCGAGGCATCAAAAGATTAGATGATTAAGACAAACCGCAATTTATGAGGCAAATATGCTAATATGGTTACACTGACACACACACTCTCTCTCTTTCTTTCATTTTTTTACACCATATTTGAAAAAGTCTGCAATGCAGCAAAGAGACCTCTCTATCTGTGCATGTGTGGTTCTTTAGTAGAACGTGACCTGTCATGACAGTCAACACGCGATACTGTGATGAATAGGTGACAGTGTTCTGCCATTGCTTTCCATTCGGTTTTACCGTTGGGTTTTACCTCCCTTTTTAAACAAATTAACATATTATTTAACTAACTAATAAGGGCAAACATGTTTGCTGTGTGGAGCATGACGTCATTTCTTGATGTCATGCTATATTTAAGTATGTAATGTCCGGTGGTGTCATCAAGATTCAAGATTCAAGATTCATTTATTGCCATATGTAACAAATACAATGGAATGCTTACTCCCGATTCACTCCTGCAGTATTCTTCTAAACATAAATTCTAAACAATTAGTAAAGATAAGTACCTATTAAGTACAGTAAAAAGTGACAAGCAAGAGTCGCAACACTATAGCAGGTGGTGCAAAAAATTTGTAAAGTACCTGTGTGCAGTACAGTAATATTTATTTAAAAAAGCATACAAAATAGTAAATAGTAGCAGCAACATGTGATGGTAAAGTATAATGATAAATGAGAAGTGACCAGTGCAGTACAGTACAGTGAGAGTGCCTGCATGCTATGTAGCCAAGTTCCTAGTGGAATTGTAAGGGAAGCAGGGGATCTCTGTGGCCTGGTGTCTTGTAGATGTAATGCTATACCTGCCATGTGTTGTGCATGGTAGAGTGTTACCTAGTGGTCTGGTCCAGCACGGCCTTCACCTGGTCGATCTGGTCCCGACCGAAGTAGACCACAGTGAGGTGGACCACGTTGTCTTGGTTAATGCACACCTTTCTGGGAAGACACGAAGACACACACACACACACACACACACACACACACACACACACACACACACACACACACACACACACACACACACACACACACATCATTTCTTGATTATATTTTATGAATAATTCTTCTCTGAGATGTATCTATTTCTGTATGTTCCCTCTTTATTGCAGTTTATAAAGTTAGGATTCCCGCAAGAAGCACTTTCATATTTTTCTTAATTTCTACGCATAGGCTGCTGCTTAATCGGTCGTTCAAATACTGGGGGATACTCACATATCCCCCAGACCTGGGAGGATATGATACTACTGAACTAATGATGTGTCACTTAGGACTTAGATGATTTAGATTAGATTTGTTGTCATTACATTAAAACAAAACAAAATGAAACTTAGTTCGGCAGCAATCCATGCTTAAAGCAGCATAAAGAAGATAAAAGGAAATAAATAGATTTATACATAATATGCACGCAAGAGCTCCGGCCCAGCTGACGCTAAGCAGGGCCGGAGGCGGGACGAGGCGGCCAAGGCCCGGGCGCAGACGGACGCAGAGCGCAGTAGCCTGGAGAAGCTCAACGCCGAGCTGATGGCGCAGGCGGACGCGCATCGCAAGCAGGCGG
Source organism: Coryphaenoides rupestris (assembly GCA_002895965.2). Taxonomy (NCBI): domain Eukaryota; kingdom Metazoa; phylum Chordata; class Actinopteri; order Gadiformes; family Macrouridae; genus Coryphaenoides; species Coryphaenoides rupestris. The sequence goes on along the minus strand of PIJE02000406.1, from coordinate 173,632 downwards.
AGCAGAGGGAGGCCAAGGCCCGGGCGCAGACGGGCGCAGTCGCCTGGAGAAGCTCAACGCCGAGCTGATGGCGCAGTCAGACGCACACCGCAAGCAGACGACCCAGGAGGCGGTGCAGCGGACGACCCGGGAGGTGGTGCAGCGGACGACCCGGGAGGCGGTGCCGCGGACGACCCAAGAGGAGGTGCCGCAGGCGAACCAAGAGGAGGTGCCGCAGGCGAACCGAGAGGAGGTGCCGCAGGCGAACCGAGAGGAGGTGCAGATGAGCTGGAAGGGGGTGCGGTACAAGAGGTACCTGCTCCAGAGCCGCCTGGAGAATGACCAGAGCGGGCCGTTCGAGAATATGTACACGCTGTGGCAGCAGGCACTGAGGAGCATAGTAGGAGAGCTATGGGGCCGAAATTCCCCAATCGGCCCCCAGAGGGAGCCTGGGAGACAAGGGGTTGTGAGGCAGGCAATCAGCCTTATTGAAATTGGCTGTGCCTCGCCTGCAGGACATAATAAGAGAGGACCTCGGTGGTGGGGGAGAGTCGAGGAGAGCGTGTTGAAGTGGAAGTGTTGGAAGTGGGAGAGGGAGGCGAGGAGAGGAGGAGGAGGAGTGGTGGAGACAAAGACAATGAAGTTCTATAGAGATAAAAGAAGTGGCTTGTGTGCTTTGACCCTTTTGATCGTCTGAGAACCCATCTTGGTGTATGACCCTTGCCTGCCTGATACCCTCCCGCCTGCCCTCGCCCTGATCTGTATGAGACTTCTTCCCGGTGTGATACCCCCTGCTTATTGGATTACGACGACTATGGATTACGGACTCGGCACTGATATTAATCCTGAACTTTCCCTCCCCATTACATCATTCAAAGTTGTATTTCATTCCAAACACTGGTGTGGAAGTTGAAGTCTATTTCCATGTCAAGTGATACACTCGTCCAGACACCCTGAGTGGCACATATGGTGGATGAATGCGGGCACGCAATTTCTGACTGGAAAATAATAATTTCACGCACACCAAAACAAAATGGATGCTGGAGGCACTGTTCAATCACTTTGTTCATGAGCAAGCCAAGATGGATTCATCCCCCCCATCGGCTACCGGCAAGGAATGAGGAAATGCTGCCAAGAAGCAGTAGGGGTCTGATGGCTGCTTGGCAGGGCCTGGACCCACATGGTTAAAGAAAAAAAGGAGAGAGCGAACTCATCTCTCTCCAAGGATGAGGCCTCTCATGGACACGATCAATGGTGAATGCAGCTTCAGTCCAGGAGCTTGCAGGTGGAGCCAGCAGAAGGCGGGCCAGGTGAGGCCATGATGAAGGAGCTGGGGGCCATGCAGGCTAAAACCCAGAGTGCATACCAGGAGCTGGAGGCCATGCAGATCAAGATGAGGAGGCAGCTGGAGGGCCGATCCAGTCGGCTGCAGCAGGAGAATAGCATCCTGAGAGACGCCTTCAGCTCCACGGCCAACCAGATGGAGAGCATGCCACTCGGCAGAGATGGAAAAAGTGTGCTCTGAGTACGCGGGGCTGCGGGAGCAGCGGGGCTGCGGGAGCAGCTGGATGCTGAGCAGAAGCGTAACCACCAGCTGCAGGACATGCAGGAGTTGCACACCGAAAGGGACTCCCTGTCGGCCCAGCTGGATGCTGAGCAGAAGCGTAGCCGTGAGCTGCAGCGGGAGCACCAGGCCACCTGGAACGCCGTAGCCCAGTGAGAGGAGCAGGCCCGGGGACAGGCCAAAGAGCTCCAGGCCCAGCTGGCGGCTGGACAGGGCCAGTTGGAGGCAGCGCAGGCTGGCCTGCAGCAGGAGCAGCGGGAGCACGAGGCCACCCGGGAGGCCGCAGCCCAGCGAGAGGAGCAGGCCCTGGGACAGGCAAAAGAGCTCCGGCCCAGCTGACGCCTAAGCAGGGCCGGAGGCGGGACGAGGCGGCCAAGGCCCGGGCGCAGACGGACGCAGAGCGCAGTAGCCTGGAGAAGCTCAACGCCGAGCTGATGGCGCAGGCGGACGCGCATCGCAAGCAGGCGGAGCAGAGGGAGGCCAAGGCCCGGGCGCAGACGGGCGCAGTCGCCTGGAGAAGCTCAACGCCGAGCTGATGGCGCAGTCAGACGCACACCGCAAGCAGACGACCCAGGAGGCGGTGCAGCGGACGACCCGGGAGGTGGTGCAGCGGACGACCCGGGAGGCGGTGCCGCGGACGACCCAAGAGGAGGTGCCGCAGGCGAACCAAGAGGAGGTGCCGCAGGCGAACCGAGAGGAGGTGCCGCAGGCGAACCGAGAGGAGGTGCAGATGAGCTGGAAGGGGGTGCGGTACAAGAGGTACCTGCTCCAGAGCCGCCTGGAGAATGACCAGAGCGGGCCGTTCGATGAGGGGACCATCCGGCGAGGGGAGATACGCCCCAGGGGGCGGGGAGGGGGCCGACCTGGGGGACAGGTTCACCCTGTGCCCCGCCGCCGACGTGGCCCTACTGGCGGAGCCCCAGGCGTCAGGTCCAGGAGAGACGCCTTGGGGGGCTGGGCCGCCCCTCTCTCCCGGTCAGAGTTGAGGGGGAGGGTATGTGGCAGCCGGCCACTGAGGAGTATCGACAGGTGAAGGCCGTGCTGGACCAGACCACTAGGTAACACTCTACCATGCACAACACATGGCAGGTATAGCATTACATCTACAAGACACCAGGCCACAGAGATCCCCTGCTTTCCTTACAATCACACTAGGAACTTGGCTACATAGCATGCAGGCACTCTCACTGTACTGTACTGCACTGGTCACTTCTCATTTATCATTATACTTTACCATCACATGTTGCTGCTACTATTTACTATTTTGTATGCTTTTTTAAATAAATATTACTGTACTGCACACAGGTACTTTACACATTTTTTGCACCACCTGCTATAGTGTTGCGACTCTTGCTTGTCACTTTTTACTGTACTTAATAGGTACTTATCTTCACTAATTGTTTAGAATTTATGTTTAGAAGAATACTGCAGGAGTGAATCGGGAGTAAGCATTCCATTGTATTTGTTACATATGGCAATAAAGGAACCTTGAATCTTGAATCTTGATGACACCACCGGACATTACAAACTTAAATATAGCATGACATCAAGAAATTACGTCATGCTCCACACAGCAAACATGTTTGCCCTTATTAGTTAGTTAAATAATATGTTAATTTGTTTAAAAAGGGAGGTAAAACCCAACGGTAAAACCGAATGGAAAGCAATGGCAGAACACTGTCACCTATTCATCACAGTATCGCGTGTTGACTGTCATGACAGGTCACGTTCTACTAAAGAACCACACATGCACCGATAGAGAGGTCTCTTTGCTGCATTGCAGACTTTTTCAAATATGGTGTAAAAAAATGAAAGAAAGAGAGAGAGAGACTGTGTGTGTGTGTGTGTGTCAGTGTAACCATATTAGCATATTTGCCTCATAAATTGCGGTTTGTCTTAATCATCTAATCTTTTGATGCCTCGGGTGTTTGAGACACAGGAAATGTCCAGAATGCAAAGTACAACAGGAAAGCCCTCATTTTAATCTAACTATTATTTTTCCCTTTTCTGGGGGCAAGTTTAGCAAGTATATCCACATAAGTAATTATCGTCTTGCTAATACATAGATAGATTATTATAGTTTTCAATATATCTTTTTTTAGGATTGCTGCCACCATTACTCTAATTAAAGCAAATTAGCGTCATATAGATTGATTGATTGATAAGTTAGGTTTTTTTGGGACATGATGACTGAAAGGTTATTATTCTAGCTAACAGCATGGAAACCCTAAACCTGTTGTTCCTCCAGGGAGACACGGTTCCGTAACTTCACGTTGATCCAGATGAACGAGGAGTTCTCGCGCGGCCGGGGCCTGGAGGTGGGCGCGCGGGCCTGGAAACGGAGCCAGAATGCCCTGCTCTTCTTCTGCGATGTGGACATCCTGTTCACCCCTGACTTCCTGACCTCCTGCAGACTCAACACGCAGCCTGGTGAGAAGCTGCTGAGATACCGAGCTTTAGGTTTAGAGCTACCAAATTAAAAGTCCATCAAACTGATAATATATAATAATAAGAGTTTGTGTTTGTTAATGGCCTACACTCCCTGAAGGACAGACCACTGTAAGTAAGTGAAAACCTAAAAACCTAAAAGGTGAGGTTTGCCACAGCTATTACACTTGGATGAGAGCAAAAGGGGAGAGCCTTCATTTTTTGGTTGATATTGTTCAAAATGTATATTGACTGATATTATATGTATTATATGTATATTATCATATTATGTATATCACATATTATTATTGTGTGAAAATTGACAATATTACCATTTGTGTCATTAAAAAACATTTTATATATGGCCACTGTTGATGATTTCATTACGCAATGACCTCATGACAATTTATGTTTGTTTGTATTTTTTTGCAATATCAGGGACCTACATTTCAAAGTAGTTTTAATTTCATATCAGTTTTCATTTCCTATCATATCGGTGTCACATCCTGAGTTCAAAGAAATGTGTGCAGAATTTGAATAAATAGATTGTATTGCTTTAGAATGTATTTAACAGCTACTATCCCATGCAGCTGTGGTAAGTGAAGCCGGCAGAGACTATTATAGTCTGCATACACCACATACTGTGAGTGTAGGGGTGTTTGATGCCCTGGTGTTGCTGTGTTTCCAGGTAAAACCGTGTACTACCCAGTGCTCTTCAGCCAGTACAACCCAGCCCTCATCTACAGCAACCTGACACACCCTCCCCCCGTTGAACAGCAACTGGTAGGTCCCATTCGGGGAGGGAGGGAGTGGGTGAGAGAGGGAGCGAGGGAGGGAATGAGTGAGTGGGTGAGGGATGGAGGGAGTGGGTGAGGGTGGGAGTGAGGGGGTGAGTGAGTGGGGTGGGTGAATGAGGGAGGGGGTTAGTGGGTGGGTGAGGGAGGGGGTTAGTGGGTGGGTGAGGGAGGGAGGGAGAGAAGGAGGGAGGGAGTGGGTGGATGTACAATTGTGGTCAGAAGTTTACATACACCACATGTATTTCATGGCAGTCCAGAGTTTCCAATAATTTCTACAACTCTTATTTTTCTGTGATAGTGATTGGAGCACATACTTCTTTGTCACAAAAAACATTCATGAAGTTTGGTTCTTTTATGAATTTGTTATGGGTCTGCTGAAAATGTGACCAAATCTGCTGGGTCAAAAATATACATACAGCAACATGAATTATCAATTTAGTTGATGTAGAAAGTTGTGTCAATCAAATTATCTTTGTGGCCTCTTAACTTCTTGTGAGTGATTATGATTGACTACAGCTGGTGACTTCTCTGAGCCCATTTAAATATGACTCATTTGATACAATCATTAGACTCAGACACAAACACTACAATGGGGAAGTCAAAGGAGCTCAGCAAGGATCTGAAAAAGCGGATCATTGACTTGAACAAGTCAGGAAAGTCACTTAGAGCAATTTCAAAGCAGCTACAGGTCCCGAGATCAACTGTGCTAATAATTGTTCGTAAGTATAAAGTGCATGGAACAGTTGTGTCACTGCCACGATCAGGAAGAAAACACAAGCTATCACCTGCTGATGAGAGAAAATTGGTCAGGATGGTCAAGAGTCAACCGAGAACCACCAAAAAGCAGGTCTGCAATGAATTAGAAGCTGCTGGAACACAGGTGTCAGTGTCCACAGTCAAGCGTGTTTTACATCGCCATGGGCTGAGAGGCTGCCGTGCAAGAAGGAAGCCCTTACTCCAGAAGCGGCACCTTAAGGCTGGACTGAAGTTTCCTGCTGATGGAGGAAAGTTCTGTGGTCAGATGAAACTAAAATGGAGCCATTTGGCCACAATGACCAGAAATATGTTTGGAGGAGAGAAGGTGAGGCCTTTAACCCCAAGAACACCATGCCTACCGTCAAGCATGGTGGTGGTAGTATTATGCTCTGGGCCTGTTTTGCTGCCAATGGAACTGGTGCTTTACAGAAAGTAAATGGAACAATGAAGAAGGAGGATTACCTCCAAATTCTTCAGGAGAACCTAAAATCATCAGCCAGAAGGTTGGGTCTTGGGCGCAGTTGGGTGTTCCAACGGGATAATGATCCAAAACACACATCAAAAGTGGTAAAGGAATGGCTAAATCAGGCTAGAATTAAGGTTTTAGAATGGCCTTCCCAAAGTCCTGACTTAAACCCCATCGAGAACATGTGGACAGTGCTGAAGAAACAAGTCCATGTCAGAAAGCTAACAAATTTAGCTGAACTGCACCGATTCTGTCAAGAGGAGTGGTCAAAGATTCAACCAGAAGCTTGCCAGAAGCTTGTGGATGGCTACCAAAAGCGCCTAATTGAGGTGAAAATGGCCAAGGGACATGTAACCAAATATTAGCATTGCTGTATGTATATTTTTGACCCAGCAGATTTGGTCACATTTTCAGTAGACCCATAATAAATTCATAAAAGAACCAAACTTCATGAATGTTTTTTGTGACAAAGAAGTATGTGCTCCAATCACTATCACAGAAAAATAAGAGTTGTAGAAATTATTGGAAACTCTGGACTGCCATGACATACATGTTCTTTACAAGTGTATGTCAACTTTTGACCACAACTGTATGTACAGTATGGATGGATGGATGTGAGTGAGTGAAAGTGAGTGGGTAAGTTAGTGAGTAAGCGACATTGAATGAATTAGGAACGTCCTTTACTCGCATATTTACGGTTACACTTTGGTTGATTTCAAACAGGTGATACAAAAGGAAACAGGATTCTGGAGGGACTTTGGTTTCGGTATGACGTGCCAGTACCGATCGGATTTCCTCAACATCGGTAAAGTACATGACCTTCGGCTCCGGTCAACGGCCACTATGTGCCTATTGACGGACTAAACTAGAGCTAACATTGTGAACTTACTTCCTGGTGTAGGTGGGTTCGATCGGAGTATCAAAGGCTGGGGATTGGAGGATGTGCACCTGTACAGGAAGTACCTCCACAGCAAGCTGATGGTGGTGAGGTCCCCCTCGCGTGGCCTCTTTCACTTCTGGCACGAGAAGCACTGTGCGGACGAGTTGACCCCTGATAAGTACAAGATGTGTATGCAGACCAAGGCCATGAGCGAGGCCTCGCACGGCCGCCTGGGGGAGCTGTTCTTCAAGAAACAGATTGAGGACCATTTGAGAGCTCAGAAGCAGAGGAGTTGAGGCATGAGGTTGAGACACTATAAGACACCACCCGTGATCTGCAGGAATCAAATGGACCCAACTCTGATGATATTATGAACTTATTTTTGTCTGGTTTTGTCTGTAAATGAAATAGGCTTTTGTGAACTTCCACTGAGAAATAAAAATATTTTAGCATTATAAACAACAGGTGTCTTGTACATTTTGCTTCTTGTTTTACCAACACTACACTCTATAACTAGTTCTGTTCTGTTGAATTGAACTGTCATGTTCTAGACCAGTTCTAGGTCTATCATCAATGCATAACCCCCAAATCTGCCAATGGCACATTTGACAAGTTGTCACAGTATCCCAGTGAACAAGGCTATTAAACATAAAAAGACCAGTTTGACCACAATGGTAAAACACATTTCTAAAGACAGTGCACACGCGCCATATCTAGCAGGGGCGGCACCAGGGATTTTGGGCCCCGTGAAAAGAAACCATATAGGGCCCCACCACCGCCGAGCGGGAAAAAAGTCACGTTATTTGACCAAAAACAAATTTTCACATAATTTAGACCATCATTATGTACAGTATATGGACCCATATAATACTGTGATACTTTTACTATGTGGTTAAATGAGGTTTGCTTGGAGTATCATGCTAAAGAGAACGTTCTTTGTTTTAAGTATTTATTTTGTAAGAGGGTGACAGGGGCCCTCGAGTATGTTTTGTTTTATCCTTTTTGATACAAATTTCAGTCTATCAACCAATTTATTTTGCCAATTTTACTGTGGTTGTGTCACTAATTACGAATCAAATCCAAATAAAAACAAACTTTTAAACAATTAAATTTTGAATGCGGTAAGTAAAGTAAGGATCACCGAAACTCATCTTTCCGCTCATCATCCGTTTCCAGACACAACACGCGGTTGGTGGGCCTCCTCATGACGGAGACGCGTGGGCGGGGCCTCTGTCTACGTGGGCGGGGCCTCTGTCTACGTGGGCGGGGCTTCTGTCTACGTGGGCGGAGTCAGCTCTTGGGGACACTGCGGTGTCTTTCCGCAGTGCCGCGAGTCTCCGAGTCAGCGCGATAATCCCGGTCTGTGTTAGACTGTGTCGGGTTTTTTTGGTATGTTTTTCTGTAAACTATTAACGACTCAATAAATGGGCCTATTCGTTTTTGTTTGTTACAGTCGTAGCCTATAGGGGAAGTATTTTGCTCGATATTCTTGTACAAATAAGAGCGAGAGTGAGGGGTAGACGCGTCTTGATCAGCCTCACAGCCTGTCGCTCACTACTACCTGGACGCAGCCTTTTTTCTTTTTCTTTTCCCCCAGACAAGGCTTTAAAAAGACATGTTTGAAATAACAGGGATCCCTCTCATCCTCATCGACATCACCTGTTTGGGACTTGGTATGTACAAAAAAAAGAACGTGTGTCAGAATTGTAGGTCGTGTTAGATCAAACTATAAATAAATTAGTAGAGTAGCCTAAACACATACTGGGAGCCTAAACACACACTGGGCTCTAGACTACATACAGACCCACATGTGGAAGGAAAAATATTATAATTGTATAGACTTCCATTGACAGTATCCCAGTGTAGTGTTTTACATAGTAGGCTATTCACAAAATAGAGGATGTAGCCCTTTAAGGTGTAGCCACAGGTCAATTATTTTTAACCTACTTTAACTTTCTTAACCAAACAAAGTAGGCCTACACTGAGACATAACTCAGTGTAGGCTAACTATGCCCTTGGTTATTAGTCGACTTCAATTAATATTTCCATGCATGGAAAAACTGCTTTGACTCACATGGTTATTATGCTGCTATAGGTAACAGTGTGAATTGCAAGAGGTGATCCTGAGGACAATAGTGACTGTAAAAGGACAATAGTGGAGTGACTTCATTGTTACTACTGGTTCCAAAGGATGGCTTGTAATAGTAAATCATAGCTCAAGCAGGAGTGGCTGTAAGGAGACAAGTTTATCCCTGTAAAATATGTGGTGATGCCTCATACCCTGAAGCTAGTCACACACACACACACACACACACACACACACACACACACACACACACACACACACACACACACGAGATAAGGTGTTTACAGGTGTCTGACACATTCTTGCCAACACCCTGATGTATGCAAAGTGTATGCAGACCTTTTTGAATGAGCTCACATATGTAGTGCAAATCACCTCTTTCCCAGCAATCTGTTCAGCAATTTAAACCTGAAACTCACATTGAAGACATTTCATTGTGTATGTTGCACATTAACTCCAGCTCAGGACTTGAATTGTTTAAAACTGTCGAGTTTATAGTGTAAATAAACCCCATGTTTATGTTCTGGTGGCAACCCAACTGGCATTGGTCAGTCGTCTCCAAACCATAAATTTGCCCATTTTACATTTGACAGCTTGCCCAATTATTTCAGCAAATATTGACCAAATTAGCTACTATTAAACATAAAAGATCACTATGATCACAATGATTTATTAATCCACAGCGCGTTACAGAGAGACAGACACACATAATGACGTTTTGTATGTTTACATGTAAACTTGAGCTAAAGAACTCGACTTGTTCTCTGGTGAACTAAAATCAACTTTGAGTGTAACTATCCTCTGTGTTTGTGTTACATTTGCAGTTGCTCCAAACCACACATCTGCAAATTTCTCATTTGACAAGTTGTCCAGTTATGCCAGCACATAAGGCTATTAAATATAAAAAAGAGCAGTTGATTGATCACAGTGGTTTATCCAGTCTACAACACGTTGCACAGTGCCATTCCAAAGTTCAAGCTGAATGGAACAGACACTGCTGAAATGTGCGTTTAAGTGTGCTTTTAAGTGTGCTTCTAAGTGTGAGTGTGTGTGTGCACGTGTGTTGAAGTGTACTTTTAAGTGTGAGTGTGCGTTTAAGTGTGTGTTTAGGTGTGTGTGTGTGTTTAAGTGTGTGTGTTTAAGTGTGTTTTAAGTATTCATAGAAAAACAAACACGCGCTCCTTTCTCTTTGTGTCCTGTAGTGGGGCTTCCGTTCTTCATCCTCACGCCTCAACACGACCCGTTCAAGCGGGGATTCTTCTGCGACGATGACAGCATCAGGTACCCTTTCAAAGAGGACACCATATCTTACCAGCTGCTGGGAGGCGTCATGATCCCGTTCACATTGATTGTGGTGAGTGGGCACTTTTCACTGGGTACATTAACTGGTGTATCGGATGAACATGTAAACTATCAGTTTACATGTTCATATTGTCGTTGCTGGAGGTCTTTTATCAAAAACGTTTTTGGATGTTGTACTATTGTGAAAGCTTTTAAGGCGTATCTTTGAGTCTTCATTGACGCACTACAAAATGATTATATTTATTTTCGAACAATGTGATATCTGCAGATTGCATTACTATGATAAAAAAGTACATTATCAACAAACCCCATAACATACAGTTTATCCCACATTTGTAAAAATTTGACACTTAAGTTTCTATTCCAGTCTTACTCAGCTTGCCTAATTTTTATTGTGTATACTGCGACTAGGGTGCTTTCACACCTATAGTTCGATTGCTTTGGTCCGCACCAGGCAAAAAAATGTTACAATGTAGCAAACAGACGTTGGTCGGGACAACGGCAAGCATGCCCTCATCATCTACGACGATCTGTCCAAGCAGGTGAGGGGGCAGACAATGCCCTTTGAGTTGGAGATAAAATATATTTATATGTAGTATATTTTCCTTTCTTTATTTATTCCGCTCATGGTCATGTACAACTCTAGAAAATGGAGGAAAAAAGCAAGTGACAATCAAAACACAGCTGCATTCCATGACCAAAAAGGCTGCCCCTTACTCAAAACACAAATGAACAATATAAATAGATGGTCTGTCAACTTAACAACCAAAACGTAGAGTAGCATGAGAAGAATCAAAAGCAAAACACAATTATTTACCATCAACTAAGGAAACAGATTACCTGACACATCTTGAACTGAAATGTGTGACGTTTAGTTATGTTTTAGCAAATAAAAAATGTGCATGCACATATCTCCCAAGTAAATTTGTCGGTGTTTTGAAACTCTTCCACCAGAGTTATTTATTTTTACACTCACATCACACTCATCTTCCCCCCCTCCATGCTCCAGGCTGTGGCCTACCGCCAGATGTCCCTGCTGCTGCGTCGTCCCCCCGGTCGCGAGGCCTACCCTGGCGATGTGTTCTACCTGCACTCCCGCCTGCTGGAGAGAGCCGCCAAGATGAACGACAACTTCGGCGGCGGCTCCCTCACCGCCCTGCCCGTCATCGAGACCCAGGCCGGCGACGTGTCCGCCTACATTCCCACCAACGTCATCTCCATCACGGACGGACAGGTGGGTCACACCCCCCCCCTCTCTCACACCCACACAGCAGCACCCACCCACCCACAGATGCGCTGAAAGTGCCTGACCTGAATAACCGGAATCTATATTTGCACTCCATATTTCTAGATCTTCTTGGAGACCGAGTTGTTCTACAAGGGTATCCGCCCCGCCATCAACGTGGGTCTGTCTGTGTCCAGAGTAGGCTCTGCTGCCCAGACAAAGGCCATGAAGCAGGTAAGGGTTCCCCTACCCTGTACTGTCTGACAAGAGGTTCCCCATTGGCTTGCTTGGCAAATGGAGACATGTTTTCCCTGCACTTAAATGGAATCCCAATGTTCCTCTTCCCACCACCAGGTGGCCGGTACCATGAAGCTGGAGCTGGCCCAGTACCGTGAGGTGGCTGCCTTCGCCCAGTTCGGCTCCGACTTGGACGCCGCCACCCAGCAGCTGCTCAGCAGGGGCGTCAGGCTCACAGAGCTGCTCAAGCAGGGACAGTACTGTGAGTTCAAGTCCTCTGGGGGGGCACACTTGAAGAACATGCATGTTATTTAGCTTTGTCAATCTCATAACCTATTTGCTGTGCCTCTTTTTCTAGGCCCCATGGCCATTGAGGAGCAGGTGACTGTCATCTACGCCGGTGTCAGGGGTCACCTGGACAAGATGGAGCCCAGCAAGATCACACGGTTCGAGAAGGCCTTCCTGCAGCACGTACTCAGCCAGCACCAGGACCTGCTGACCAGCATTAGGTAAGCCCTTGACTAAAATACACATGTTTTGTCACATTCTCCCTGTGACTTCTCTGCTCACCTGGCTGTGCATTTATTTTATTTATCTTTCCCCCCCACCCCTCTCAGGGTCGACGGCATGATCTCGGAGCCATCTGACGTGAAACTGAAGCAGATTGTATTGACCTTCCTGGCCAGCTTTGAGTAGAGGGAACATGGCGTTTCCATCCTGATCTTCTTCAGTGTGCTCTGTCTCCACCCCCCCCCCCATTACACTTATCTATGTGAACACCCCGAAGGCCAAAACCTCCATGTACAGATTTCTGAAAAGAATAAAATTTTACAACCCCCTGCTTTGCTGTTCAATTCTACTCATTGTGTGCTAAACTATTTAGTTTCTTGTTTAGTGCCTGCTGGGAAGAATTATACAGTGGCTTTACATGGTGTCACCACAAGGGGGACCAATTCGTTTGGGTGTTTGTAAAAGCAGTTGGTGTTCATGAACTTAATATAACATTGACTGACTTGATCCTTCATTATACAGGCTCTAGTAGATGGCAGTGTTACCGGTTTGTTTTCCTTTAAAGGAAGCTGTAGGCTTGTTGGGCCAGAACTGTAAATCTAGTTTCTTGAACTTGGGTTTAATTGGAGGTGTCGACATGTTTGTTACAAAAGTTAATAAACAAGGTGACAAGCTAAATCTCCCTTTTTGTCTGGTCTTCCTCATACAATGAATCTCTCAGTTAATTTGCTTTTATCCTTAAGCAAACATGGGCATGACCAACACTTTCCATTGATTTTAATTTACTGTTACGATGTGAATCATAGTGCTCTTGAATGCCCACTAGGGGGCAGTAGCTGCATTGCGTAAATTCAACCCCTGACCTTAAAGATTCTGGCTCACTACTCAATGCAGTTCCTACCGCCCAAGGCCACTTCTGGTCTCTCATGGCCGTAGAACACGCTTGTCTCGTCTTTATTATTAATGGCTTTCCCCAGTGATTCATGTATAGGCCACATGACAAACAAGTTTAGCAAAGACGTAAAGTGCACACAAACAAACACACCTTAAGTTTATTGTGCCTGTGTAAGAGGCTTTGGTGTAGCCCTGCATGTAAAATGTATTGGCTTTTTGGCTTTGTTTTTCTGGGGGGTTGTCTGGATCTGTGTCCTTCAGGTCTGTTCAGGAATCTAGGCCGGCTCTCTCCGCCTTTAAAGGTGACCTATTATACCACCTGGAGTGAGCGTCATTAGCCATTCCAAGTGGTTTCAATCTCTGGTTTATGACATCACAAATGGGAGTGTCCACCCAGAAGTATGCATACGGATAGATCAGTCTACCAGTTGCTACAGTCCACTGGGTAGACTGGTAGGCTGATCTATCCAGCATACATCTGCGTGGACACTCCCACTTGTGATGTCAGAAACCGTTTTTTGAAACCGCTTGGAATGGCTAATCACGCTCACACCTGGTGGTATAATATCTCATTTAACCTAGCCTCACAAATCACAACACAAATCACAACAGCTTAATATGGCATCCAGTCATCACACTGAATGAGAGGTGGGAGCTTCAGACCACTGATTTATAAGAAAAATGTTTTCATGTACATCAGCTGGCCTTAAGTAATCAGTTCCCTAAACCATGGCTGGCGTGGTTTAGGGAATTGATGACATTGTATTGTTAAGAAAAGTGAAGGGAAATGTATTAAACATTTAGAAATAGGGCTAGTGTAGCAATATTAAGCAAATTCAACATATGCTTGCTGAAACAAGTAGGAGATTCCTGACGGTCGGCATACAGCCTAACCCAATTCCACACAATTGCTTCATAGCTTGCCTTGATTACCAACAGCATCACCGCCTCGCCAGAGACAACACAATCATGTGACCGAATGCAGCTGCAGTTAACAATGTCTCTTGTCAGCAATGGCAAACAAAAGCTCTGTAGAGCAATTGTCCAATAATTGGTGTGAATTCAGACACAAGGCTATTTACTGGGTACTACCAACCTACAAATGCATGGTGATTATATATTATTATATATTATATAATGATGTGTTATTATGGTTATTTCACTAAGCATCCATTTTGATCATTTTGATCCATCTCCAGTGTCTCACAACTGCCTGTTGTAGTGTTGTAATCTCTAGGAAATGTCACCAGTCACTTGATTGCACCAAAACTCCACGCTAGACGCCCAGCATGGGCACGTTGCATTCGATGTAAGGAATGGGAATGCATGCAATGTGGATGCATGCTATATCTAATTGTTTTGGCAGGTTTTCCTTTTCTTTCTTTACACTTTGTCTCGCAGTCATGAACAAAAAAGGGAATTGTTTACATCTTTATCAAATTAGTTCACGCACAGCATGACACGTGAAAGTCAATATTATTTTGTCAGGCAAATGCATTTTCTCAAAACAAGTTTGCAGTTCAGTTCTGCAGGGCATACAGACTCTGCATAATGACAGAATAACTTTACACCATTTGTACTTGTATATTTATGTTATTATTACAATAAGAATGGTTGTATTTAATTCATGTTATTATACTGTTTATTATCACATATCAATGTAGTAGTTCTGTCACTATACAAAAATATCTCTTTAGTTTATGTTTAAACGTTTGAATGACCCTAGACCCAAGCTTGGGTTTTGGACCCCACTTCTCGGGGCCCCTTGATAGACATATGGGGGTCGCAGTTGATGGCTGCCATAAACTCTAGATATTTGATGAGCCATTTTAGCAAACCATTAATTAAAAGGTCTCATAAACATCCTGTGAATATGATCTGACTAATGATTCACAGCCATGAGCAAACTGCTACTCATTGCTTGTGTAATAAAGTGGCACGATCACAGACATTGATATGACGGCATATATTGATTGGGTAAAACGATGTGCAGAAGCGGTTGCACAACTGTTAAAGTTGGGGTTGCGAACTTTTTCAGAGCTAGAAATGGACCAAAAAAGTTGGGAACTACTGCCCTAAATTAACGACCCACTGACAGTTTCCCTGTAAAGGCAAACAGATCTGTTCCCACATCTCTGTTGGAGGTTGATAACCAGACAATGGTAAATGGATTGCATTTATACAGTGCTTTTATCCAAAGCGCTTTACAGTTGCCTCACATTCACCGACGATGGTGTCAACCATGCAAGGTAACAACCAACACTCAGGAGCTGTTAGGGTTAGGGTGTCTTGCTCAGGGACATCCACTGCCGCCCCACAGACAACATTCAGAGGCTATTTTAGCTGTCTACTATTAGGTTCCATGAGGCTAACAAGCAACTGAACATTTTTTGTTGTGTGGATGGATTGAACTTTTTATCTTCACTCTCTAAAGGCTGCACAGGCTATAGATAACACATCCATGTGATCAGATAAAGGTGGGTGGGTATTTAGTCAAAACAAAGCCAATGTTTGAAATGCAGGAATTACTGCTTTTGGTTTCAGCCAGTTCTACATCTCTGAAAGAACGTAACCTTTGAATCCTGCCTGCAGTTTCTCTTCATTGCTGTCTTTCCAAAATGGAAATCAAGCCCAACTGAAGACAACACATGTTTATGTTTACAGGTTAGATGCGTAGACCATGAGATAGTCTGTCTGCCAAGGCAGCAGAACCGTGCAAAGTAAACAGAACACATTTTTTAATTGACTTAAATTATGTTTTTATTTGCCACAAATAAAAACGGCGGATATTGCTCAACAGACTCATCGAGCCTCATTAAAAACGTACAAAAAACTACATTGCTCTCTCACCATAGACATACTTTACACAAGATTGAGGGGTTGGGTGATCATGGGGCGGGGGTACATTGAGAGTAGCAGCAGAAATGCGATTTAGTAAAAACAACAATATTAAATATATTATTTATGATTTCCATCCCCATTTTAGCTAAAAAAAAGATTTTTCCTCCATAGTCACAGGTGCCAGGCCTGTCTGCAGAGTAGTGGACCTACACACACACACACAGTTCCTTATTCTGCTCTGCGGAAAGGGGAGTTTACTCCACCATGGCGACAGCATTAAGCCGTTGACCACATTTCCAACAAACCAGTACTGTACCACAAAACAGTGATTTACTCTTTATGTAAAAAAAAAACCCTGTCATTTTCACTATGTCCAAATGACATGGCTGAAAAATGGCAAACATCCGCTTTCCTTTATCTTGGGACGGTACATTCTGCGTATTTTTCGATGCAGTCCACGTGTAACACACTGTATGTACGGCACGTTTTGCGGTGGAATGGTCCCAGGGGTGAACAACAGCGACAATGTCCGTAAAAACACCAGCAGTTTCAGCTTCCAGACAAACAACAACAGCAACAGCCCCTCAGCACATTCATCAGCAGAACCCTTACAGCGCGTCGTGTCTAATGCTAGCTGGCTAGCCGGCCTCTTCGGCTGTAAGGGTGGCGCCTCATTCGGTGGTCCCGTAGTGGTTCCCGCTGGACGGGCTCTCCTGCAGGCTGGTGTGGGAGCTACCGTCCTGCTCCAGCACCTCCTGGTACACAGGTTGCTTGAAGGAGTCCGCCACACAGACCACCTGTACACAGCAAAGTCATTTTTATTTATGTATTCCGTTCATTTGCCAGGGGCTGTGCAAATTAATAAACAGGACTGTAAATATGCCAGAATTAGCCAGGAGGCTAGTTTTCATCTGTAGTCCCTGGCCAGGTGTGAAGTTGGCAGCCAAAATTAACAGTTAAGTTTAAAACAATAATGCTCTGCAACCAATGAATATTTCTAATATACAAGTACATTTTATATAGTCTATACATGAAATATAAATGTGTGGGAATCCCCAAGAATCGTGTCTGATAAATTATATATTAGCCGACTACATGTCCCGCATATGCCATATGTGTCTATTAAATATGAAAGACCTTCTAACATAGAGGTACATGTGGTCGTCGCCTCCCAAGAGGCTTCTGGGTAACGACTGACTGAACTTACAGTGAGGACGGCCACCAGGGCCCCCTGCAGGAAGCCGGTGAGCACGTCGCTCCAGTGGTGCAAGTAGTCAGAGACGCGGGACAGGCCCACGTACACGGCGGTGGCCAGCAGGAAGAACTGCAGGGTGGGCCGCAGCAAACGGGCCCACTCAGACCCGAGTCTGGCCTGGATGTACAGCTGCAGAGGAGAGAGAGAGAGAGAGAGAAGGACGGATGAGCTAGACCTTCATTGTCATTGTCAGGCGCTCGATGGACCGCCTATGGGTTTTATTGGGTTTATCAATGCATATGCTGATGATGTGCTCATGGGTACAATCTTACCCTTAAGGGAATGACACCACTTTTTAGTCCAATTCACTCTATTCATATAGCAGACTGGTGAATTCAGATAAAAAGCAGTTCAAGGGGTCAGGCTTCTTGCTGAAGGATACAGGTAGTCTAGCCCGGTACCTTTAGACCCACTATTTCCACTGACAAAGCTGGGAATGTTTGTAAACCCATCCAAATTAACTGATAACTTGATATTTAATGGATGAATGTGCACTACTTACCGCCAGAAACAGCATGCAGTACATTGAAAATGACGAATGACCAGAGTAGAAGGAAAGTCTGTGAATAGGAAATGAGAAAATTAAATGATGGTCAGTGAACACTATTATAAATGGTTACTATGGTTATTACAATTTTGGTGAGCAAAAAAAAAAATTGTCAAATCCTCCTTGAGAATTTGGAGTCAGTTCAAACGCTGCTTTGGTCTCCAAACATACTCTACGTTAGCCCCTATAACTGCAAATCCTGTTTTTCCTCCATCCTTAGTAGACGGTGCATTTACTACCTGGTCCAACCAAGGCATCAACTCATTCAAAGACCTGTATATTGATAACACATTTGCGTCTTTCCAACAGCTATCTGAGAAGGTTCTTGGCGAGGAGATCCCTGAGGAACTTTGGGAGGAGGTCCTTGCTAAAATACACAAATCGTCTATCTGTGCGAAACATGGACTGATCCAGTGCAAAATTGTGCATCGCACACACTTCACAAAGGTCAGGCTTTCTAGGATCTATACTGATGTAGACCCAACTTGTGACAGGTGTCGCCAAGCACCAGCAAGCCATGCACACATGTTCTGGTCTTGTCCGGCTTTACATTCTTATTGGATCAAAATCTTTAGATCACTGTCGGAAGTCACTGGAAAGCCAATTGATCCCAATGCTATGACTGCAGTGTTTGGTGTTGCTCCACCCACACTGCCACTCTCTTCCCTGGAGAAAACCTATATAGCCTTTGTTACTTTACTAGCCAGACGCTTGATATTGCTCAGGTGGAAATCTTCAATTCCTCCCTCGCATACCTTGTGGATAAAAGAAGTGTTATATTTCGCGAAACTGGAGAGGATCAGATGCATAATGAGGGGCTCCCTGAGGAAATTTTATAAGATCTGGGACCCATTTGTTGAATATGTACGGGAGCTGGACATGCCAGATATCTGCCAGGCAACTGAATGACCAACAGTGATTTATGTTTATATTACACACTTTTTTATTTTTTTTCGTTTATTTATCTGTATTTGTCCTGTCTTGTTCTAGTCTTGTCTTGTTTTTGTTTTGGTTCACTTAAACTTGCACTATTACTCTGTCATTTATATTTACCAATTGTTATTGTATTGTATATTTGTTTTAATTGAAAAATCCCAATAAACAGATTGTTAAAAAAAAAAAATAATAATAAAAAAAAAAAGCTACACGTCACACAAAATACACAAAATCTATCTGTGGAAACATGGACTGATCCAGTGCCAAATTGTGCATCGCACACACTTCACAAAGGTCAGGCTTTCTAGGATCTATACTGATGTAGACCCAAAAAAAATCCCAAACATTCGCTGCTTGTATATTCAGAAGTGATTATTTATGACATTTTCATAGACCCAATACTGAATCTATTCGCAGAAAGTCCTCAGCTGTTTACCTCGCTTCGGCCACCAGTTCCTTGTCTCCTGTACACGTGACGTTCTCGATGTATCCCCCGGAGTTACAGTTGATCTGATCCCAAACAGGTTTGCACGCAGCCAGGAAGTGAGGGCGTAGTCTACCAATCGTGGCTTTCGCAATATCCGTCAGCGACTGACTGGCGATCCCACCAAAAATACAGCTGCCCACACCTTTGTATATGCACGCTATGTAGGTGAACTTGGCACTGCAGGGTCTGCTGGGTTGGTTTCTATGGCGGGAAACGTAGACTGAAAGGCACTCGCCACAGATGATCTGAAAAACCATAAAAGTGTTGGGCCTTTTAGGGTGCTTTCACACATACAGCATTTAGTGCGCACTAAACGTGTTTGGTCCCTTGATTCGGCTACATTTGCGTTGGTGTGAATGCAACCGGCGCACTTTGGTGCGCACCCAAATCACCAGTCCCGAGACCTCCCTGAAGAGGTGGTCTCGATCCGCTCCAACTCCCTAAATTTGGTGCGCTTCCTCTGGTGAAAGCAACCGAAAAAAATGGGTCCACAACGATCTAGTTTTGATGCATTGTGGGTGTGGTTAATCATTAATTGACTCTCCATTTCAGTAAAATATCATAGGCTACCTAATTGACAATGCGATTGACAATGCGATCATTAATAGCCGACTGTTAAATTCATTAGACTTGATTCTCCCCATTGATCATTCCCAAAACATTGTCATAATAGCCTACTTCTTGTTTGGATAGTCTGTGTAACTGAATAACCTAATGTCAATACAGTGTAATCCGCTTATAGTTGATCACGTTTGTCCGGGTCAAATTGAATCACTATAAGCGGTTGATTACTATAAACCGAGATTTTCTAATTTTTCTTTATTTTTATGCTGATTACCATCCAATTGACATTTGTATATATAATACATTAATACATGTATAAAGTAATGAAACGGACAGCTTTGCTATTTACTGGATTTTATTACAGCAAGTTAACTGAAAAATACTGTACAGTACGTACATTAACGTTACAGTACAGCTGTTTGAAACGCGATTTCAAATAGCAAATAAATTACAGCATTGCAACTGTGTAGCTATAAATCAAATACACTAACAGTGGCTACTGTAAGCTTCGACGAGTCTCCGTTTTTCGTTCAGAGAAAGTTTCCTTTTTACCCGACATGGTGTGCGAGTGGCGCGCATGTGCTTCGCATGTGCATCGGCAGTCTTCGCGCGAGCGCTATAGATTAACCGTATTTATTAATTTCTCCCACATATGTTATGTATAAAAGGACCCAAATGATCACTATAAGCGGACTGCTGATCGCTATATAGCGAATTATTTAAACAGTGTTTGTATAGGAACGATTCTGTCCCCAAGGCTTTTGATCATTATAAGCGGTTGATCACTATATCCGTGATCACTATAAGCGGATTACACTGTAATGCAATCTGGACAACTGTGATGAGCCATGCTGGTGATGAGCATAATTGTATGACGTGCAATTTTCATAACTAGCCTATGTATTGCCAATGTGATGCGGGGAATTTCACCTCGCCCTCTCTGTTCACGTTAAAGCTTCAACGTTATAAGCTTCGTTTGGGTCTATTTTGGTTCGTTAGAAACATGCATATGTGAAAACCGAACCGTACCAACGTCTGTTTGCTACATTGTAACATTTTTTTGCCTGGTGCGGACCAAAGCAATCGTTGTGGACCCATTTTTTTCGGTTGCTTTCACCAGAGGAAGCGCACCAAATTTAGGGAGTTGGAGCGGATCGAGACCACCTCTTCAGGGAGGTCTCGGACGGCTGATTTAGTGCACACCAAAGTGCGCCGGTTGCATTCACACCAACGCAAATGTACCGAATCAAGGGACCAAACACGTTTAGTGCGCACTAAATGCTGTATGTGTGAAAGCACCCTAAAAGGCCCAACACTTTTATGGTTTTTCAGATCATCTGTGGCGAGTGCCTTTCAGTCTACGTTTCCCGCCATAGAAACCAACCCAGCAGACCCTGCAGTGCCAAGTTCACCTACATAGCGTGCATATACAAAGGTGTGGGCAGCTGTATTTTTGGTGGGATCGCCAGTCAGTCGCTGACGGATATTGCGAAAGCCACGATTGGTAGACTACGCCCTCACTTCCTGGCTGCGTGCAAACCTGTTTGGGATCAGATCAACTGTAACTCCGGGGGATACATCGAGAACGTCACGTGTACAGGAGACAAGGAACTGGTGGCCGAAGCGAGGTAAACAGCTGAGGACTTTCTGCGAATAGATTCAGTATTGGGTCTATGAAAATGTCATAAATAATCACTTCTGAATATACAAGCAGCGAATGTTTGGGATTTTTTTTGGGTCTACATCAGTATAGATCCTAGAAAGCCTGACCTTTGTGAAGTGTGTGCGATGCACAATTTGGCACTGGATCAGTCCATGTTTCGCACAGATAGACAATTTGTGTATTTTAGCAAGGACCTCCTCCCAAAGTTCCTCAGGGATCTCCTCGCCAAGATCCATCTCAGATAGCTGTTGAAAAGACGCAAATGTGTTATCAATATACAGGTCTTTGAATGAGTTGATGCCTTGGTTGGCCCAGGTAGTAAATGCACCGTCCACTAAGGATGGAGGAAAAACTGGATTTGCAGTTATAGGGGCTAACGTAGAGTATGTTTGGAGACCAAAGCAGCGTTTGAACTGACTCCAAATTCTCAAGGAGGATTTTTTTTTTTTTTGCTCACCAAAATTGTAATAACCATAGTAACCATTTATAATAGTGTTCACTGACCATCATTTAATTTTCTCATTTCCTATTCACAGACTTTCCTTCTACTCTGGTCATTCGTCATTTTCAATGTACTGCATGCTGTTTCTGGCGGTAAGTAGTGCACATTCATCCATTAAATATCAAGTTATCAGTTAATTTGGATGGGTTTACAAACATTCCCAGCTTTGTCAGTGGAAATAGTGGGTCTAAAGGTACCGGGCTAGACTACCTGTATCCTTCAGCAAGAAGCCTGACCCCTTGAACTGCTTTTTATCTGAATTCACCAGTCTGCTATATGAATAGAGTGAATTGGACTAAAAAGTGGTGTCATTCCCTTAAGGGTAAGATTGTACCCATGAGCACATCATCAGCATATGCATTGATAAACCCAATAAAACCCATAGGCGGTCCATCGAGCGCCTGACAATGACAATGAAGGTCTAGCTCATCCGTCCTTCTCTCTCTCTCTCTCTCTCCTCTGCAGCTGTACATCCAGGCCAGACTCGGGTCTGAGTGGGCCCGTTTGCTGCGGCCCACCCTGCAGTTCTTCCTGCTGGCCACCGCCGTGTACGTGGGCCTGTCCCGCGTCTCTGACTACTTGCACCACTGGAGCGACGTGCTCACCGGCTTCCTGCAGGGGGCCCTGGTGGCCGTCCTCACTGTAAGTTCAGTCAGTCGTTACCCAGAAGCCTCTTGGGAGGCGACGACCACATGTACCTCTATGTTAGAAGGTCTTTCATATTTAATAGACACATATGGCATATGCGGGACATGTAGTCGGCTAATATATAATTTATCAGACACGATTCTTGGGGATTCCCACACATTTATATTTCATGTATAGACTATATAAAATGTACTTGTATATTAGAAATATTCATTGGTTGCAGAGCATTATTGTTTTAAACTTAACTGTTAATTTTGGCTGCCAACTTCACACCTGGCCAGGGACTACAGATGAAAACTAGCCTCCTGGCTAATTCTGGCATATTTACAGTCCTGTTTATTAATTTGCACAGCCCCTGGCAAATGAACGGAATACATAAATAAAAATGACTTTGCTGTGTACAGGTGGTCTGTGTGGCGGACTCCTTCAAGCAACCTGTGTACCAGGAGGTGCTGGAGCAGGACGGTAGCTCCCACACCAGCCTGCAGGAGAGCCCGTCCAGCGGGAACCACTACGGGACCACCGAATGAGGCGCCACCCTTACAGCCGAAGAGGCCGGCTAGCCAGCTAGCATTAGACACGACGCGCTGTAAGGGTTCTGCTGATGAATGTGCTGAGGGGCTGTTGCTGTTGTTGTTTGTCTGGAAGCTGAAACTGCTGGTGTTTTTACGGACATTGTCGCTGTTGTTCACCCCTGGGACCATTCCACCGCAAAACGTGCCGTACATACAGTGTGTTACACGTGGACTGCATCGAAAAATACGCAGAATGTACCGTCCCAAGATAAAGGAAAGCGGATGTTTGCCATTTTTCAGCCATGTCATTTGAATAGTGAAAATGACAGGGTTTTTTTTTACATAAAGAGTAAATCACTGTTTTGTGGTACAGTACTGGTTTGTTGGAAATGTGGTCAACGCTTAATGCTGTCGCCATGGTGGAGTAAACTCCCCTTCCGCAGAGCAGAATAGGACTGTGTGTGTGTGTAGGTCCACTACTCCTGCAGACAGCCCTGGCACCTGTGACTATGGAGGAAAAATCTTTTTTTTTAGCTAAAATGGGGGATGGAAATCATAAATAATATATTTAATATTGTTGTTTTTACTAAATCGCATTTCTGCTGCTACTCTCAATGTACCCCGCCCCATGATCACCCAACCCCTCAATCTTGTGTAAGTATGTCTATGGTGAGAGGAGCATGTAGTTTTTTGTACGTTTTTAATGAGGCTTGATGAGTCTGTTTGAGCAATATCTGCCGTTTTTATTTGTGGCAATAAAAAACATAATTTAAGTCATTAAAAAATGTGTTCTGTTTACTTTGCACGGTTCTGCTGCCCTTGGCAGACAGACTATCTCATGGTCTACGCATCTAACCTGTAAACATAAACATGTGTTGTCTTCAGTTGGGCTTGATTTCCATTTTGGAATGACAGCAATGAAGAGAAACTGCAGGCAGGATTCAAAGGTTACGTTCTTTCAGAGATGTAGAACTGGCTGAAACCAAAAGCAGTAATTCCTGCATTTCAAACATTGGCTTTGTTTTGACTAAATACCCACCCACCTTTATCTGATCACATGGATGTGTTATCTATAGCCTGTGCAGCCTTTAGAGAGTGGAAGATAAAAAGTTCAATCCATCCACACAACAAAAAAATGTTCAGTTGCTTGTTAGCCTCATGGAACCTAATAGTAGACAGCTAAAATAGCCTCTGAATGTTGTCTGTGGGGCGGCAGTGGATGTCCCTGAGCAAGACACCCAACCCTAACAGCTCCTGAGTGTTGGTTGTTACCTTGCATGGTTGACACCATCGTCGGTGAATGTGAGGCAACTGTAAAGCGCTTTGGATAAAAGCACTGTATAAATGCAATCCATTTACCATTGTCTGGTTATCAACCTCCAACAGAGATGTGGGAACAGATCTGTTTGCCTTTACAGGGAAACTGTCAGTGGGTCGTTAATTTAGGGCAGATAGCTCCCAACTTTTTTGGTCCATTTCTAGCTCTGAAAAAGTTCGGCAACCCCAACTTTAACAGTTGTGCAACCGCTTCTGCACATCGTTTTACCCAATCAATATATGCCGTCATATCAATGTCTGTGATCGTGCCACTTTATTACACAAGCAATGAGTAGCAGTTTGCTCATGGCTGTGAATCATTAGTCAGATCATATTCACAGGATGTTTATGAGACCTTTTAATAATGGTTTGCTAAAATGGCTCATCAAATATCTAGAGTTTATGGCAGCCATCACTGCGACCCCCATATGTCTATCAAGGGGCCCCGAGAAGTGGGGGTCCAGAACCCAAGCTTGGGTCTAGGGTCATTCAAACGTTTAAACATAAACTTAAGAGATATTTTTGTATAGTGACAGAACTACTACATTGATATGTGATAATAAACAGTATAATAACATGAATTAAATACAACCATTCTTATTGTAATAATAACATAAATATACAAGTACAAATGGTGTAAAGTTATTCTGTCATTATGCAGAGTCTGTATGCCCTGCAGAACTGAACTGCAAACTTGTTTTGAGAAAATGCATTTGCCTGACAAAATAATACTGAACTTTCACGTGTCATGCTGTGCGTGAACTAATTTGATAAAGATGTAAACAATTCCCTTTTTTGTTCATGACTGCCAAAACAATTAGATATAGCATGCATCCACATTGCATGCATTCCCATTCCTTACATTGAATGCAACGTATGAATGCTGGGCGTCTAGCGTGGAGTTTTGGTGCAATCAAGTGACTGGTGACATTTCCTAGAGATTACAACACTACAACAGGCAGTTGTGAGACACTGGAGACGGATCAAAATGATCAAAATGGATGCTTAGTGAAATAACCATAATAACACATCATTATATAATATATAATAATATATAATCACCATGCATTTGTAGGTTGGTAGTACCCAGTAAATACCCTTGTGTCTGAATTCACACCAAATTATTGGACAATTGCTCTACAGAGCTTTTGTTTGCCATTGCTGACAAGAGACATTGTTAACTGCAGCTGCATTCGGTCACATGATTTTGTTGTCTCTGGCGAGGCGGTGATGCTGTTGGTAATCAAGGCAAGCTATGAAGCAATTGTGTGGAATTGGGTTAGGCTGTATGCCGACCGTCAGGAATCTCCTACTTGTTTCAGCAAGCATATGTTGAATTTGCTTAATATTGCTACACTAGCCCTATTTCTAAATGTTTAATACATTTCCCTTCACTTTTCTTAACAATACAATGTCATCAATTCCCTAAACCACGCCAGCCATGGTTTAGGGAACTGATTACTTAAGGCCAGCTGATGTACATGAAAACATTTTTCTCATAAATCACTGGTCTGAAGCTCCCACCTCTCATTCAGTGTGATGACTGGATGCCATATTAAGCTGTTGTGATTTGTGTTGTGATTTGTGAGGCTAGGTTAAATGAGATATTATACCACCAGGTGTGAGCGTGATTAGCCATTCCAAGCGGTTTCAAAAAACGGTTTCTGACATCACAAGTGGGAGTGTCCACGCAGATGTATGCTGGATAGATCAGCCTACCAGTCTACCCAGTGGACTGTAGCAACTGGTAGACTGATCTATCCGTATGCATACTTCTGGGTGGACACTCCCATTTGTGATGTCATAAACCAGAGATTGAAACCACTTGGAATGGCTAATGACGCTCACTCCAGGTGGTATAATAGGTCACCTTTAAAGGCGGAGAGAGCCGGCCTAGATTCCTGAACAGACCTGAAGGACACAGATCCAGACAACCCCCCAGAAAAATAAAGCCAAAAAGCCAATACATTTTACATGCAGGGCTACACCAACGCCTCTTACACAGGCACAATAAACTTAAGGTGTGTTTGTTTGTGTGCACTTTACGTCTTTGCTAAACTTGTTTGTCATGTGGCCTATACATGAATCACTGGGGAAAGCCATTAATAATAAAGACGAGACAAAGCGTGTTCTAGGCCATGAGAGACCAGAAGTGGCCTTGGGCGGTAGGAACTGCAATTGAGTAGTGAGCCAGAATCTTTAAGGTCAGGGGTTGAATTTACGCAATGCAGCTACTGCCACCTAGTGGGCCATTCAAGAGCACTATGATTCACATCGTAACAGTAAATTAAAATCAATGGAAAGTGTTGGTCATGCCCATGTTTGCTTAAGGATAAAAGCAAATTAACGTTGAGAGATTCATGTATGAGGAAGACCAGACAAAAGGGAGATTTAGCTTGTCACCCTTGTTTATTAACTTTTGTAACAAACATGTCGACACCTCCAATTAAACCCAAGTTCAAGAAACTAAATTTACACTTCTGGCCCAACAAGCCTACAGCTTCCTTTAAAGGAAAACAAACCGGTAACACTGCCAACTCTACTAGAGCCTGTATAATGAAGGATCAAGTCAGTCAAGTTATATTAAGTTCATGAACACCAACTGCTTTTACAAACACCCAAACGAATTGGTCCCCCTTGTGGTGACACATGTAAAGCCACTGTATAATTCTTCCCAGCAGGCACTAAACAAGAAACTAAATAGTTTAGCACACAATGAGTAGAATTGAACAGCAAAGCAGGGGGTTGTAAAATTTTATTCTTTTCAGAAATCTGTACATGGAGGTTTTGGCCTTCGGGGTGTTCACATAGATAAGTGTAATGGGGGGGAGGAGACAGAGCACACTGAAGAAGATCAGGATGGAAACGCCATGTTCCCTCTACTCAAAGCTGGCCAGGAAGGTCAATACAATCTGCTTCAGTTTCACGTCAGATGGCTCCGAGATCATGCCTTCGACCCTGAGAGGGGTGGGGGGAAAGATAAATAAAATAAATGCACAGCCAGGTGAGCAGAGAAGTCACAGGAGAATGTGACAAAACATGTGTATTTTAGTCGAGGGCTTACCTAATGCTGGTCAGCAGGTCCTGGTGCTGGCTGAGTACGTGCTGCAGGAAGGCCTTCTCGAACCGTGTGATCTTGCTGGGCTCCATCTTGTCCAGGTGACCCCTGACACCGGCGTAGATGACAGTCACCTGCTCCTCAATGGCCATGGGGCCTAGAAAAAGAGGCAGAGCAAATAGGTTATGAGACTGACAAAGCTAAATAACATGCATGTTCTTCAAGTGTGCCCCCCCCAGAGGACTTGAACTCACAGTACTGTCCCTGCTTGAGCAGCTCTGTGAGCCTGACGCCCCTGCTGAGCAGCTGCTGGGTGGCGGCGTCCAAGTCGGAGCCGAACTGGGCGAAGGCGGCCACCTCACGGTACTGGGCCAGCTCCAGCTTCATGGTACCGGCCACCTGGTGGTGGGAAGAGGAACATTGGGATTCCATTTACGTGCAGGGAAAACATGTCTCCATTTGCCAAGCAAGCCAATGGGGAAGCTCTTGTCAGACAGTACAGGGT
Organism: Coryphaenoides rupestris; assembly: GCA_002895965.2. Lineage (NCBI taxonomy): Eukaryota > Metazoa > Chordata > Actinopteri > Gadiformes > Macrouridae > Coryphaenoides > Coryphaenoides rupestris. The sequence goes on along the minus strand of PIJE02000406.1, from coordinate 145,671 downwards.
AGGGGAACCCTTACCTGCTTCATGGCCTTTGTCTGGGCAGCAGAGCCTACTCTGGACACAGACAGACCCACATTGATGGCGGGGCGGATACCCTTGTAGAACAACTCGGTCTCCAAGAAGATCTAGAAATATGGAGTGCAAATATAGATTCCGGTTATTCAGGTCAGGCACTTTCAGAGCATCTGTGGGTGGGTGGGTGCTGCTGTGTGGGGGTGAGAGAGGGGGGGGGGGTGACCCACCTGTCCGTCCGTGATGGAGATGACGTTGGTGGGAATGTAGGCGGACACGTCGCCGGCCTGGGTCTCGATGACGGGCAGGGCGGTGAGGGAGCCGCCGCCGAAGTTGTCGTTCATCTTGGCGGCTCTCTCCAGCAGGCGGGAGTGCAGGTAGAACACATCGCCAGGGTAGGCCTCGCGACCGGGGGGACGACGCAGCAGCAGGGACATCTGGCGGTAGGCCACAGCCTGGAGCATGGAGGGGGGGAAGATGAGTGTGATGTGACAGTGTAAAAATAAATAACTCTGGTGGAAGAGTTTCAAAACACCTCGACAAATTTACTTGGGAGATATGTGCATGCACATTTTTTATTTGCTAAAACATAACTAAATGTCGTTAACACATTTCAGTTCAAGATGTGTCAGGTAATCCGTTTCATTAGTTGATGGTAAATTATTGTGTTTGGCTTTTGATTCTTCCTTTTCTCATGTTTCTACAAGTTTTGGTTATTAAGTAGCTAATAGACCATCTATTTATATTGTTCATTTGTGTTTTGAGTAAGGGGCAGCCTTTTTGGTCATGGAATGCAGCTGTGTTTTGATTGTCACTTGCTTTTTTCCTCCATTTTCTAGAGTTGTACATGACCATGAGCGGAATAAATAAAGAAAGGAAAATATACTACATATAAATATATTTTATCTCCAACTCAAAGGGCATTGTCTGCCCCCTCACCTGCTTGGACAGATCGTCGTAGATGATGAGGGCATGCTTGCCGTTGTCCCGGAAGTACTCTCCCATGGAGCAGCCAGAGTAGGGTGCCAGGTACTGCAGGGGGGCGGCGTCAGAGGCCGTGGCAGACACCACAATGGTGTACTTCATGGCGTCGGCGTCCGTCAGCCTCTTCACCAGCTGCGCCACGGTGGAGCGCTTCTGGCCGATGGCCACATAGATGCAGTACAGCTTCTTCTTCTCCTCTGTGCCCTCGTTGAAGCGCTTCTGGTTGATGATGGTGTCCACGGCAATGGCAGTTTTGCTGTTAACACGAGAATACAGAGCGGTCGTTAGCAGTGGAACCGGGCAAGTTAACTCTACCGAAGCCCAACTTATTTTTTATTTGGCACAAGATGACCTTTTGATTCTTTATTTTTTAGAAAGTCAAATGCAAAAATGAGCCAATACAAGTCATTCAACCCAAAACTAACTACCTGTGTGAATGCAATACAAAGTCCAAGTTTAAGAATATTGCATACCATCTATCAAACAAGGTGACCTTACTAACTTTGGCTTTCAAGGTGAACCTTGAAAATGTTCAGCAAAAAAAATATATAAATGTTACTCGTTTCCAGCCAGCAGAAGTCAGTTTGCCCTTCAGTCTAGGCTTACCCAGTCTGCCTGTCCCCGATGATGAGCTCACGCTGGCCACGGCCAATGGGCACCAGGCTGTCCACGGCCTTGATGCCGGTCTGCATGGGTTCCCGCACAGAGATACGGGGGATGATGCCCGGAGCCTTCAGACCCACACGCCTGCGGATGGAGTTGCCCAGAGGTCCCTGAGCAGACAAAGAGGTAGGTATGGTCAGGTATGAGAGACGCCATCACATCCAGCAGTCCAGGGAGAAGTCCAAAAGAAGGCACGGTAGTGTGTTGCGTAACTCGAACAGACCTTTCCATCAATGGCGTTTCCCAGAGCGTCAACCACACGGCCCAACAGCTCGAGACCGACGGGCACGTCCACGATAGCGCCAGTCCTCTTCACGATGTCACCCTCCTTGATCAGCTTGTCGTTACCGAACACCACGACACCAACGTTGTCGGGCTCCAAATTCAGAGACATGCCCTGGGAGAAGGAAGTTCCATGATTTGTTAGATTAAAAAAAAAAAAATAAATAAACTGCAGGTTAAAATTTCAGTTCATCAAGGGCTCAGGCAAATACTGCTCAGAATATGCCAGATTAGTCATTATTCCAATGATATGAATGACTGGAAGTTACATAAAAGCACTTCCAAAAAAACCTCATCAGCCCCCCACCTTGAGTCCAGAGGAGAACTCCACCATCTCTTCTGCCTGGACGTTCCTGAGCCCGTACACCCTGGCGATACCGTCACCGATGGACAGCACGCGGCCGGTCTCCTCCAGGTCAACACTGGTGTCGGCGCCCAGGATCTTCTCTTCCAGGATGGAGGACACTTCGGCGGTGCCTGTGTGACGACAAACACACACAACGCTGCCATCAAACTTGCATTGCAAGGGAAAATTACCACCTTGCAAGCCACATCAGTTGTGCAGCATGACACAACCTCTGCCAACCGTAATTAACTCACATTACCACAAATAAAACACAAAGAACGACTTTAATAGGATTTAAACCTTCAGTTGGTGTGCATCACTACATTCTGAAACCCTGATGAATGCAACAGAATCAAAGCAGCGCTGGCCTACGGCGCCGCATAGCAATGACCGGCTAATGACCTTATGATCTTTTCCTTCAGGAGGGATTAAAAAAAGGGTCAAAGTTTGAGGCTTTCCGTGCGAAAAACCGTGCATAATCACGTTGTATTTCCCACCTGTCTTGGCGTTCCATACTCTGCTAGTGTGGAGGTGGTTGACCCCAACGCAGGCGGCTGGCAGAGTCTTGGCCACCTACAGTTTAAAGGACAGACAAAAAAATAAATGTAATATATTAAACCATATCATTGGCTGATGGTGTGTGCAGCGCTAAAGTGCCATCGCAGCAGCACAGTGCGGGTTTACGTGGAGGACTTGCGCTGTCAGGCTTCCTGACCTTCAGAGCGTGGCTGAATGGAACGGAGCCGACCAGCTAGCAGCATTAGCCGCTTCGGATGCTAACGCACGACATGACTCGTCAGAGCGGAGAACATGTCAGTGAACACGCAGAAAACCACAAATGTATCGCGAACGCAGCACCGTTCTGTACATCAGAAATGCACAAGAGAACGACAAAGCAGAAAGTAGCGCAGCGGCTAGCGTGCGATAAGAGGCGGCTTTTTTACGGCCCCCACCCCTCCGCCGTTACCCTTCACGCAAATATTCACATACTGGTTTAAATAAGGTCGCAAGGTCCGTTGTACGACACGATGCACGTCGCTGAAATACTCACGAATCCGGCCCGTCGGGGCAGGCTGCGGGCCAGTGCGGCTGCGACTCGTACGGATAACATTTTGTCGTGGCGGTGCGGGTGACCTGTCCTCCGTTAATGACAACGACCTGTCGAGGAGAGCGAGAGGCTGTAATGGCTGAACGACGACTTCTTCTGCTGCAGAGATGGAGCCCTGAAGTCTTCTTTTAAATGCTGACACCTACTGGACGGGAGCTACGGTGCATTAATGGTGCGTCCCAGTTGTACTCGGAAGTCGGAATTGCTGACCTCCAGGTTAGACGTTTCAAGGGGGAAGTCAATCCCCCCTCCCCCCCCCCCCCAATTTTTAATGTTTGTATTTTTATTTAATCTTATTTTATCTTATTGTTATCTTATTACAATTGTATTTAATTGTATTATTTTTTTTACTATATATTTCTTTTGTACTTAGTATTTTTTGTAACCCAGTTTTTTTTAAGTTGACTTACTTACCTGTATATATTTAGTTCTTTATAAGTATATTTTAGACACTCATATTTATACATTTGATTGCAATATTGCAGCTTTGTTTACATATTTCTTTATTATAGAATATCTGCAATTGTACATTTGTAAATCGACAATTGTAAATTAGATTAGTTTTGTTTTTGTTTTTATTTACCACTCACTTTGGCAATGTACGTTTCCCATGCCAATAAAGCTCTTTAAATTGAATAGAATTTTTTTTAAATATTCACATGAATAGAACCGAGAGAATGCATTAATCAAACAAACAAATACTAATTAGACGGCCTCAATAAATAAATAAAATGAAAGAAAAGGGAGAACACAAGTGGTTCGTCAGGAAATAAGATACATAGATATACTTCAATGATGTTTTATATAACGCTGTCTCATTCAAAAAAGCTCTAAATATGGGGGAAGTCTTGAGAAAGCGACATTTATGAATAAAATATTTAGCCAAAATAATCAAAATATTATTTCAAAATTTCTAAATGTTTTTTTGTTTTCCATTTGAACACCAAACGTTATGTTTTCATATGTTAGAACTGGAATATGTTGGTCATTATTACCCAACTTCAGTCACCTCGGGTGTGACGTCATTCCCAGCTCAGATTTCCGACTTCAGGGGGTGTTTCCTTCTGAAACTTCCGACTTGGAAGAAGGACATCCCGAGTACAACTGGAACGCACCACAACAATGGTGCAATATCGTGTCTGTGTAAATGTGCAGTGAATACACCCATATTCAAATTCACTGTCGAATTCAAAAGTAGCTCAATTGGCATGGAACAATATAAATACAAAGTTAAATATGTAAATTAATACATATTTACATTGCCAAAACAGTTTCAAAAGGAATGGGGACTAGGAAAATATAAAACGTTATATAAGATAAGATAAGATAGAACTTTATTAATCCCGAAGGAAATTCTTGTGCCAGGTTGCATAGCAATAGAATAAAACAATAGAGAACATAAACAGCAGAATAATAAAAATAAAATAACAGACACATTTACAGAAGTCTAAGTCCTAGAAGAAGTATAAAAAATATAGGTGAATAAATATAGGTAAGATAAGATATTCAGTCCGCAAAAACAATTTGTGTAATTGAAGTGTAATAAAAGGGTAATAATAATAATAATGGTAAGAGGAAGTATTGACCATAAGACCATATATTTATTTAAAATACAAAGAATACATACAAATATATCATATAAAGATTAGAAAATTAGAAAGCATAGCACACTCGAAAAACACACAACACACTAGACTAAATCTCATCATGTGCAATATTCTTAATGTCATGTCCAATAATATTACACTTCAATTATGCCAAATTGTTTTCGCCGTTGGAATATCTTACCTTGCCTACATATTTGTATATTTTAACTGTAAATTTGTAAATCCGTTAGTTTATTTTTGTATCATTCTGTTGTTTTCCATATTGTTTTATTGTACTGTATCGCTATGCAACCTGGCACAAGAATTTCCATCGGGATCAATAAAGTTCTATTCTATTCTATTCTATTCTAGAGCGACTGTACAGTATGTGCGCGACGACGCCCCCCCGCGGCCGGAGCGCGTCACCGCAGTGCTGAGTGGCTTTGTGGCTGAGGAGATGAGGACGTTGACAGTTAGCCAGCAAACAGCCGCTTGAATGTAGGTCCGCATGGGTCTGCGTTCCACCTCGACATAATAACAACCCCGCCAGGATAAGACAGGCACCGACCAGGACCCCAGGATGGTGTTAGTGCATGTCGGATACCTGGTTCTCCCCGTGTTCGGCTCAGTCAGAAACAGAGGTAACGTATTCCCGCCTCGTACGAATCACACACTAAAAAAAAAAAATCCTGTAACGTGCACTGCAGCTGTTAGCCGGGGCTAGCTAGCTACGCCGAGCTAACTGTTGTGTTAGCTCGGGTTAGCCAGCCCCCCCCCTCTCTCTCCTCTCCCCCACAATTTTAAACGCAACAAACGTGAGCTAAATTTCGAGTTTTATTATTATTGAGACCAAATATAACCAAGTATCACCCGAATAACAATATATATTGCCGCGTAGACCGCGTGTGTTTTCAAAGCGACCTCAGCTGCTAAGACCAGCTAACTGGCGAGTTGAGTTGAGCGCCGACTATTTCCTGCAGCCTAAAAAAACAAAACACATGATCACAAAAGAACGTCTCTTTTTGTCGTTGTTCAACAACAACAAACAAAAGCATCAAGCGCCTTAACGACACCCGTGTGTTTTATATCAATGCGAATGAAATACACACACACACACACACACACACACACGTTCAATACAAATTCGGAATGGAAAACACTTTCGTCCTCGCAGTGCATGTTGGCCACGGCGTAGTTATGTCTGTGTGTTTATCGCAACGTAAAACACCCCCCCCCCCTCCGGGGAGTAGACGGAGCCCTCCAGCCTCCAGGCAGCTTATCGGTGTCTGGGTTATGATGATGATGATGATGATGATGTCATTTGAAGATCATCCGCCGCTGCTCTTGCTCACCACGGGGGCTCTCGGCGTTGAGTAATTGCGTTGTAATCAGTCAAAAATATATACGAAAGGTTAGTTTGTAATCGTCTATATAAACACCCCCCCGATGTGCCGTCTCGCTACCCACCGCTACCATGTTCAGAGCTACAGTGTGTGACATTCATTCTCACAAACAGTGGCGTGTCAATGATTTCATTGTGCTTTTTTGATTTCTGTTCTTATTCCCTGTTTCATAGTATCGAGGCTGGCTCTACATTCTGCATTTATCAGATCTTTGTCGCCTTCCTCCTCCTCCTCCTCCTCCTCTCCCTCTCCTCCCCACCACCACCACCACCCCCCATTGTGTAGCTAATGATCATCTGCTGCTGTGTGGTGTGGCGTGGCCTGTCCTCTGCATTTTAGCTGTATTATTGTGAACCCCCTTCTTCATTTCCTCTTTCCATCAGAAGACGACATTGGTATTTTTTTAATTTTAATTTTTTTTTTACAAAAGCACCCCCCAACCCCACCCCCACCCCCCACCCCCCCACCCCATGTCCCAAGAATGTATTCAGCTACATAGACGCTGTCCATGTCAACCAGACAAACATAGCTAACACCTAGATGTTGTCTTTTACTCTGTTAAATGGCTGTGTGGCATAATTACAGTTAAAGCTGTAGATCGTTTTTTTGTAGATGGTCAGTTTGAATGTCATTGTGTACCTCCCCATCCAGTCTTGATAGACAACATGCTGTAAATTCCTGTAAAGTGGATACATTTTGCATGATCTCAAAACACTGCACTGCATTGAACACCAGAATTCGGCTCATCTCCCTTCTATTCACACAAGGTGCATTGTACATGATTCAGGTCGGATGGCATTTGTATTTGGCAAATACGCCCCAAGTTCGAAATTGATTCACAAGTACACTGCACCTGCTCAAAACAACCCGCCATTACCGTCTTCATTTTTTTGTGTAATCCTTTGTTACCCTTTTGCAAATTTAAAGCTTTGAAACACACTGAATCGTCTGGGCTCTTTCCCTCCTATGGGGCGACATTAAACTGTTAAGCTACGTGAAGCAAAACACAATCACTGGTGGTTCATAACTTTCCAATTACCTCCTGTCCCCCCGTCCCTCTCCTCCCCACTAACATAAAGCCAAAATGCTATCCATTTCACAGGGATGCCTATCTCCTGCACTGCTAAAGAGATCCTCTCTTAGTAATAACGTCTTTATTGTTTGGTTGTGGTCTCTCTTTACCTTTTTGTTCTGGTAATAGTAGCCTTACTTCAATGCATGGTCACATTTATGATTCATAGTTTATTTATTTTTGTTTGTTTTTTTACTACATGGACTGGTAAAAAAATCCAATGTAATCTTTCTGTAGTAAAGATGTACCCTGCTGTACTGAAATCATGTGCTGTAGCCAACACGTCTTCTCATTGGATGCCGCTTCTGTTCTTTTTTAACCATATATGGAGCATGGTGGGCCTTGCCTTCAGTCTACGTTTATTTTTTACATTTTTTTTGTTGCATGGAATTATACTATTATTATTATTAAAAAATACAACAACAAAAAAACAACACAAATTCCACATATATACTAATATTTTTTCAATAAAGAATATAGTGTTTTTCCTAACCTTCAGTGTGCTTCTTGCTGATTTCCATTTATTGTTGTCCCTCTCTCCCGTGTACCCCCTGACCCCCTTCCCCCAGTCCCCCCCCAGCCTCCCCTCCTCCTTCACCCCCACCCCACCCCACCTCCTCCCACTGTGACATAGATAGACGATTTCCACGCTTCCGTCATCACAGGGCCCGAATTAGTCTATCTACTGTCATTCATGGTGTATGTTTTACACTGAAAAAATGCAGCATGCTATGACACAGTCTCGGTCTCGAGCCTCTGACCAGGGGACACAATGTTGCCCCTTTTTGAAGGAATGGCATAATAAGTGCTTGGAAGAAAATGTAATTTCTAGATGTATGGGTTTCCATTAAACTGTAAATATATATATTTTTTCCGATTGAGACATTTCAAAATGAACTAAATCAGAACTATTTGAATTAGAAATGTGCTATCCTTTTGTCTCCACAGTGGTTATAGGACGGAAACCTGACAAATTTCCATCTTAACCGAAACATACTTTTCTTTCCAGGTTGTGTTGTAGCTCTGCTGCGTTTTTCAAGTGTACTCGTAAATGCAATGTAGACTTTGCCCGTGTCTCCAACTACCATTTAGTAAAAGATTAGCGCTACTTTAACCTATTTGCAATCTATCGTCTTTTCACCGGCAAGGGAAGATTTATATTGTTATGACGAAAAGCTAAAATATCTTCCAGAAATGCTACACCCAATAGTTAGATTTAGAAGTGAATAAAAAAATATGTAACACTATGTTCTATGGGGAGAAGAAATGTTAATAAAAACTCATCTAATCTAATAATATTCCTCTTTTGACAGGGTAAAAAAAAAAGCAATTTTCTATTATCTAGTAAACCCTCCTAAAAAATCGTTATGCAAGTGTAAGCATTTTTTGAGAACTCTTCCCCCGTAGACAAAGAGCTCTGTATTTTCCTTCCCCATGAAACGTAAGAGGACCAAGTTTCTTCGAGTCGCTAAATAGCTGTGGTTTGAGAGAGCAAGGAAAACCATGGAACTGGCATGTAATTCTATTCTCGCCATTTCCTCTGGTTGTGGGGGTCTGCAAGTGAGAAATGAGCAACATTAAAACAATGAACAATAGACTTTGAAGAAAGAAAACTTTTCTTTCTTTCTTTTTTAGAGTTGCACAATGAACTTGGTAAATGTCACCTTGGAGAACGTAATGTAGCTAAAGTCAATATTACCGCAAGCCGGCACATTTGTCAAGAACTGCATTCACTACGTTTTGTCACAACTTGCTCTGGTCTCTTGTGTCCGGTAGTGGGAAACCCGGCCTTTCCAGGCCGTTTTGAGTAAAAACGGAGGGGAAAGTCTGTCAGAGAAAGGTTAATAACACTCTGAAAGTCGACACTCCTGCACAGGATAAAAAAACCAAAACAAACCTGCCTGTTGTTGTCATGGTACCTCTGGTTATCATCATTTCCCTACCCCACAGAAGTATTTTTCACCATAGGTAAGCGTTAGGGCTTCATTAAGACGCTGCATCACATACGCAGTGACACCACATTTCACCTACAATTAATTTCCAGCATATCTCTCTCCTCAGCCGCGTTGACGAGTTCTCCTTATCCCCTCCTCCTCCCCTCTCCCCTCCCCACCATCCTGCAGGATCCCATTTCAACCGGCAGCAGCAGCAGCAGCAGCAACAGCAGCAGCACAGCCATGCTACCTCTTGCCGGCACTTCCAGCTAGGCCCTCAGGCCCCGCTCCCCATGGACTTCCCCCTGCCCCACCCCGGCCAGCCCCAGTCAGGCATTAACCCCCACCTGGCCCCGCCGGGCCACCAGCATGGCCCCCCGCTCCACGCACCGCTCAACCCCCTGCCGGCGCCCCAGTTCCAGGACATCCCCGCCCCGCCCTTCCTACCTCAGGCATTACACCAGCAATACCTCCTCCAGCAGCAGCTCCTCGAGGCCCAGCACCGACACATCCTGCCACCATCCAGGTACCACGGCGGGGAACCGTGCGCCAAAGTCACCGGGGGGAAAGATGTACCACAAAGGGGGCGGGGCAAATCATCATAGCATGAACTGATCCATTTGAGCAACCACTCGATCACTGAGAATCACGACCAATAAAATGATCAGATGTTAATATTGCTTTCTTACTGTACTCAAAGTGAGTTGTTTTTATTCAATGGAGTTTTGAACTTTTGGTTGTGTTTCGGTGGTCCCTTTGCAGACGCACCCCAGAGAGAGTTGCCCACCAGACCCACAGACTGAGACCAGGGTATGAGTTTGCGCCCCCGATCCATGTCCCGCCTCAGACCGTGCTCCAGCAGCCCCGCTACCTGGCCGAGGGGACGGACTGGTAATGCATCCCTTGTCCCCGGGGTCTCATTCATACGTTCACATACGGATCCCCACTCACTCAAAAGCTGTGGTTATCGTCAGTGTTGAAACATCAAACCCATGCCTGATGTTCCTTCATCACATGTTTAATAATCGTGCATTTAAACATATGCAAACACGACAGTAGAACACTGTAAATTTCTAATTTAGAATGCATATATACTCTATACCAGGGGTTCTCAAACTTTTTAGGGCCAGGGACCCCTTACAGGAGACAATTTTCCAAGGACCCCCTCATAATCGTAACACAGATTAAGCATATGCTTACTACCATTTGTACTCTTAGATGCCATTGGAACTATTTGTATTCTAAAACTTTTCAGCCTAAATATTTCAGACCTGTTTCATAGTAATAAACAGAAACACATATTGTTCATCTGCAATTTGAATCATGTTAATACCACTTATATACTTTTAAACAGAGGGTCATTTTATTCAAATTGCATTTAATTGACGTGTTACATGTGATGTGTCACAGTTTCTGTTGGCCCAAAGCTAACATGGGTGGGAGTAATGGACCCAATATGCTTGTTTTATTGGCGCAAATGGTCCCTGTCTGTAGATATGCACTTTTTAATGATACAGTAGGGCTTTCACAACTACTGATTTTTTTCAAGTCAACCATTCTATCAATGAAGTCGAAAAGTCGACTAGTCGTCGATGACGTCATCGCGCACGCATACGCGCGCACACACACACACACACGGGGCTGTCCAAATAAATAACGGCTTATTATATTATGTAACGAAAATATATATTCCACCATTCAAAATGTCTGATTCGGTGTCAGCTATTATATGGGTAACAAATGTAAACGAGTACATTCGTTTGGCATAGGCTTACAACTCAAAGCATGTGCAATCCACGCCGGACAACAAAATTATATAAGAGAGCATCCTTTTTTATTGTAACATACATTTAACTGAAAATTCATTCCTCCTCATTCAGATTTTCACTTTGAGAACCACTGCTCTATACAGTGTAACAAATACCTTCCAAAATGTGATTTTTTTTACACTTTCAATTGTGATTTAATTGTGAGTATGTATATACACAACATATTGGGGAGTGATTGTATTCCTTTCATCTATAGGTTTGTACTCTCAATGAAGTCACAAACCTGATCCGTATGAACATCTTACAGCCTGTTTATCTCTTGCTGCCTCCTGCTGTGAGATGCATTTGCACTGACCGGAGCTCCTTGACTGTTGTTTGTTTCTGCTGTGCCCCTCCTACCCCCCCCAGGGATCTGAGCGTGGACGCCGGGATGCCCCCCCACCAGTACCACCTCCATCCACTGCCACAGCACTATCAGCACTACTTAACCTCTCCCCGGATGCACCACTTCCCCAGGAACAATGCCTCAACACAAGTGGTAAGCCTGGCCCCCCGCCCTCACCTCGGCACAATCCATCTCGATAAGCGCCTTTAACAGGACAAAGCCCACCACCCCCAACCCCCCCACCACCACCTCCACCCCTGAGTCCCTGTCGCTATTCATCTTAATTACCCTCCCAGCTTCCTTGACATATATTAGCACTGTGCTGAACTTGAGGAAGAGCCAAAAGCAACAGAGAACTTTTCCTTTGGTGGAAACCGGTGTGGCAATATGTATCATGGGTCAGGCCGGCTGGCACTGCCGGTACACGTTTGTTTGTTCATATTTCCCCCGCCGCCGCCCCTCGGCTGACCTTTGCTCGCTTTCCTGCTTTTTTCCCCCGCCCTCCCGCAGGTGGTCCACGAGATCCGGAACTACCCGTACCCGCAGCTGCACCTGCTGGCCCTGCAGAGCCTCAACCCCTCCCGCCACGCATCAGCGGTGAGAGAGAGCTATGAGGTTGGTCGCCCCTGCTGTTCCCCTCCAGCAGACACGCCTGTCCTCACCCATTCATCACCGCGTCTCACACCAAACCCCACCGGGGGACCAATCCCCCCACCACCCACCACCCACCACCCTCCACTCACCACCCTCCACCCACCACCTCCGATCGCTGCTAGCTAGGAGTTTTCATCACAGATTTATTTCTGGACCGGGCCTTTTTTTTTTTTTTTTTTTAAGATGGCTAAATGACCATTACATTTTTTTAAAACCATTCATTGTGGTGATTTATTTGCCCTTTTTTTGGTTTGAAGTTCATCATTGCGATTGCATTGTTGTTGTCGTCATCATTAACGCATCCAGGGAGGATTCTCCCCCCCCCCCCCATTGAACTCTCTGCCCTGCCCCCTGCTGGTGTGTAGGAGCTGCTACAATTGGAGGACAGGCTGGGCAGCGTGAACCGCGGGGCCGTCCAGACCACCATCGAGAGGTTCACCTTCCCCCACAAGTACAAGAAGGTGAGGGAGCCGAGCGCGCAGGACTGCAGGGGGCTGCTGTGTGTGTACTGGACACCCCGTGGTTGGACATTTATTAGGTTTAAGGAGTTAAGACGACGATTTGCTCTTGCCAGAACAGGTCAGGTTTACAGTATTAAATATTCCCACCTCCGCATGACTCATCACAAGCCTTGTGTAGGACTTTTGGATTTCATGAGAGAAAGTACAATTGTTAAAAGTGTGAAGACTTTGGCAAGACTTTGGTCTTTCATGCTAGTAAGATGTGTGTGATATCGCTGTTCGGCGACATGCGCTGTTTGACTTAGGCTTAGGGGTCAGGTGTCAGGGGTTAAAGGTAAGCCATGGCACGGCGTGAACGAAATGCAACCTTTCCACAGAGAATACCGCAGGACCTGAAGATGTGTCTGGAGGACGAGGAGCTGGACACGGACGAGAAGTGCACCATCTGTCTGTCCATGCTGGAGGACGGCGAGGACGTCAGGTGACCACACTCGACTATTTGGTTAATTCTCATTGGTCATCGGTCATCCCACGGCACAGCAGGCTGCAACGGCCGTGTGTGTGCGCATGTGCGTGTGCGCATGTGTGTGTGCGCGCGCGCAACGGAATGCAGCGCTGCTTATCCTGTCATGAATGATGAATCGCTGGTACTTTTTACGTGCTTCTCCGTAGGAGAGTGGTTCTCTCTGTGAGGCTGGTGGTTAACAGCACTGAGTCACCCTGGGCTTTTGTGGCAGCGTTGTCATGATATGCACTGCTGTTCCTTTTTCAACTAAATGAAATACATGACACATCTTCAGACGTTTTTTTTACCCTCATCTGCTTTCCAGCACAGAGGCCGTCACTGCCCCCCCCCCATCTCAGGTCTTTACATGTGTTACACTACTTGTGTACTATTCGCTGATGAGTGCTGATGTCTTCCTGGAGAGAAGCAATTTGGGGTATCTCCCCAGGTCCTCGCTGAGGAAACATCTGCTCTTCATATTTCTATATTACACTATAGGCCTGCTGAGTGAATGCACCGTCATGAAAGGGAATCTGACTATTTAGACAAATTAGTATGTTCCACATGAGTTGAAGTAATTAAGATTGAAGTCATCACAGGCTGTCTGACAGTTCCTCATCTGGAATTATAGATAGTTGGATAGATTTTGCCATCTTGTGACAAAGTTTTTTCGGTATAAAATCGAGTTGGCAGGATCTATGCTTTTGGCAAACTTGTGATACAGAATACAACGCCTCTGCCTCTGTGGGTCGAGGGAGCGCACAGCGTCACCAGACAGGCACGGCCCTGCGCCCAACCTTCTCGGAGCGGTTCATAATGATGCTTTTAAATTGTTTTCTGGGGCCGTTTCTGTGAGGTAAACTGTTATTGCCGGGACATCTCTGAGCCCTTTTTTGCTTTGCCCCATTTTCCGACATCAAATCATGAGTCACTGTTACAGAAGAAAAACTTTGATGCAATGGGTGTCTGGTGACGTGCACGGAAGGATTCTTGTCGCCCTTCGCAGTGGCGCACGTGAGTCGAGTAACCATGGGAAAACACTTGCTGGTTCAATCGCCGGGCTATGCCTAGCCAAGTGTCGAGGTGTCCCTGAGCAAGACACCCAATCCCAACTGCTCCTGCTGAGCTGGCTCTTGCCTTGCATGGTTGACACCGCCATGGGTGCATAAATGTGTGATTGAATGGGTGAATGTGAGGCAATGTCGTTTACCTGAAGCCTAACTTGTCACTCCCACCTCCCATGTCCCTCGTCCCTCTAGGAGATTACCCTGCATGCACCTCTTCCACCAGGGCTGCGTGGACCAGTGGCTGGCCACCAGCAGGAAGTGCCCCATCTGCAGGGTGGACATTGAGACCCAGCTGACGGCCGACAGCTGATGACGCCTCCCCCTCCAGCGGACGGCTCGCAGCTTGCGCGGCTTCTTTTGGATCTGGTCTCGTCATTCTCCAACCGCATCCCCCCCCCCCTGCCCGCCTGCCCCCCCACCACCACCACCCCCTTCTGGAGGGGGAGGGGCACCGGAGGTCGGAGCGCTGCCAAACGATGACAACACCATCCACACCGCCACCACCGCCAGCACCCTCCTCCCTACCCCCACCCTCCGCATCACCCAATGAGCCTGCCTTCTGAGCCAGCCGAAGAGCCGACCAATGTGACGAGGGGGGAATCGACAAAGCACATGCGACACGCAACACGGCGAGGAAATGTGGGCGGTGGGTGGCCGGGTGGGCAGGTGGGGTGGGGTTTGATCCATAGGTAGAGGGCTCAGTAGATGGACGCTTGACTGACCTCCCCTCCCCCTGGCTGAATGTGAGGTGGGGGGTGGGGAGTGGGGGCGGGGGGAAAGTGGGTCAATGTCCAAAGACAGATGTGCTGGGGCTTCTTCTTGAGACTCTGTCAGATTGTGGTGGACCCTGGTGTCCATTTCTCCCCGGACAGCCGCCAATCTTTAACCCGCCAATCTTTAACACGCCAATCTTTAAATCTCTCTCTCTCTCTCTCTCTGTCTTGCCCGGTGTGATGAGGTGGTCCCAATCCCCCCCCACCCTCACCATCACCATTTCTGCCACTTCTCTCTAACCCCCCCGCCCGCCCCCCCCCCAGGCCTGTGAAAAACAAATCCTTTAAGCTAGCGCCCCCTAGCCGAGCCCTCAGTACATCTGTACAGAACATTAACCAGTGGTTGGCATGAGGTTGTATGGTGTGCACTCTTGTAGCTGAATGCTTGTGGTGTATTGGAGTCTAGTACTGAATTTCAAGTTATTTGCAGAGTAACAGTGTTGTGTAGCAAGCAAAAAAAAGCCTTTTTCGCTTTTAAGACATATGTACGTGAACTATATAACCGCAAAGAGAGGAGAAATGCAACGTTTTCTTTTTAAAAATGTGAAGATGTTTGGAATGTAAAATCTTCATAGGCATTACATAGAAGGAAGCTTTACAGAATCTGTGTAAAAAAAAAAAAAGGCCAAAAATCTCTCTCTGTCTCTCTCTCCCTCTTTCTCTTATCTAACACGGTCTTGGATTTACAGTTAGTAGAGGCCATCAGAGTTGATGCTAAAACCGCTAACTGCAGGCATGGCTTCCAGTGATGTATGTGTGTGTGTGTGTGTGTGTGTGTGCGTGCGTGTGTGTGCGTGTAGTGTTCGTAGCCGGGCCTCCATACCCTAGCGCGGGGGTCCGGGATGTGCATGCTGTATGGCGGGCTTGGGCTGTGTCGTCGTTTGTGGAGCAGCAAGTAGGAAACTGGGATTGTGTGTGCGTGCATCCGTGCGTGCGTGCGCGTGGCGCGCGTGTGTGTGTGTGTGTGTGTCGTGTGCATGTGAAACCGTATTACTATGACTCTGCCGATCCCACTCACCCATAGAGGGGGAGCAGAATGCACCCAAGTCTCATCCCCCCTCCCCCCCCAATAATCCTCTTCCCTCCCCACCCTTCCCTACTCCACACACACACACACACACACACACGCACCACACACCAAAACACAGACACACACACACATACACACACACACTGAGTCCAAGTAGACCCCAAGTTACCCTCAGATACAGATCGATCGCTCAAAGTAGAGCTCCGCCCCCCCTCCACCGATTGGGCCTCCCCAGAAGAGGTGGGCATGTCTAAGGGTAACTCCCCTCCCTCCCTCCCTCCCTCCCTCCCCCCCTTGCCGAGGATGCAGTGCCTGCAGAGTCTCACCATTAGTGAATAGCAGCAGTGTGACATTTGTATTACCTATTTACCGGAACCTTATTGCCTAATCGAACAAGCACACGTGATTCTCCACACCTATTTAACCGCCTACGTTACGCTGTTTGTCGTCGTCGTCATGTTGGCTCCTTCTCATTTCAATCATTTAATTTTTTATTTGGTTTATTTTATTTTGAGTTGCTCCCTCTCGTCGTCCTCATTGTCTGTCTTTCTTTCTTTGGTTCTTGTTTGTTTTGTTTTGTTTTTTTGCCAAAAAAACGGCTGTGTCTGGTGTTACAGGGAAAATGGTTATTTAGTTTTGCCTAATGTTAATGTTTTACTACTAGAATGTGTGTGTGATTGCGGCATACCCCCCCCCCCCCCCCCTCCATGGTAGGTCGTGTGTGTGGTGCCACTGCGAGTGCGACCGTGATGTGCTCCTCCGTGATAATAGAAGCCGTTTTTGTCCGTATCATGCATGAGCCATGTGGGTGTGTAGTGCGCTTGAAGGAGGGTGTAAGGGAGAAAAGCCATCCATTAAAAAAAAAAACTACAAGAAAATAGAAGAAAAGAAAATAGAAAAAATACCAAACGAGTTTTCTTAATTTTTACGTTGGGATATTCTGTTTCTATTTCTTCCATTCGTTTCTTTTGTTTTGTGTTGTTGTTCCTTAATGAAATTGTGATTTTTATTTTCTTTGTTTCTTTTTTTTGGTTTCGTTCTTCTTTTCTTTGCTCTCATGCCAATTTGGACAAGGTACTTGGGCGCCTTGTCTGTTTAACCATTTTTGAAGATAAAAGCTGCAATGCTGAAAACATATTTATTGCTGTTCTAATGTAGCTTGTGTTTTGTAAATGCACTATAATATGGAGTTGCCTGATTTTTTTGGTTTTGGTGGTGTGGGGTCTCCTTGTCCTAGATTATGTGTTTGTATTGAGTTACAAGTATCTTCATGCTTCCTTGTGTACTATTGGAGGGTAACTTGACTGTTTGTGTTGCGTTAATTTTTTTTTGATTCTGTTTCTTTTTCGTATGAAAACCTCCATCCCAAAAAAAAGCAAATCTCGACAAGGATGAAAATGGAGAGTTTCTAGTCCACATAGAATGCTGTGATTTAAGATGCCTTAAGTATTTAACAATCATTATTTATTACTAACTGTAGCTAGCTAGCTATCGTGGTGGAATATTTAATGTCTCTATCTCATAACTTTGCAATTTAATCAATATATTTATTTAGAAATAACACAAAATATAAAAAAATAATACCTCATTATGCATTGGTCGGTGGGGATGCTTCTGCATGCCGTCTGTGTGTTCTCCTTTTTTCTTTTTCTTTTTCAAAAAGAAAAAAATAATAACCTTTTTTGAAAATTGAAAGTATTTCAAAAGCAGTTTCTAGCCAGCATGGTGCTGTTGATCTGGATCACATTCCATTTGTGTCGTTCATTTCTTTTATTTTTATCATTTCCTCTCATCCCTTAGTTATAATCACTGCTTTTGGTCTGCTTGATCAGACCAGATGGGGAACAATCCCTTAATATTATTATTATTATTATTATTAGTATCATCATTATCATTATGGCCATTGCTTGCTTTTGAAACATGGTACAGCTTTATTTCCCAGAATCAAGTATATTTGTTTCACAGGGTTATTTTTTGTTTGTTTCAGTGGCTGTTGCTTGATTTCACCATGTTTGTATTCCATCATATCTAGATCTTAATTCAGAGCTTATTCCTACCCC
The DNA here is from genome assembly GCA_002895965.2 of Coryphaenoides rupestris. Classification (NCBI taxonomy): domain Eukaryota; kingdom Metazoa; phylum Chordata; class Actinopteri; order Gadiformes; family Macrouridae; genus Coryphaenoides; species Coryphaenoides rupestris. Next base: position 127,580 of record PIJE02000406.1, on the reverse strand, counting down.
CCGCCCCTCCCTCCTCCCAAGCGGGAGTGTGTGGCGGGGTGTGTGTGTGTGTGTGTGTGTGTGTGTGTGTGTGTGTGTGTGTGTGTGTGTGTGTGTGTGTGGGGGGAGGGTGGGTCTGTATTATTTGGTACTTTGTATTGCTGGCAATTGCTGTGTTTATGTGTGGGGTCCGGAAGGGTAGCTATAACATGCTAACTCGAGCTATTGATCTTATTGAGCAAATTAATATGGTGTATTACCGTGGTTATCCGGTTCTAGGTAGACTTGTATTACACCTGGTTATAATAAGCTAACCACTTCTTTTTCTGTGTGCATTTTCTTTCCCACCCCCCCCCCCTCCTAATCCAGCATATAATTATACCACATAATGGATTGGGTAGCATTGATTGGTCTTAACTATTATTTCATTTTGTGCTCTCACTGGCCTTACCCTATGCCCGTCTGCAGTGTGTCCTATTAATCCAGTGCAACCTGGACCGTAGCCATAGTGTTAACTCAAGCTGGTGAACCGGAATGAACAGTAGAACTCAAAAGCACAAGCTTTCTAAATGCATGTCCTTCTCAGGTTTTCCTATGTGTACGTGGGAGTAGCTCTGTAGATGTGTTTAATATGATGCTGTACCTTCTTGAATATTTCAGATGTTTTCTTTGCTGCTGAGAAAGAAAGAAAAAACAAAAAAAGTACACAAAACACAACCCCCCCCCCCCTCCCCCCCATGTTGATTATTAACCTGCCAGTGCAAAAGGGACACGGCCATCTTTGTACAACACACTGCTGTTTTGCTGTAACCGCGCAATGTTTTATGATCTTGAGTATTTTATAGAAAAAGTAGAAGTATGTATCAATAATATGAAAGCAATAGCGACATCATAATGAAGAATAACATGATCCGTGATTATTGTGGAAACTCTTTAGATTCACTCTGGGTGGATTTTGTACTGTATTTATTACTAATGATGATGCAAAAGTTGCATAGCTTAACCCAAACTGTTCTGTCTCCTTTTTTTATTTATTGTCTTGTATATGATCTTTTTGTATGTGTTTTTCAAATAAACCGCCTAAAATGCTCATAAAACATGTCCCCGGTGCGTTTCTTAAAATGTGTTTTGAAGTATTGTTGACAGTTTTGCTTTGTTGAAGTATAGGAAGACAGCAGCCGTGATCTTATTTTATTAAAAACACAACCATTGGTGAAACAACAGTATAAACTCTGACATTTTCTCATTACTTCTTTCATGGGTACACGTGTACTGTGGCATTTAGTGACAAGCACCAGGTATTAACAGTGTATTTGAACCTATACGGTGTGCAACTGATCACATGGCAACGTGGTCAATCTCTCCCTCGATCCCCCGGTTTGGTCGTGAGACTCGTGAGAAACGTTTGTCTCGTAACGTCTGAGTGATTTACTTGTAGAGTGGTTTGCCACAGAAACAGCAGCAGTGTGAGAATTTGAAAGACATTTTTCTAGTCCAGTTGTTTCACCACCCAAAACCAACACGGTCCAAATGGCGAGGCGGGCGGCCATCTACGTGTCAACGCCGGACGGTAGATTTGCTCGATGTAATTCTGACGTACCCACAATACTGGTTGGTGGGTCTAGTACTTGGGATAGAGCACTCTCTGGATCTGCCGGTCGGCCTTCTTCACGTCCAGCCACTTGCCGCACTGGAAGATGGTGGTCACAGAGTTGGCCGTGTTGGTCACCTCCACGCACTCCAGGTACCAGCCGCTGCCCGAGCCCGAGTTGTCGTGCTCCACGGTGACCCGCAGCAGCTCGCCCATGTCCAGCATCTCCAGCACGAAGCGGTCCGTGTGGCCGCGCTCAAACAGGTTGCGGAACTTCTGCCGGAGCTGCCGCTGGCCCGAGTCACCGTTCACGCCGTAGATGGTGATGAAGACGTTGGCGTCGGTGCCCGCCTCCTTCACGTCGCCAGTGATCACGATGATCTCGTACTTGACGGGCACCAGGTTGCGCACTTTGCTGGCGAAGCTCTCGATGGACTTGTAGGACTCGAAGGTCTGGAACTGGTCCTTCTTCGAGGCCAGGGGAATCCGTGCGTCGCAGTGGAAAAAATACCTATGCAGAAGATATGAGGAAGGAAACATTAGATATATTAAATTCAATTAAAATATATTATTGACACATGCATTATCTAGCTGGCTCAAAATACACATGCATTATTAAGCCGGACGCATTATGCACACATGCATTATATTACCTTTAATGCATGATATGGGGAAGGAAACGTTAGATATGTTGTATTCTATTAAAATATGTTGACACATGCAGTATCTAGTCTGACAGCTTCATTGCACAGACACATCTATTTTCCTGCTGTCTTTACATTTGGTAAAGACAGCAAATGGATGCGACATGGGTCTCGTGGTTAAAAATACATCTGACGTTTCCCCCTTCCTTGGAGCACATGCCTTGTCAATCACTGCAGTCCTAGTATAGAAGGAGCTAGACAAGAATGTTTCACAGACAGAGAGGAAGGAAACATGAATCAGAGAGAGAGAGAGAGAGAGAGAGAGAGAGAGAGAGAGAGAGAGAGAGAGAAGGATATAGCAGCCTTAAAAAAACAGCAACAAACCATGTGAACGAATAGACATAATTGCCTCAAATTCAAGGACCGAACACAGCATAGGTTGAGACACGGATCAAGATTAATTACCGTTTCAACATTGATCATTTTTATCATGAGAACTAGCAGATTTTACAGAAGCAATCTCAATTGTGCTGCGGTAGGCTATTTACTAATGTTAAGTACAAATATCTTCACTTTATAACGTCAATTTCTATTCTATTCTTGCACAAAATAGAATTGAATCAATTCAAGCACTTTCAATAACCCATGTTTATTTATATGTCTATTTTCAAAAACGTTCAAGGCCTTGCTGACCTTCTGTGCTCTCTGAAGGACCCCCGTGGGAACCCTGGTTTGATCACATGCGTGTTTTTTTTTTTGTGTGTGAATATGCTCTCACTTGTTCCCCAGTTCCTTCTCCGTCACCACCACCTCCATGACGTGCCAGGACGCCTCGCCCTTCACCTTCTTGCCGTCCTTGGTGATGTGGCCGAGGCAAATGCCAGCGATCTCACCCAAGTGCTTGGATGAGAACTCAAAGGTGTCGGTGGCGCCGCTGCGGAGAGGAGGAGAGACAAACAAGACGCCAGCCTCAGAGTCTCAATTAGACGTAGCCGGGCGGTGGCATCACAGCAACATGTACGTTCTGCCATTCAAAAAAAATACATTCAAAAATAAATAAATAAATAATAACATGAACTTGGCAATGGTTATGTGAATGCAGATTTGTTGACATGAGGCCAGAAGGAGAGCACCACATTTCAGAAAATTGTATTTATTGTGATTCTTTCCCTCCAAATTCTGAGCTTGAGGACTCACCCCTGGAACTTCTTCTTTTTGTTCTCCATGACGAACTCTTTGGAACGAGCCTTCTTCCCTTCCAACACGATCCACGCGTTGTCCGACGTGTCGGCTTTGTCCGTGTTAGCTGTGGTGGTGGCGATTTCATATTCTGGCGAGAAGACGTTCAACATTGAATAAATAATAAATGACCAAACGTGATCGAATGAACTGTTATGGTACACTGGTTAATGAGAAGTTTCCTTAGATGCCAAATTATTTTCTCATTGATAGCAAATGGTTTTCTCATCGATATAAACTCGTTTTGTCATTGGATATCAAACTGGTTATTTTCATTGATACTAATTTGGTTTTAGCATTGCTGCTAACTGGTTTTTATCATTAGTACTAAACTGGTTTTCTCACTGATACAACTGGTTTCTCATTGACACTAACTGGTTTTCCTTATTGAGACTAAATGGTTTTCTCATTGACACTAACTGGTCTTTCTCATTGACACGAACTGGTTTTCTCATTGACACGAACTGGTTTTCTCATTGACCCTAAACTGGTCTTCTCATTGACAATAACTGGTTTTCTCATTGACCCTAACTGGTCTTCTCATTGACACTAACGGCTTTTTGTCATTGACACTAACTGGTTTTTGTCATTGACACTAACTGGTCTTCTCATTGACACTAACTTCTTTTTCTCATTCACCCTAACTGCTTTTTCTCATTGACACTGACTGGTTTTGTCGTTGAGGTCCACGGTGTCGTTGTTGCCACAGGCCAGCTCCCTCATGATCTGCCCGTCGTCCTCGTTCTTGGCCAGCCAGCGGTCGCAGGGGAACCGGAAGGTCTCGTCCATGGTCTCGTCCTTCACGTCGATGTCCTCCAGGTGCCACCCCGCACCCGGACCTGATGGAGGAAGCATCTTGGATTTTCCTCCATATTGTCACAATCTGCCTCTGTTCCCCCTGCTGGTTGTTTGTGTTCTGTTTTGTTCATGTGCCTTTTTGACCCTGACCCTCACCTGTCGTTTGCTTCCTACCCTTGTCTGTTGTCGGCCGTTTTGCGTTCGCCTGTTTCTCGTTGGTTGATTGTCACTTCCCTTGTGTTTTTAGGGTGTATCTGTTCATTCATTGTTTTATTTTGTAGCCTGCTACTTGTTCTGTTACTTACCACCTTGTGTTGTTTCCCCATGTGTTCGAGTGTGTATCTGTTCATTCATTGTTTCATGTTTTATTTTGTTGTCTGCTCTTCTGTTAATTCCTGCCTTGTGTGCCCTTGTGATTGTCTTCACCTGTCCCTTGTTTCTTCTGCCCAATCACCTGTCTGCCCTGTTTAGTTCTATCTGTATTTAAGCTCAGTCTGGCTGTCATGTTTTCGTGTTGTGTTTAATTGTGCATTTTTTGATTAAATTCATAAAAATAATCCTGTTGTCTGCTTTTGGGTCCCACTACACCACCACCCCTGACACATATACTGCAGGTTTTTTTTAGCTCTGCAGTCAAAATATATGTGTTTACTGTCAAAGTAAAAGGGCATGTCTGTATATGCCTGTATACAGTATGTATATGTACACTATGTACTGTATGTATGTGAGGGCGTATCTATGAGCGGTTGTGCAGACTGGAGTGTGTTTTTCTTTTCTTTTTTTTTGGTATGCGCCTGCCTTTGTGCCTGGTTTCCTCTTGCGTCGTGGCATTTGGTTGTTATGTTTCCGTGCTCTTTGTGTGGTGTGTGGCTTCATCTACCCACCGAGCAGAACCCCCACTAGGGTACAATGGCAACTGGAAATCAGGATGATGAAAATGGTGCACATGCAGGGATTGGGAGGGAGTGGGGGGGGAGGGGGGTGGGGGCAGCTGCCGGGAGGTGGGTTTGGAGAGACTTGTGACAAACCACCTGATCCCCCCCCTCTCTCCACCGGTGTGGCACAGGCGTTTTCTCGCATGAAACGAAAATACAATATAATTTACTTTAATTCAATATTTACTTGAGTTTGGTCTATTCCATATTTCTGTTTTCATATTTTTTTGTGGAGTATGTGTTGCGGATCAGATTCATCAGGGTATCAAGAATCTTTCTTCCAGGCGTCTACCAAGCTTTGATTCCTTTTCAATGGAGATGATGACACATACATACATATATTCATACACACATGCACACGCACACTCGTGACTCCAGACCTTTGTTGTCATGCCAAACACGGATCTTGGACAGCTCCCCGAGACTCAGCATGTCGGGGAAGCGGAACACGTCTTTCATTTTGCGCTCAAACTTGTTCCGTGCTCCGCTCTCCTTCAGGGCCAGCATGCCCGTGTCCCCGTACTCGCCGAACGCAATCATGAACACGTTGGCGTCTGTGCCGGCACCTAAAGGGAAGAAAATAATATTATATATAAATATTATTATATTATATATCTATAAATATATCTATCTACATATCAATTAATCAATATAGAGCAAAAGTGGCACTTCTGCTCTTATCCGTGCCATTATGCAGGCAACCTAGCAATTTTAAGCAAAGGTTGTTCGATTAACCTTGCAATTATGAATGCTTGAATCCTGCTCTATTCTTATCTTTATGTACCACAGCGAAATATTGCTGTCTCTTTCAACAAATGTACTCTTTGTAAGTCGCTTTGGATAAAAGCGTCTGCCAAATCCAAGTAAATGTACATTTATGCACAGTATATACTGTATACAGTGTACATATATACACACTTACACACTGAAGGAGGTGTCAGCCATCCAAGGCTAGTGTGTTTCTCAAAGACCATGCAACCCACCCCCACTCTGACCTACTACTACTATGCGCAAGACAATTTAGATTTTAGATTGAGACTGCTCCCAGCTTATTTCTGACCAATCAGATCCCTTCACCGATTGCTTTGGGTTTCGGGGGGAATCCATCTGTTTCCTACCAATCACATTCCTGCACCCAGCGTTCTCATTTCTCTCTCTCTCTCTCTCTCTCTCTCTCTCTCCAGCACACAGTGCAAAACATCTGAGCCATGGCGGCCGCCCACCTCCAATGTCGCTGGTTGCCACCTGGATGGTGTAGGTGGTTCTGTCCACCATCTCCTCGTCGTCCACCACGGCCGCCAGCTCGCACACCTTGGTCCTCTTGGGCCCCCTGGTCCTGGAGAGCCAGTTCTCATAGCTGAAGGTGTACACGTCCTCCGTGATCAGGTTACGCATCAGGATCTATAGAATACATGGTGGTCGGTGGAAATATGCACTCAATCAACTGGTAACACTTTACAAAAAGGACACATTAACCAAACATGATTTAACATTAGTTAATGCAGTAATAAGCATTATTAGCATAGGGCAGGCCTGGCCAACCCGCGGCTCCCGAGCCGCATGCGACTCTTTGCCTGGTTTCTTGCGGCTCTTACGTTCATAGCGAATTTTGTGTTTTTTTATGGCTGTCAAAGTTAACGCGTTATCACAGATGTTGCGCCAAGGATGCGCAATGACGCTACCGTGAGGCGCGCGACGGGCTCCGAGTCAGCGTCTCTGGGGGGGGTCCGTTAATACGCGCGTTCTGACGGGTGGGGGGGGGGGGGGGGGTCCGTTAATTCGCGGTTCTGACGGGGGGGTGGGGGTCCGTTAATTCGCGTTCTGATGGGGGGGGGATCCGTTAATTCGCGGTTCTGATGGGGGGGGGGGGTGGGGGGTCGTTAATTTCGCGGTTCTGATGGGGGGGGGTCCGTTAATTCGCGTTCTGATGGGGGGGGGGTCCGTTAATTCGCGGTTCTGATTTGGGGGGGGTCCGTTAATTCGCGGTTCTGATGGGGGGGGGGGGGGGGGGGGGGGGGGAATTAACTAGATAAGACTAAGAAATTAACTAGATAAGACTAAGAAATATTTTTGGTGTGTGTGAGAGGAAGAGATGGGAGAATGTTCATGTGTGTATGATGTGGCTCTTTGCAGTAACACAGTAAAAAAATTGGCTCTTCGTCTCTGACTGGTTGGCCACCCTGTTCTATAAGAACAATGAGCAGTGAAAACGTCTCATAATGATCACCAAACGCATTAGAATTCAGTAACATTCAGAAAAAAAACAAAATATTCAAATTAGTATTTTTTTTCAAGCTTCAGCACCAGCACGCCAATAACCATCACATTAGAATTAAGAAGAAATGTTAAATGTTTTTGCTATTCCTTTTTTAAACACCAGGCACCAGCATGGGCGCCAATTACATCACATTGGAATAAAAAAAAAAAAAAAAAAAAAAAGTAAATGTTAGCGCCACAGATGAGATTCGAACCCGCGTCTTTTCAGATCACGAAAATGTTGGTTGGTGCAGCCGTACCATGGCGTTTCCCCTCCATACAGCGTTATATGGGTGCCACATCTTCCGATGTGATGCTGCATCTACCAGTCTGGGTCACCGCGGGGTCGGGACCCCATTACGAGGCGAACCCCGACTGTAGACCGGCAGCCTCCATTCGCTATCCCGCTCGCCACCTCGACGGCTATCTCACCCAACCGAGAAATACTGCGATTTTTGGTAATTATATACCTAACCTGACGGATTAGTTATGGTGACGGAATAGATTTTTTTTGCCAGAATCGGAAAGAGGAGAAGTTGTTTAATAGATTGGCAGCCATATTTTAATTTAAATGCTTGTTGTTTGTTCAAAAAAGACAATAGTTTTCCAAAATGTTGCGCAATCGCGTAAATGTTGCGCAATCGCGTAAATGTTGCGCAATCGCGTAAATGTTTATCCGTTTCCATGGCGCCCCGCGTGTTATACGCGGCAGCAGCTCAGGAGGTGAGAGCGGCTCCCTGGCAGCCGGGAGGTCGCTGGTTGGATCCCCAGCAGACAACTCATTAAATAGCCCGATACCTGCCGTCGGTGCGTTAATGAGTATGAATGGTGAATGTGAGGCAGTGGAGTAAAGCGCTTTGGATATAAGCGGTGTATCTGACGCACACGGACGGACCACCGAAGCCCTCCAGTGGTACTGTCCTTATGACTTCCTTTTAAAATTCGCGGTTCCGAATTAACTAGATAAGACTAAGAAATATGTTTGGTGTGTGTGAGAGGAAGAGATGGGGAGATGTTCATGTGTGTATGATGTGGCTCTTTGCAGTAACACAGTAAAACAATTGGCTCTTCGTCTCTGACTGGTTGGCCACCCCTGGCATAGGGGTTAGAGTTAGGTGTAGTGAGTGGGTTAACCTGAACCCTATTAAATAATGTATACATTATTACCTTAAGTTAACATGGACACCATTATCTTAGCTAATATGAACACCATTATCTTAGTTAACATGAACATCATTATCTTAGTTAACATGAATATTATTAGTAAACATGAACCCCATTAGTAATTGATTACCAGGCCATTCGCTAAATGTAAATTAACTTTTAGTTAGTGCTTATTACTGCATTCACTAATGTTAATTAATGGTTAATTAATGTAACCTTATTGTATAAAGTGTAACCCATCAACTACTGTATATCAGTAGATGCTAATTCTGTTCGCATTACATTCCAGTCCGTAATGCTAAAATCCAAAACAATACAATGTTTTTTTTACGTTGTCGAGGAACCAGTCGGGTCGACTTCCGGTGCCGTCAATCCGGAGCCTGATCTTCTTCAGGGGCGCGATGTCGTCCACCTCGATGTTGAACGTGTCCTCCTGGCCTCGTTCAAACCTAGCGTCAGAGATGACGGGCAGAATGAGTCACAATACCTTTTAGACTGTTTTTAGACTGTTTCACGACTAGGAGGTGTGGACTGGTACTTTAAGTGAGCACGACACACACACACACTCAACACACACACGAGCACCATGCGACCGACCTATCCCCGTTTTTGGGCAGACGCATCTCCTCGGTGCTCCCGTTGGCCCCGTAAACGGTGAGGAAGATGTTGGTGTCGGTCCCCGCATACTGGGTGTCACCCGTGGCAACCGTGATCTCATACACCACCTGAATAGCATGGGTTGTTGTTCAAATTCGGTACGTACAAACAACAAATAATACTGAATTGGAAACTTGCGCGATGTTCACCTTGCGGATGATGTTTATGGTGCTGGAGTCGAGCACGTTGAAGAGCCTGGCCGTGAGACCGTCTCCCCTGTCCTTCGCCAGCCAGCAGTTGCACGGGAAGATGTACTTGATACCTTTGGTTGGCACGGCAACCGCCAGCTCGTCCACCAGCCAGCAGCTCTCCGGAGTGGCCCCGTTGTGGCCGAGCTACCATTGGGAAGATGGGAAGAGGAGAGAGAGAGAGAGAGAGAGAGTGAGAGAAGAGATGGATAGCAACCAAAATCCAAACGGATACTTCATAGTTTATTTAACGTTGTTTTCATCTACGGTATCTTGAGGCGCTACTTGAACTGATTCCTGTCATGAGAGGACAGTTTTAATTAAACGTGTCCCACTTTAAAAAAAAAAAAAGCATCATTTTTCAATAACACATCAAACGCTCTGTAATTGCACTCACAACCTCAGAATGTCGAAATACCAAACGTGAAACAAACATCAATAATGTTCATCTTCACACCTCCACCCTTTTGATCTCTCCCACATCCGTTCCGTAGCAGACGAAGTTCTCCATGGTGCCCGGGGCGAAGCAGGTCTTGTCCTCGGCCAGGTCCATCCACAGCCGCTCCGTCTCCACCTCGTTGGGCCCCAGGATGATGACGTAGGCCCGCGCCGTGGTGCCGGCGTCGCGCTCCATCCCCGTCGACAAGGTGAAGTGGTAGGGAATGACTGGGCACAGCGTTCAGAGTCAAATGTAATTAAATGAAATACAATTACATTAAATGCAAGTCAAATGTAATTGCATGAAATACAATTACATGAAATACAATTACATGAAATACAATTAAATGTAATTAAATGTAATTTCATTTAATACAATTCAATTAAATACAATTAAAATAAATTGACAATTCATTTCAATGAATTGCAGCCATGGAATATGCATGCACACTTAACCTGGATGAGTCCTAAGCACATTTCAGTGTCAGCAGAATAATAAAATGTTTGACTTTACTTGGTCCCTCCTCCACGACCACCTGCTTCTTCTTCTTTTTCTTCTTGTTGGCGTTCCTGTCCAGGCCCTGTTTAGCTTGCGCCATCTTCTTGGAGTTTGGATCTGTGTTTCTGTCCCCCTCGTATCCCTGCAAGGCAGACATAGAACACACTTCTTCTTAGCTGGTCAACTACAGGGACTTTTCTGGTGCTTTATTCCCAGGATGCATTAGCACTGGTTAGCATTAGGATATTGGATTAGAGACAGGTTAGCTTTACTTCAGGTGAGGCAAGGTCTTAGGGTCGGGGGAATGGTATGGGCAAAAGAAACAAAACATTGGAAAAGTTATTAGCTACTAGTGATTGGTTAGCTGTCTTGCCAAAGGACTTTAGCTATGAGATGAGAGGAGGAAAAGACGAGCAAACCCCCCCATTACCGAAACAATCTGATGTAAATGAAAGGCTGGGAAGGTTTAGGTGGGAACCTTGACAAAGAAGGTGCGATCGATGCGCTTGTCCTCCTTCTTGCGGGACAGCCAGCGCTCACAGAGGAACATGTACACCTCCTCCGTGTCCACGTCCGTCACCTCCACCTGGTCCAGGTTCCAGTCCGCCCCCATCATGGAGTTGTCGTGGCGAATGCGGATCTTGAACACTTGGCCCAGGTCCACTGCCTCGATGGTGAACTTGTCCACCTGGAATCACAGAATCGGGGGGTTTCTGGTTCACAAGCGCGATCACGTGTTGTTTAAATACAGAGCGGCAGAGCGACAGGTTCAGGTGTTTCACTGATCGCGTGACATTGCAGAAAAAAATTCCGTACCGCTCCTCGTTCAAATTTGTTGCTGTTGGTTTCTGACTTGATGAGTTTGCGTTCTCCTGTGTCTCCCAAGTCTCCGTAGATGGTGAGGAAGATGTCAGAGTCCGTTCCCGCTCCGTACATATCCCCCGTCCGCACGGAAACCTTGTATTCGTGAGCTACACATTTCAGCATAAAATTATATGGTAAGAGATATGTTGTTCGGTTTTAGGTGGAAGAGGCTAGGGCTAATTGTAAGTAACTTACCCCTGACCTGCATAAGTAATGCAGGTCTGAGGATTAAGGGATTAAGAGGTTAAATGTTATGGTTTGAGGGTAAGGTCTTTAAGAATTAGTGTTAAGGCGTTAGCGGTAAGGAAGAAGAGGGTAGATGTCAAAGGGTAAAGGGTTAAGGATTAGATATTAGGAGTTAGGAGTTAGATGTTAGGAGTTAGGGTTTAGGAGTTAGATGTTAAGAGTTTGGTGTTAGGAGTTAGATGTCAGATGTCAGGTGTTAGGGGTCAGGGGTTAGGGGTTAAGGTATTGGGGCTTAGGAGTTAGGGGTTAGGTATTGGGGCTTAGGACCTTAGGAGTTAGGGGTTAAGTGTTAGATGTTAGGAGTTAGATGTTAGGAGTTTGGGGTTAGGGGTTCGGGGTTAGGTGTTGGGGTTTAGGGGTTAACTGTTAGGTGTTGGGGCTTAGGGGTTTGGGAGGTCTTACTTTCGAGGGCATCCTCCACCTCGATTTCTGTGGTTTTCAACTTTCCGTCTCTCAGCAGTTTCTCCGTAATGATGTCCGAGGCGACCAGCTCCCGGATGATCTCTCCGTCCTCCTCGGACTTGGCTAGCCAGCATTCACATGGGAAGATGGTTGTTTCAGACCCCTGCCACAAAATACGTAAACTATGTTTAGTATTCCCTCATTTAATACATGGAATGAGTTACTGGAATGAGTAACAACTCATCCACTCATTTAGATTTGGCAGGGAAGATGCTTTCAGTGGCGGCTAGGATATAAGCCTTTCCGAATGTGTACGGGCCAGGGCCAATTGTGTGTTTCAGTTAACATACTTAGAAAAACGCATGATAGAAATACCCTTTAAAAATGGAAAATGGAGCACCTTCCCTTTCCTGAGCTGTCGCCTGATCTCCACTCTGTCGAGGTGCCAGCCTGGGTTGGTGCCTTGGTTGTCATGACCGATCCGGATCTTCTCGATGACGTCCCCGATGTCCTCCAGCTGCGAGCGAGCAGACAACACAGCAGGAAGTGGAGCTCACAGCACTTACCGCTAAAATGCTTGTCACAGTCAGTCAAACATTAGTTATATTATAGCGTGTTTTCGTGCAAAAACCGTTACACATAAAATTAGCTCCAAAATAACAATTAGATCCGTCTGGGAATCACAGAGATACATTATTTGTGAGAGGTTGACATACTGTTACAATAGAAGAACGCTGAATTCAAGGCACGTTGATCATTGCTAATCACCTCAACGATGAACATATCTTCGGCTCCTCTCTCAAAGTAGAGCCGTCGCTCCCTCTTGTTGACGCAGAGGTGCTTCTGCTGTGTGCAGGCGGCCTTGCGCCCGTACAGCACGATGAACACGTCGGCGTCCGTGCCCGCGCAGAACACGTCGCTGGTGAATATCTTGATCTCGTAGGGCACGACTGGGAAGGGCAACGAACGGCAGCGGTCACGTTCAACTCACGGTGCGCTCAGTTCAAGTTGCGATGCCAAACATATGACAAATGGATGGCCGTTGCCTGTATTACTCACTCAATCTCTATTCATACTCTCTCACTCATTCACTCTCTCACTCATTCATTCACTCATTCATTCTCTCACTCATTCACTCTCTCTCTCTCTCTCTGATTCAATCTCTCACTGTCACTTTCACTCATTCAGTCATTCACTCTCTCACTCATTCACTCTCTCAATGTCAGTGTCACTCATTCACGCATTCACTCTCTCACTCATTCACTCACTCATTCACTCTCTCACTCACTCTCTTTCTCTCACTCATTTGCTCTCTCACTCTCTCTCCCTCATTCATTGTCACTTTCACTCATTCACTCTCTCACTCATTCACTCTCTCACTGTCACTCTCAGTCATTCACTCACTCATTTACCCATTCAATCTCTCACTCATTCACTCTCTCACTCACTCACTCTCTCACTCATTCACACTCATAACTCATTAACTTATTCACTCTCTCACTCATTCAATTATTCACTGTGACTCATCCACTCCCTCACATGGCGTGTACACTTCTGTCTGTAGCTCAGCGGGATACAGATCCCTCACGATGGCCCCGTCATCCTCTCCTTTATCCAGCCAGCGGCCGCATGGGAACCGTAGTCTCTGACCCTGCGAGGGGGCGTCTATCTCCACCCAGTCCAAGAACCAACCGGATGAACCACCTGAGAGAACACACAAAGAAACATTTTGCCGAGATAAAAAACCCAGATGCCACTAATGCACTGGTGTTCTTGTCTTACGTAACAGGGAAACATTATAAATAGTAGACCACGACTGCATTAAAAGATATATTTTTGAGTATATATATATATATGATGTAGACCGTATACACTATCAATCTTTTCATAATTTTTCTTGAAATCAATGATTTTGTTATTAATGTTATCACAAATAATAGTACCTGGCATCTGGTCTCTGGGTGGAGGAGCCTACCTGTGTTGTCATGGCCCATGCGTAGCTTCTCCAGATCTCCAAGGTCCACTGCCTCCACGGTGAACTCATTGATCATCCCTTGCTCAAATTTATTCTTATAATTCTTACACGCTTTCAGATTGATTATCCCTGTAAGAGGCACAGTGATGTTGAGCCACATACCTCATATATCCCTTAAATGCCTGTTAAAATCTAAATATCTATGTGGTTTTGTCCCAACAAACTAAATCATTATGCATGTGATTATACCTGTGTCGTCATTCTCTCCAAATAGGATCGCAAAGACATTGGCATCAGTTCCCGCATATTTCTTCTCCCCCGTTTTGACTTTAATCGTATATGTAGTGGACATTGCTGTGGGGGACAAAAAAGAAATTAAAATGTATTGGTGATTCTTGCGAGCCCCTCATCAAACAGAGGAACATTGCTTTGTGACTGTTCCTTGGGTTGTGTCCTGTGAGGAAACTCTGAGCTGTATTCCTGCTCTCTTCCCCCATCAACACTTTAAATTAATCTCCAGCAGAGTTCACTCCCTCTGTGCCCCCCCCCCCCCCCCACCCCCCTGCACTTATTAAAAAAAGAAACGGGTGCTTCGCTCTCGGGGGAATCCTATTACATTTCTGCTCCAGGCCCAGTGTGGCGCCTGAGTCCTCGTCGTCATCATTCCTCTTCATGAAGGCCTCGTCCACCGGCACCAGCTCCCTGGCGATCTGCCCGTCGTCCTCGTCTGTGGCCAGCCAGCGGTTGCACGGGAAGTAGTACCTGCAATGGCACCCGAGCGCACGTCACTGAAAAACACCGGCTGCCACCACCACCACCACCCACCACCACCACCACCACCACCACGAGACGAGACGAGAGGCAGGATAGTGTGCCTCTCGTCTCGTTTGACTGTGATTGTTCTCACCATGATGCAATTCTGTTCCCCTCCGAGTCCCAAAATACCCGTCTGGGATGAGCAAAGTACCTTATATTCCTCCCTATCTTATCTTACCTTATTTTAACCTGGACCTAAACCCAAAATGCAAAAATGCAACCTCCTCTAAACCGCAATGCTACATAAATCAGTAATATTTAGAGTGGCAGTTTCAGTGGCATCATGGAAAACAACATTTATCTGCAAGAGAACGGAGACCTGAGAGACCTGAGTATATTGTATAGTATACTGTACATGGTATATTGTGTATAATGGTATAGCTGTTGTCTGGCAAAACCCTGTGAGGGGAAAGTGGTCTGCTCAATGTATATGATTACACTGTCTGAACACATATTGCCTCCTGGGAATAGCAACAACACAACAACAATTGTAGCAGAGTATTTTCTTTGCCTCCTCACGGAGACTCACGTTATGTCCTCCTTGGTGTCCAGGATCTCCACGCGGTCCAGGTACCAGGAGGGGTAGGAGCTACTGTTGTCGTGGCGAATGCGTAGCTTCTTCAACGTCCCCAGTTCCACAGCTGTCACGGTGAAAACGTCCTCCTAAATAAAAAATACATGAGAGTAAGACGCCGGTGATAAGCTTAAGTGTAATTATTATTATTAAGTTGGACATACGTCTGTTCACCCACCTGTGTGCAACTCATTTCAGTGTGCTAGCAACATTGCCTCAAACAAGTGGATTTAATTAGACTACATTAGTGCAACGGCAAGAGTATATGTATTTCTCCATTATCTCCATTTAAACACATCAAAGAATACTGCCTACTGGTGTGCTTTCACAGTAAGGAACCCCCCCCCCCAGCCCCGATGAAAGTTTCTTCATTTTTCTTTAATCACAGTCGGCTCGGCTCTGGTTACCTTTGATCCGTGCGGATAAATCAAACAAATTGTCTGTGGACATGAGTTCTGTGTGTTCCTGCAGCGTCAGGTATAATGCGGGAGATAAATTATTCACCACTTTCAATTCATTAAGTGATGAGTAAAAGTAGGGCGGCTTCGATGACTCGTCGGACTCCCCTCCTCCACCTTCCCTCCCTCCCTCCCTCCGTCCCTCCCTCCCTCCCCCCTCTCTCATTCCCTCCCTCCCTCCTTCCCTTTCTGTCTCCCTCCATCCCTCCCTCTCTCCTTCCTTCCCTCCCTCCTTCCCTCCCTCTCTCCCTCCCTCCCTCCCTCTCTCCCTCTCCCTTGCACCACAGCTGGGTTTGTCTGCAGGAGAGCGTGTAATCCTACAAGAATTACACTCCCACCCACCGGCTGCCGTAGGGCGGCAGTTGCGTCACGCGGGGAAGTGTGTGTGTGTGCGTTGAGTTTGTGCCTGACAGCGAGCTAACGGTACATTTTTATAATTAGAAACCCCATTTCTAAAGACACGGTTTATTATCTAGTCTTTGTGTTCATCCCAAAAAAGGCGGGCATGTTCCGGAGCGAGCCCCGGCCTTGGGACTTCTTCTTGACTCACTTTATGTCGGAGTGTGTGTGTGTGTGTGTGGGGGGGGGGGGAAGACATGATTGGGATTCAGGGGTTCAAAACAACTAATGGCAAATAGGAAGAGAACTGTTGAACATTTGGTTTATTCTATTTTATAACATCCCCTTTTCTTGTTGTATCTCTATCAGGGTAACAAAAGACTAGAACGTACAAAGCTTCTCTCAAAACATAGATTTTAGACTTTAGACTAAATCTAATTTAGACTTTAGACTTTTAGACTAGCGTTCTGTGTGTGATTCGTCGGGGCCTACTCGGTGGAAACCGCCGTGGTTCCTCCCCCTGCCCCCGCTGTTTAACCTGGGCCGTTACCTTCGCTCTCTCGAACTTGTTGAGGTTGTCCGACTTTTTCAGGTATCGCTCTCCGGTGTCTCCGTTCTCGCCGTAAATATTGATGAACACGTTGGCGTCCGTCCCCGCTCCCTGCATGTCGCCGGTGAACACGCTCACCTCGTACGTGTTCTCTGTGGGGCCCCGGGGGAGAACGACACACACACACACACACACAACACGGCAACGCGTTACTTGGGCCGAGGACACAGGGATTAGCCGTCTGCGTTACCGCGCCGCCATGCATTACTCATGAGGCCTCTTCCAGCTGTCACGGGTCACGTGCACGCCACTTACACATATACGTACGTGCATGCTAACACTATTTCTATGTCGTCATTTTAGCAGACGTTCTTTATGCAAACTGACCTGCTGTGTGTATTCAGATGTATGTCCTTTATAAGCGGTATCAATATCAAGATATTAAGGTAAGAGTATTTTACGTAATGTGAGTGAAACATACAGAAATGGTCAGGATAGCGTAACCCCAACACATACAGAATAATAATCCTAATAATATTAATAATAGTAAAAATATTTTTTTTTCTTCTATTTAAAACGTCACCCTAGGGTCTTGTTTGGGGGTCCCAGGATGTCCCAGGGGGTCCGTCCTGAGACCATAGAGACTCTGGGGGGGGGGCGTAAAAGCTATGGATAAAAATGTTGTTTACCAGACATTTTTATCCATAGCTTACATAGGAGCTGGGAAATAATTAGGGCCTGAGCGAGTACCACTCGCTTATCTTACACCCATTTGGACACCCAGTTTTATGGAAATACATTAATTACGATGAGAAGATATGCCCTTACAATGAGCATGAAATATGAGTGAGAGGGAAAAACTAGTTTTAGTCCGACAGCTGTACTTATAGGTAGGTAGTTATACTTTCACATACTTTAGATTTCCATATACAGTACATAAATGTAGTGACCCTCAGCTAGACTGTTTAGAATCCCATTTTGAATTCATATGCATGCCTGGATATAAATCGATTGGTAAAATTCCACACATGTTTCCACACAGCCCCGCCTACTATGATGTCATCATAACAAACAAGTACTCTTGTGCTCCACCTTCCAGGTCCTCTGCATCCTCCGGCAGCAGCTCCACCACCAGCTCCCCGTCCTCCTCGCCACGTGCCAGCCACCGGGAGCAGGGGAAGTGGTAGGTGACCACCACCGGCTGCAGGCGCTCCTCCATCTCCTCCTCCTCGTCCTCCTCGTCCTTCTTCTTCTTCTTCTTCTTCTTGTCCTTCTTGTTGGTGTCCGCGCCCCGCTTCTTGGGCACCGACACCATGGCCATGGTGAGGTGCTTGACGTCCACCGTCTCCAGGAACCAGCCGGAGCCCACGCCCTTGCCGTCGTGGCTGATGCGCACCTTGAAGATCTTCCCCACGTCCAGGGCCTCGACCTGACCCACCGGGGGGGAGAGTGAGAGAGAGAGAGAGAGAGAGAGAGAGAGGAGAGAGAGAGAGAGAGAGAGAGAGAGAGAGAGAGAGAAGGTACGGACACGTGTTTGAGCCGTGCTTTCCAACACATTAACATGTTTTCATGATCATATTTTCTTTGATAATCACTTCCACTGGGGAAAAACTAGATTGCATTTGTTGTTTCTTCTTATGAACATACATTATGAAATGTATAAATCGATGACATTTTTGTAACATTGAAAAATAATAATTGGATAATTTTGGAGTAGATACTTTTTGGAGTTGGATATGGATATACATTGGCATGTGGCTGAGTTGACTAATGTATGAGTTCATAGTTCATGAAGTGACGTATCTTTTGTTTGTGGCATGTTGGTATATTGAATGATTGTTATGTTGTGGTTGCAATCGCAAAATCTGCGATTGGTTCAGGGATAACCATTAATACACATTCTTTTGGATTAACTTTCTGCTTCAATCCCTGTTGTTTTCATCTCGCTATGTGTCATCTTACATAAGGTTAAGAATGATTCTTATAAAGAACCTACAGATAATGAGGAAAACTTTACACTGACAGGATTTCTATGGGTTTGGCCTCACTTAAACTTAGGGTGTATTTAAATGATCTAGTCTTTGGTACCTTAAATATTTCTGTGGCGTTGCGTTCGTAGTTGTTGGATCTGCTCTCCAGGGTCATGATCTCCGTCTTGCCCTTCTCCCCGAAGATCTGGATGACCACCTTGGCGTTGGTCCCGGCAAACGTCACGTCTCCAGTGACCACGGTTACCTCATAGTTAATTACTGCCAAACAAGAACACATAATCATCCACGTATTCATTAATATAACAATGGTAGCTTTGTATTTTCTTATTTTTTTGCATGAGTGTGTCTAAGTGCTTTTTAATATGTTTGTCTTTGTATTTGTACACACACATTTGTTACATTTCCATAAAATAACACTTTATTTATAAAGCGCTTCTCGTGAAAAAACAGAAATACAAAGTCCAAAATAAGAGTAAACTAATTTCTTGTTCACTTCCTGTTCACATACAAACACCAATTTGTTGTAATCACTCATGTGTAGCTCATTGTAAGCTAAGTTTGTTTAGTATAGCACCTTTCACAGAGCAATGGCCACAAAGTGCTTCACGACAAGAGTAAAAATGAGGCCTACATAGGTTGGTGTCCAGGATCTCACTGGGGTAGATCTCCACCTCGGTCTTGCCGTCCGCCTCGTCGCGGCAGAGCCAGCGGTGGCTGGGGAACATGTAGTGATTGCCGTGGACGGGGACCATGATCTGAACGCTGTCCAGGAACCAACCTGCACGCATCCCCTCGTTGGTGTGGCCGATCATAAGACGGTTGATCTACCAGGGGGAAGAAGGATCAATGTATGTGTCAGGGGGAGGAGGTTTTATGTGTGGGGGGCCACAGAGACACTGAGCCTATCTGAAGGATAATCAACCCCCAGTATGCCCTGTCCCTAACCTTTTGGATTGGCTCATGACTTGGAAAGAAAACCATGAGGTAAATGTACAATATACGTGTTGGCCTTGACTTTAAGGACTTCAAATCTTACCTTGATTATGAAGTAATGAACGATTATTGATTTTAGATAAGATAAGATAATAAGATAGAACTTTATTAATCCCGAAGGAAATTCTTGTTTTTTTTATACGCTTTTTGTGACTTCTTGACATTTGACATTTGTTTGGTGTCGTCTTCACTGAAGCCAAAATGTTTTACTACTATTGTTTATTTCTCTTGTTTATTATTCTATTGCTATGCAACTCAGCCTTAGAGATAGGGTGAGGAGCTCAGACATCCAGAGGGAGCTCGGAGTAGAGCCGCTGCTCCTCCGCATCGAAAGGAGTCAGCTGAGGTGGTCCGGGCATCTGATTAGGATGCCCCCCGGGCGCCTCCCTTTGGAGGTTTTCCGGGCACGTCCAACTGGGAGGAGACCCCGGGGCAGACCCAGAACCCGCTGAGGGATTACATATCTCGTCTGGCCTGGGAACGCCTCGGGATCCCCCAGGAGGAACTAGAGAGTGTGGCTGGGGAGAAGGAAGCCTGGGGGGCCACCGCGACCCGACCCCGGATAAGCGGACGATAATGGATGGATGGATGGATGGATGCTATGCAACTTCTGGCACAAGAATTTCCTTTGGGATCAATAAAGTTTTATCTTATCTTATCTTATGTTACCTTAAAATGTTTACAAATGACGGATAAAGCATTATTTTCCGCCATTTTGATACCTGTCCGATGTCAAAGGTCTCGACGGTGAAGATGTCGATGCGGGCCGTCTCGAAGTAGTTCCCCAGGTTGTTGTCTGAGACCTCGAGCATCATGCGGCTGGTGTCACCCTTCTCCCCGTACAGCTTGACGAACACCTTGGAGTCGGAGCTGCTTCCGGGGATACTGCCGGTCTTCACGGCGATGTGATAGCCCACGTCTGACGCGCACACACACACACACACACACACACACACACACACACACACACATGCACACACACACAGACACACACATGCACATAAAGACACACAAACACACACATACATTACATTTGAAAAAAAAGCATCATTGACAGTTTGCTGGTCCCATCTGTCCCATCGGTCCCCAACTGCACCTTTTCCCCGCGGTCTGAGAGAGACTTACTGTAGAGCCGCTGGCCGTCAGAGAAGGGTACGAGCTCTCTCACAATCTGTCCATCATCCTCGTTACGATCAAGCCACCTGGAACAACCAATCAGAACACTTTCTAGTGACCTTCACACCCGTGGCTGGAAGGCTTTCAACACTGCTTTGTATTTGTACTATGTTTGTCCTACTATCTACGCACTTAGATGTACTGTATATCTACTTCCTACTCGGAATAAAAAGTTACGATAGTATACTTGTTGCATTTACTTCCAGACAAAAAAGTTTCATGCTTTTCAAAAGGATTATCACCTAATCCCTGGTGTGTGTGTGTGTGTGTGTTGTGTGTGCGCGTGCGTAGGTGTGAGTGTGTGTGTGTGTGTGTGTGTGTGTGTGTGCGTGCGTAGGTGTTGTTGGATGATGGTGTGTGTGTCTATGTGTGTGTGTGTGTTTGTGTGTGTGGTGCTGTGTTTGGTGTGTGTGTGTGTGTTAGGTGTAGGTGTGTGTGTGTGTGTGTATGTGAGAGTGTGTGTGTGTGTGTAGGTGTGTGCTACTGCAACACCTTGGAGTCGGAGCTGCTTCCGGGGATACTGCCGGTCTTCACGGCGATGTGATAGCCCACGTCTGACGCGCACACACTCACACACACACACACACACACACACACACACACACACACACACACACACACACACACACACGTGCACATAAAGACACACAAACACACACATACATTACATTTGAAAAAAGTAGTGTGTGTGTGTGTGGTGTGTGTGTGTGTGTTGTGTGTGTGTGTGTGCTGTGTGTGTGTGGTGCGCCGTGTGTTATGTGTCTGTGTGTGTCTGTGTGTGTGCGTCCTCTCACCTGTCACAGTGGAACTCCACAGTGTATGTGTGTGTGTGTGTGTGTGTGTGTGTGTATGTGTGTGCGTGCGTGTGTGTGTGTCCACCTGTCACAAGGGAACTCCACGGCCTGGGACTCGGCCTGGCCCTCCTCCCTGACCAGCACCTTGTCCAGGTACCAGCCACAACCACCACCCCGACCGTCGTGTCCGATCCTCACCCGCTGCAACTCTCCGATGGACACTGCCTCGATGATGAACTCATCCATCTGGGAGAGAGAGGGGGGGGGGGAGGCAGGGGGAGAGAGTGAGAGAGAGAGAAACACAAGGTCAGCAGAACATCTTGAATCTTGAATCACTATTCTAAATCAATAGTTTTCATCCAAACTGTGAAAACAGATTCAGCCCATTAAGGAGCAGGCAGGCGGTCTTGGGTCTACATGTGGTGGTGTGGACAACGGGGATCGAACGCAGATGCTTTAGGCTGGGACTCCCTAAAAACACCCGAACCATTACACTATTATCTGCTATAGATATTATCTATTATAGATTAAGCCTGAACCATTCATCAAAATCTGCCCTTACTTACTGCTTCTGCCCTTCCTTACTTGTACATTTATAATACTCAATATTCAATACTTCTTGATTCAACATTACATTTTATATTTTTTATCATTATTATGGATATGGTGTTATCTTATTATGTATATTGTGCCACTCAATATATGTGTATATACGTATGTACATACTGCATATATATACTGTATATATATATATATATATATACAGTATATACAGTATATATATATAAAAACAATTATGTTCTTTTTATTTTATCTTTTTTTCCTACTTTTCTTTGTGTACTGTCACCTGCCATGTGACAAGAATGTCAATGTTCAGAATGACCCTGTGTTATGATGTACATGTGACAATAAAACACTTTGAAACTTTTTAAATATTGCAAAATCGCAACATGGACAAGGACGACATCCAACTCTCAGGAGCTTGATAGGGGTGTAAATGACAATTGTAAAATGCAAAAATGATCATTGCCACTATTAGTGAATCATATCGCACGGCATTGCAATATCTGCCAAAATAATCAACAACATGATTTTCGTTTCCATGATTATGTTTGAGCCCGAGAATAGATAGATATTCTAATGACACTATGATGAATGCAGGTGATAATAGCATGGTGCTGCTAGCGGGGGGCTAGCGCTGCTGGTACTCACGTTGCCCTTCTCAAACTTGTTGACGTTGTTCTTGCAGACGACCAGCTGCCGGTCGCCGGTGTCGCCGTTCTCCCCGATCAGGTTGATGAACACCGAGGCATCCGTGCCGCTGCCGCCCACGTTCCCGGTACACACTGTCACCCTGTACTTGATCACTGGGACACACCACAGTAGGAGATCACCGCTTATATTAATCAGACAAGTTTTTAATACTCTTATTTTTAACATGGGAGTGGAGGGAATATGCTTGCTTTGTTTCAAGATTCAAGATTCACAATTCAAGATTCCTTTATTGCCATAAGTACAATGGAATGCTTACTCCCCATTCACTCCTGCAGTATTCTTGTAAACAAATTCTAAACAACTCTAAACAATTAGTAATAGTACCTAGTAAGCGCAGTGAAAAGTATTCTTATAAACAGTATTCTTATCAAAATAAATTCTGAAACAAAATAATTGTAATGTAATGTAATTTCTGCAAATGTAGAAAGGCTCACGTGTAGACCTACTGCTTCATAACATGGGGCAAACTCAAGCCCACTTAAATGAATATTACTTAGTAAGATGAGTCAGTAAGTAACTATCAGTAAGTATCTCACACAGTCGAGTGTGTCCAACTGTCTCCATAGCACACGGCAGCAATGCTACATTGGTTTGGAGACTAGAGGGACTTGTTAAATTGAGCTTTTATTTATTCTTGGTCAGATCAGATCTTTTGCCTCTGAGCGTCCACACTGAGGACCTCACACCTATAGGAGGACATATACCAAAGTAGGTCACATCTGCTTTGAAAACACCTCAGTGTGTGTGTGCGTGCGTGTGTGCCTATGTGTGCGTGGGGGGATGTACATACGGATCAGGGGTTCGGGGACGGTGTCTCCGATGGCGGGTAACTCGCGGACCACCTCGTTGTCGTCCTCGTTGGTGTCCAGCCATCGCTCGCACATAAACGTGTACTTCTCCTTCGTTAGCGTCTTCATGATCGTTGCCTGGGGTAAAATGGAGGGACAAAATGGAGACGTGACATGAAGGACTTGTGTTATTTATTTGTCATTTTACTTTTCCCATTTTGAGAGACACTTTCAACCACCGAAGGAACTCACGGTGTATTGTGATTTATGTTGTTTAGGAGCACTTCGGTTGTGGCTATAGGGATCTTGCTACAGGTAGGATGGGTACATGGGGAATCAAACCCAGTAACTTTTTTTTGGTTGGGAGTAGAACACCCTAAAGCCATGACACTAGCCTGCCTGTGTTATGGTACAATTAACACATTCATACATATTGTAATATTCAGATACTACTTGCTTCTCCTGATCTACCCATTGTCAAAACCCCACTTGCATTTGGATCAGTACACAATAAAATGAATCATGAGATTAATCTGAAACCTGTTGTTTCTTGTCACTTTTAAAATCAACTTGTTAGTCAAATGTTTGCCACCTGTGTTCCCCCCATCATAGAATACATACTGTATGTATCATTTGACTTGAATATATTTACCTTACTAAGATGCCACCCGGCGAACGGACTTCTCTTCTCGTGCCAGATGCGAAATTTGGTCATGTTCCCCATGTCCGGGAGTTCCACCTGGTGATGGATGAGGACAGCATGGTCATTGAATAGAGTGCAGGCAGCGTGGTTACCCACAGTAACGCGATATAGGTAATCAAGCCGGCGGGCCTGCGGGGACTGCTGGCCTGTGGGGACTGCTGGCCTGTGGGGACACGCACCATGAACTTGTCCACTTGCCCCTGCTCAAAGTTGTCCGACTTGTTGTCCAGCCTTATCTCGTCCGACTTGCCATGGGTACCGTAGATCTGGAAGCAGATGTCGGCGTCGGTGCCCGCGCTGGGGATGTCCGACGTCCAGATCCACAGGGACCACGGGTGCTCTGTGTGGGGACACCGCACACACACACACACACACACACACACACACACACACACATGCACACACAAACACACACATGGACGTGTACACACGGATGCACAGACACACACACACACACACACACACACACACACACACAGACACACAGACACACACACACACACACACACACACACACACACACACACACACAGATGTACACACGGATGCACACACACACACAGTTCTGTCTTGAGACAGATCTTGAAAAATGCATGTTTTCATTATGTTTATATACCAAGATTTCACCAAATCTTAAAGGGGCCCTTTTTTACCAACAGGTGTGAGCCTAAACCCTGGCGACCCTAAATTCATAGCTTTACAGCCATTACAAACGTTTAGAAATGGTCACATGACTACCCTCTCATAAGTGGGAGTGTTCAGTTTAGCCATTGGTACAGTCTACTGGGTAGTCTGGTAGACAGATCTAGTCATTAAACGACATAATGCAAGATGATGTGTTGTCAGACAAAGTGACAATGAAAGCGATCCGTATGCGGTGATCTTACTTTTCTGTCTCTTCTGCCTCAGCGACACCATCTCGTACAGCTCCCTCTCGATGAGGCCATCTCCCTCCTTCTCGTCCAGCCACTTGCTGCAGGGGAACGTCTGCTCGATCCCAGTGAAGGGACAGTAGACCACCACCTGGTGCACCAAGACCACCACGTACAGTCCAGTCAGTGTGTCTGCGTGTATGTGTGTGTGTGTGTGTGTGTTAGTTTTCCTATACGTGTGAGGGCCAGATGTGTGTGTGTGTTAGTGTTCTGATACTTGTGAGGACCAGACGTTTGTGTGTGTGTGTCTGTATGTTAGATTTCCAATACTTGTAAGGACCAGACGTTTGTGTGTGTGGTTTAGTTTTCCAATACTTATGATGCCCAGAGGTGTGTGTGTGTGTGTGTGTGTGTGTGTTAATATTCCTATATGTGTGAGGACCAGACGTGTGTGCGTGTGTGTGTGTGGGTTAGTTTTCCTATGTTTTGTGAGGACCAAACTTGTGTGTGTGTGTGTTTGTTTGTTTTCCTATACTTGTGGGGACCAGACGTGTGTGTGTGTGTGTGTGTTAGTTTTCCTATACTTGTGAGGACCAGACGTGTGTGTGTGTGTGTGTGTGTGTGTGTGTTAGTTTTCCTATACTTGTGAGGGCCAGATGCGTGTGTGTATGTTTGTGTGTGTGTGTGTGTGTGTGTGTGTTAGTGTTCCTATACTTGTAAGGACCAGACGTGTGTGTGTGTATATGTGTGTGTGTTAGCGTTCCTATACTTATGAGGACCAGACTTGTGTGTGTGTGTGTGTCTTGTGAGGACCAGAATCACCTTCTCACAGTACCAGCCAGAGCTGACGCCTCCGTTGTCGTGTCCAATGGTGACCCTGCTGAGTGGGCTGAGCAGGGCTGCCAGCTCCACGGTGAAGATGTCTGTGAGAGCGCGCTCAAACTTACCGCCCTCCAAGAACACCTACACCGGACCAAGAGGGAAAGACACATCATACTGGGGCATAGAATTAGCAGATGATGTGATAGCCGAGTCCTCCAGCATATTTCTGAAGGAGGGGTCACGATTTTAGTTTATGCAACTTGCATCTTAAAGGGGACATATTATGCCACCAGGTGTGAGTGTGATTAGCTAATCACACTCACACCTGGTGGCATAATATGTCCCCTTTAAGTGAAAAAAACGAAGATAAAGATAAACTTGTTAATTTACAATTCCGTCAGCCATCATCACGCAGCATCTTCATGACTTAGCAATGTGTAAAAACGAAAGAGAAATCCTGAGTGCAATCGAATCACCTTTCCGCTGTTTTTCATGCCTTTGGTGCCGTGCAATACGATGTTGATCTTGGAGTTGGTTCCGGCCCCACGGATGTTGCCTGTCACGATCTGGACGTTGTACACAATACCTGGCGGGTACAGGAGAGGCCGGGGTTCAGTTACACGCTCATACAATCAGAGACTCCGCCGGCCGGGGCCACGGGCCTGGAGTCACGGTTCACATCCCACACACTGAGGTGGATGATTGTCTGCACCAAGGTACTAATGATGCTAATGACTCTAATCTCGCTCAGCGGCAAAAGAAAATCTGTTTTTCCCTCTCTGCATCTGCAGGCATCTTGCGCAATGATGCCGATCGGTAGACTGATGTCTGGCATGACCTTTCGTCAGCACAGACACAAAATCTTACCCAAACTGCATAATTTGACAGAGTTAATGACAGAGTTGGGGAAAAATGGCAGTGAAGATGGCAGGTAGGATGGCGGGGAAGTCATTTATTTTTAGTCAGAGAACATATCACAGACTTGAGCGCCGGGGTCAGATAGCCCGTCAGGTCGCTACGATTATAATATCTCACCAGTGGGCTGAGTCCCACCGACGAGAATGTCTCGCTGTATTTTGCCGTCGTCCTCGTCGATGGCAAACCAACGATTCACCGGGAAATCGTACACCATTTTGTTCCCCATGTCGTCCAAATTCACCTACAGGAAAAGGAAAGGAGAGGGAGGTAAAACAAAACAAAAAAGACATAGACAGAATGGAAGACGAAGACAATTGCCATCTTGGTTCTAAGTGCGCTAAATGTAATTCCGCATTCAGTGCCCCCCACACCCAGATAGCGTTTAGAACCAAGATGGCCACTCGGCGAACATGGCCCATACTCCTTTTGTAACTTTCTCTCTGGGGGAGAGTTGGGAATCTTTTGAAGGGGCCTTTAGTCTGCATGGAGGAGGGTGGGGGGGTCATTACTGTGTTTATGAGGAGGATTAAAGGCTTGTTTTCTGCCCACTCACGGCTCCCAATGGCTTCTGTTCATAACGAGGGTGAGGCTCAACAGGGTCGCCCAGCTGGGGACGAGACGGCCGCTCCAATGGCGAGGACATTGTTGTAATGAAACAGAAATTGTACTAGAAATGACCCATTATTATTATTATTATGATCTTGTTTTTGTTGTTTGAGTCCAACATTTGCGTGCGCTTGCTGTTTAGGAACGACGACTTATGTTGCCGGAGGGTTGGTTCATTGAGTCTCGTAACGACCGGTTGGGACAAGTGTGAGTGGCCGCTCTCTCCGCATGTGAGGACTTCTGCATCGTATGATCGCACCGCACGCGGAGGAGCCCAGGATTAATTATTGTCCCGCAGGCTACAGTGCAGCAGCTCACGGTGACACTACAGGTGATCTTTGCAGATCACTAGCTAGCTACCGCCGCCACACGCCACCCTCCAGCCCACAGCCACCGGCTCCGTGTGTAGGGAAGGGGATCCGTTAGCGGTGCCTGGTTTCTCTTTACAGACAGGCTAGGATGACAACAAGCATGTCGTCCAAGTGTATGAGTATCGTGTGTGGTGTGCGTGTGTGGGCGTGCATGGTGTATGTATGTGTGTGTGTGTGGTGTGTGTGGTGTGCATGTGATGTGTCTGTGTCGGAGTGTGCTTAGTGTGTGGTGCATGTGTGTATGTATGTGTGTGTGTTGCATGTGTATGTGTATATCTGTGGTGTTTGCATGTGTCTGTCTGGTGTGTGTGTGTGTGTGTTGTGTGTGTGTGTGTGTGTATATGTGTGTGTGTGTGTGCATGTGTGTCTGTGTGTGTGCATGTGTGTATGTGTCCATGCTGTGTGTGTTTGTGTCTGCATGTCTGCATGTGCATGCATATGTGTGTGTGCGTGCGTGCATGTGTGTGCATGTGTGTGTGTCTCTCAGGATGACCTCATGCCTTGGTGTAGCACACTGTATGTGTTGATGAGAGGGGCCCTGGGGCCTGGGGGAAGAAGGCGTATCGTGTGTCTTAAGTACCTCTCCAGAGGCGGTCCCCGAGCAGCGGCCCGGGGACAACACAGCCTCTGTTTGGATCAAAACAACATCTTTATGATGGACAAAAATGGGATGGATAATGTGATAATGCAAGGTTCGGATAACACAGCGGATAACACAGACGGTGTTTAGCGAAGAAAGCTTTTAGTTACTTCCCCCCCCCCCCCCCCTCCCCCTCTTTCCACCGTGGAGCCACGACCATCTCATGACCGAGCTAAGATAACTGAAGCTTTTATCTCCTGTGGATGATTGGAGGGTTCAGGAGGCCGGAACCGGACAGAACTGGATCATTGTGCTTCGTCTTTCAATGTCTCTTATTGTGTGAGTGTTCATGTTGTTCTTGTATGCTGTTGACATTTCTTGGCCTTGTCTATTTTCAATTAGGCTAACCTGGTTAAATAAAAATAATAAAAATTGATATACTCTTTTTTAAATATAATCTCTCTCTCCCTCTCTCCCCCTCTCTCTCTCTCTCTCTCTTCTCTCTCTCTCCCTCTTCCTCCCTCCATCTCTCTCTCGCTCTCTCTGTATCCCCCTCTCTGGCTGTATCTCTCCTCTCTCTCTCTCTCTTCCTCCCCCTCTCTCTCTCTCTCTCTCTCTCTCTCTCTTCTCTCTCAAACTGTATCCCCCTCTCTGGCTCTATCTCTCCTCTCTCTCTCATCTCTTCTCCTCCCCCTCTCTCTCTCTCTCTCTCTCTCACTGTATCCCCCTCTCTGTCTGGTATCTCTCCTCTCTCTCTCTCTCTATATATATATATATATATATATATATACAGTTGTGGTCAAAAGTTTACATACACTTGTAAAGAACATGTATGTCATGGCAGTCCAGAGTTTCCAATAATTTCTACAACTCTTATTTTTCTGTGATAGTGATTGGAGCACATACTTCTTTGTCACAAAAAACATTCATGAAGTTTGGTTCTTTTATGAATTTATTATGGGTCTACTGAAAATGTGACCAAATCTGCTGGGTCAGAAATATACATACAGCAATGCTAATATTTGGTTACATGTCCCTTGGCCATTTTCACCTCAATTAGGCGCTTTTGGTAGCCATCCACAAGCTTCTGGTTGAATCTTTGACCACTCCTCTTGACAGAATCGGTGCAGTTCAGATACATTTGTTGGCTTTCTGACATGGACTTGTTTCTTCAGCACTGTCCACATGTTCTCGATGGGGTTTAAGTCAGGACTTTGGGAAGGTCATTCTAAAACCTTAATTCTAGCCTGATTTAGCCATTCCTTTACCACTTTTGATGTGTGTTTGGGGTCATTGTCCTGTTGGAACACCCAACTGCGCCCAAGACCCAACCTTCTGGCTGATGATTTTAGATTCTCCTGAAGAATTTGGAGGTAATCCTCCTTCTTCATTATTCCATTTACTTTCTGTAAAGCACCAGTTCCATTGGCAGCAAAACAGGCCCAGAGCATAATACTACCACCACCATGCTTGACGGTAGGCATGGTGTTCTTGGGGTTAAAGGCCTCACCTTCTCTCCTCCAAACATATTTCTGGTCATTGTGGCCAAAGAGCTCCATTTTGTTTCATCTGACCACAGAACTTTCCTCCAGAAGGCCTTTTCTTTGTCCATGTGATCAGCAGCAAACTTCAGTCGAGCCTTAAGGTGCCGCTTCTGGAGCGAGGGCTTCCTTCTTGCACGGCAGCCTCTCAGCCCATGGCGATGTAAAACACGCTTGACTGTGGACACTGACACCTGTGTTCCAGCAGCTTCTAATTCATTGCAGACCTGCTTTTTGGTGGTTCTCGGTTGACTCTTGACCATCCTGACCAATTTTCTCTCAGCAGCAGGTGATAGCTTGCGTTTTCTTCCTGATCGTGGCTGTTCCATGCACTTTATACTTACGAACAATTATTAGCACAGTTGATCTCGGGACCTGTAGCTGCTTTGAAATTGCTCCAAGTGACTTTCCTGACTTGTTCAAGTCAATGATCTGCTTTTTCAGATCCGTGCTGAGCTCCTTTGACTTTCCCATTGTAGTGTTTGTGTCTGAGTCTAATGATTGTATCAAATGAGTCATATTTAAATGGGCTCAGAGAAGTCACCAGCTGTAGTCAATCATAATGACTCACAAGAAGTTAAGAGGCCACAAAGATAATTTGATTGACACAACTTTCTACATCACCTAAATTAATAGTTCATGTCGCTGTATGTATATTTTGGACCCAGCAGATTTGGTCGCATTTTCAGTAGACCCATAACAAATTCATAAAAGAACCAAACTTCATGAATGTTTTTTGTGACAAAGAAGTATGTGCTCCAATCACTATCACAGAAAAATAAGAGTTTTAAAAATTATTGGAAACTCTGGACTGCCATGACATACATGTTCTTTACAAGTGTATGTAAACTTTTGACCACAACTGTATTTATATACTGTATATATATATATATATATTATTATACAGTATATATATGATGTTACCTTGTCCACAGACCACCCAGCCGATGATCCTTTGTTGTTGTGACCGATCGTGATCTTCCGTATTTTGCCGAGGTTCGGCGCGTCGATTGTAAACTTGTCCTCTGTACCCTTTTCAAAGTTATTTTTACCGCTGTCCAGCCGCCTTTCACCTTGAATAAATATTTTCAAAAACATGTCATATATGTAATGAACTTCAACAATATAGATTGCTTATGTGATGTGGTGTGTATTCGAATATATTGATACTCATTTGTCTGGAACAAATGTCTTTGCTATGTCTGTCTCTGCTCATGTCTTGAAACTGTTCTGTAATTTAAGTTGTCCTGAAATTGTTTGTCTTTGGCTTTGTTGAACCATAATCTACTCTGCTTCTATTTGCTGCCCATGTCTGTGTTCTGCTGATATCCATCTGTGTTCTACTTTTACTCTAAATGATATGACTTATGACATGACTTTTGTTTTTAATCTTCATTTTAATTTTGGTTGCCAACTTCACACCTAGCCAGATGAAACCTAGCCTCCTGGCTAATTCTGGCATGTTTACAGTACTATTTATTAATATGCACTGTCCCTGACAACTAAACTGTATCAATACAAATAAAATAAAATAAATAAAGAGGTATAGAAGAGGTGTGTGTCAGCAGAGCAGAGTCACTTGCCTGTGTCCCCAAACTCCCCAAAGATGTTGATGAAGACATCGGCGTCTGTCCCACTGCCCTTAATATCCGTGGTGAAGACAGACACCACATACTTATTATCTGGGGAGAAACGATCAGAAGACAAACATACAAACCTGTCATGTTGTGATACCGCCAACATTTTGTATCGTAAATTAATATAAAATAATAATAATTAATTGTTAAAAATTGACATTATTGGTCCAACATCAAGCATTAATTTGAAATAAAATAAAATAGAATATTACAATATTACTCAATTATTTAGATATATTATGCTATTGTGTAAAACGAATTATCATAATAAAGATAAGATAAGATAAGATACAACTTAAAGATAAAAATACAGCTCTCCTACCTATTACTATCAACTTCAATAAATGTGATTGTAGAGAGATGAGATGAGCCTATCATTCAGTATGCAACATTTTCCATGTGAAAAAATATAGTAAAGTTATAATAATAAATATACAGTCGGCCTGTATAATAAAGACAAAAATCATGAAGCTATGTGGACTCCACATACACAAGACAGAGATGAGCAGTATTAAATAATGATCACAAACTAATATATAGTTATATATAAAGTCACACAGGGGAGTGGGGGGGTGGGCATACATTTTGGCATCTCCATGGGGTCCATGCCGCCCAGCAGGTCCCGGACGTAGAGGTGGTCCCCCTCCTCCTTGCTTAGCCAGTTGTTGCAGGGGAAGTAGTACCTGAGGTGGGGTCTGATCACGTCCGTGATCACCACCCGGTCCAGGAACCAGCTGGCGCTCAGACCTGTGTTGTCGTGCTCGATCCTGAAAGGGCCGGCGGGCCCCAGGAAATAAAAAACAACAAGACAACAAGACAACACGACAAGAAATAACAGAAAGACGAAATATGCCATGAGACACAGCAGTACAGGAAAACACAGTCAATCTGTCTCCTTTTATGTTAGTAATGTTATTTATTGCTTTGTCCCATCTGGTACTCCAGAGCCATCGAGATGACATCGATACCGAATGTATCGATGAAGTTGGTGGCCATGTTTGTTTCCGTCTCGGATTCATGCACACATTTTCAGGAGTAGCAAACCGAGCATATCCCACCCTATCCTGATGAGGTGTGTGTGTGTGAGTGTGTGTGTGTGTACGTGTGTGTGTGTAAAACAAGTAGGCCTATCCAAATATTCTCTGACTAAGTTACAGGTTAGAAGCATTTCATCTCAGTGCCAAATTGGGCAATCTATCACTATGTAAATATTAGTGAACTGTTTATGATTGTATTGATTGTATTGTACACTTTGAGCACAGTGAGCTGTGGACTCTATCTAAAATATCGCACCTTATCTTTTTCAGAGGTCCAACATTGTGAGTTTTAATTCTGAAGACATCTGTCTTGCCCCTCTCGAAAGCAGTCCGGCTTCTGCAATGGAAATCACAAAACAATTATCTCTTGGCTGGTCATTACCATCATTATCATCCAGGCATTTGTTCAAAGGCAGTAATGATTGTGCAGACATTTCTCAATTGGTCCTTGGTAAGGGGACAACAAAAGTGGTACTACAGAATAGCCAACAACATAACAACATAAAAAGAAATGAAAATAGAAGAAATGTCCGCCGGCAATTAAGTTTCATTTCAAGGTTTTTTTCAAAGGGTCATGGGCATTATTATGTATTGACAAGCCTATTAGAGCCAGGATCGATAATTGTCAGTTGTTAACATTCATTATCATCATCATTATTATTATTTTTATTATTGTTATTCCTGTCTCAGAGAACACAACAAGTCTGCTGTTGTTTAAGAGCCTCCATCCATAACCATAACAACCACACCGTCACCAACAAGACGTACTTCTTCTCTGTGCTGTTGGAATGAGAGAAAGACAAAAGAAAAGACAACATGTTAGGAGTTACATGCAAACAATTCGTTCATAAAAAATGCAATGTACATTTATTTTATTCAGTTAAACTTTCAAAATGGTCTCACTTGCTGGCCAGGTGCACCTTGGGCGTGATGCCGTAGCTTCCGAACAGACTGACGAAGACGTTGGCGTCGGTGCCCGCTCCTCTCTCGTCCCCGGTGATGGTCACCACCTCATACACTGCACACCGCCAGTTCACAGGTGGACACGCGGGCACCACAACGGCAACAACAAGAAGAGACAAGACAACGTGTTGAGTTACAGGAAAACGTGTTTTAACCAACTGTCTAAAGGAAGCTAGGGGGAGATGATCGAGAGGGAGGAGATATAGGGGGAAGGGGTCAATTAAGAGAAAGATTTATTTGTGTTTTTACATTTGTTCACAATTATAAAATGCCCCACTGCACTATAAAACGTACAATGCCCACTGTAACAATGCCCTGCTGCACTATCCACTCCCAATGACCTATTGCACGATTCACGATTCACCAAGCTGCTATATTGTGTACTTTGGTATATACTACCTCTGTGCTTATATTTATGTTTACTTGATTTATGTTTCCGTTGATTGTGATTGTTGATTGCTGTTGTGGAGCTGCTCTGCCCAAAGCATTTCGTTGCATTGCATACCTGTATACGATGATTGAAAAGGTTCAATTATCTGTACTCATGCATGTATGTGCAAACGCACACACGGAACACCTGTGTGTCTGTCTGTGTGTCTCTGTGTCTGTGTCTGTGTCTGTGTCTGTGTGTGTGCTTTGCCAACCCCTGCTATGTGTCCCGTGTCTACCCATGTAAGGCACACTGTACATCCCTACTAGTCTATGGTCAGCAACAAGACAGCAGATTAATGACACGGCTGTACGGCTTTGCGTTCTACAGGCGAGCCGGGAAAACATTGCAGCAGATTGGGTGACCGTAACCTAAAGGCCTGATCAAGATGTGAAGCCCCACCCCCCCCCCCCCCCCCCCCCCCTCCGCCCCTCCCCACTCCCCCCCTCCCCCTTAAGTGATAGGTGTCATGTAACCTTAGGTTGGCGATAGGATCATGGGGTGTGTGTGTGTGTGTGTGTGTGTGGATTCTACTGTTCAGGGGGGAAGTGATACCACGGCCATTATGCTAACAATGTAATCATTACATCAGGATTGAGGACCAAAACTAAATAATTACAATCAATCACAAATAGGCTTTCACTATTGAAAGCCTATTTGCCATATATATATATGAATATACCAGGCTAGCCAGATGTATTTTGTGGAGTCATTTACTTTGACATTTTAAAAGGCTGGTCAAGTATCGTGATCTTATCCACTCTATTCAACGCGCCGTCCACAAGCCGAGGTGTTACACGACGCGGCAGGAAAACCAAGCGAACGCCGCTTACCTTTCTTCTTGTGGTACTCGTCCTCGTAGTTCTCCACGCTCTCCGGCTCGTAGTTGCGCAGTTCGTTCTCGTAGATCTCCACGTAGTTCTCCACCTTCTTCTTCTTGCCCTTGCCCTTCTTGGTGTCCTCGCCGTCGCTGTCCTTGTCCTTCTTGGACTTCTTGTCCTTCTTCTTCTTCTTCTTGCTCTCCTCCTCTGGCGCCTCGTCCTCCGAGTCCTTCTTGGACTTCTTCTTGTCCTTGGAGCCCATGCTGCCGTCCTGGTCCTGGTCCTCGTCCTGGATGGCCCGCGGCTTCTTCTCAGCTCTCGCTCGGCTCCTGGCCGCTGGGATCACATCGGGGAGCTTCTCGGCCCTCCTGCCCTTCCTGGACCCATTGCTGCTGTCCTCCTCCTCACTGCTCGAACCCTCATCACTACTCTTATTCTTCTTCTTCTTCTGCTTCTTCTTCTTCTTAGCTTTTCCTTTGGTGTCTCCAGTGGAGGTGGTAGCGTTGCTGCTCCTCACATCGTCGACCCCTGATGCTTCCGAGCTGTAGCCTTCCTCATCACTCTCTCCCGCCTTCTTCTTCTTCTTCTTCTTCCCAACCTTTTTTGGTCTCCCAGCATCCTCTGCTTCGGTGACCTGCTTACTTCTCCTCTTGGGTTTTGGTTGGTGATCCTCAGAGTCACCGTCACCCACCTCTTTGGTTTCCTCCGCTGGCCTCGGCGCGGCGGTTTCCTTTTTTTTCCCGGGCATCTTTAATTTATTTACTACCTTGTAACTGTAACTGATTCCACGTGTGTTCTGCCGCTGAAACTTGATTAAACTGACCCGTGGGGTTCACAGAGGTGATGTGTGCTGTTCCAGGTTACGAGCGGTCAGAGGCCCTGGGAGAGAGCATAGTAAACCTACGCTAGCGGGACCTCACAGTAGTCAACTTAAGCTTCACAGGTCGGAGGGACTCACAGGTGGGTTTGAGGTGGGGCGCCCCGGTATAGGTTACCGCCCGCCAGAACCTAAAGGTCAGGCTTCATTAACTATGGACTACCTATGGACTGTCAACAACGTGGTTCTTGGTCCACCTGAGAGGCGTAGGAAAACCCCTCTGGGGAATTGACGGCTTGCCTGGATATACTGACCCATGTCTTGATTAGTTGCTTACACTGAGCACATGTAAATAATATATATCACTGTCAATATAAAACATAAAGTGTAATTACTCCTGTTAGGATACATGTCAAATTAATTCCTGAATTCCTCAAGGTTTTGTTGGATTGTAGATCATCAACTAGAGTGGCCTAAATGAACAGCTATGCTCATCTAACTTGTAATTCTCTACGCAGCCAGTAGAGGTCACCATGCTATTCATGGTGGAGAAATTTGCACACATGCTAGAAAAAAAAAACCCCAACTTAAAAGCCATGAACACAGAGCCAGAAAAAGATCAGAGATACGGTGTTCCTATATTAAGTTCTAAATCGTAAATTGTTCGGTTACATGAGATGTGGCACCGTGATTTACAAGCTCAAACATCATTAACCTCAGAGCCTGCTGTTCTGGAGCACCTGTGCCTTCAACTCAGTGAGGACGGAATTTCGTCTGCTCAAGTGCTCAGCATGCAGACATGAACTGAAAATATACTAACTAATCTTGAAGTTGTTCAAGAATGACAAATGCTTTGATATATGGGAAAAACCTTCTCTGCATTGATTCACAAATAAATCAAATCAAAATATACTCCACTGAGACCTAAAGTCCATCTTTGTTTCTTCCAGATGTTTCCACGTGAGCACAGAGAACGTAGGATTGCTCGCATGATCTGTTTGCTTGCTTGTCCAAACAAACTAAACAAGTTGCCTGCAGCGGTTCTTTTTTTTTAAGAAGTGTTCTTTGTTCTGCCTTGAGGAAGGCCCAGTGTAGATACCGAGGGTCCATCGGGGCCAGATAGGGCCCCCACTCATCGTCAGACGCACGTTTACGGAACTATCCTCTCTTTGAATGTAGAGTCAAAGAGTTTGAATCCCTGTTCCCGAGCACGTCGACTCATGGCTGACTCTGATGGGATTTTGAGATTGCTTACCAAACACTGTCAATGTAATTTCTACTACTAGTCAGCCAGAACTCTGCCGGTTTATGTTGCACAGCCAGCAGTGTGTGAATGCCTCTTTTGTTTGGTAATCGCAAATTGGCCTCAGCAATCGTAGGCGACATCTTCTTGAAACAAATACAAATTGGCTCAATTACTGGATTATGATGGTTGATACAAACATTAAACCTATGAGTGAAAGAAAAAAAATGGATACAACAATAAATCAATACATAGAAATACAAATACAACTTAAGTTATGTGTTTGGCTTTGATGGCGATGCTTGTCTCTTTTCTAACACGGCAAAACTATATATTGTGACAAAATATCAAAACAACTGAAATTCAAGCACTTTCAATTACCCAAGGCCTTGATTCTTTTGATCAAACTTTCTCTTAAATTCACTAACTTTCAAGTATACCAAAGACCCCTGTAGAGTACTTTTTCATCCCTTAAAGTTAATTTTCATGGGCAACGGCAGGAGTGGCGATGACGCTGCCAGAAGCACGACTCTGCTCACCTGCTCTGCTCATTCCTAATCACCGCACCTGTCCCTTGTATGCAATCACCTTCCACCCCTACAAGAACCTGGTCGGCACTCCACTAGTTACCAGTTCTTCCTATAACCCACGAGGAGTAACGTTTCGCCGTTAGACTACCTTTTTGTGCCAACCCTGGTTTTTCCTTTGCTCGCACCCCTTCTCCTCCTCGTCTCTCCAGCATCCCGGACCCCCTCTGCAGTGACCTTTCCTCTTGCCAACTAACTTTTCGCAGTTGTTGTGCCAACCCCTCGGCAGTGCCTTGTTCTCTTGCCAATTTAACTTTTCGCAGTTATTGTGCTAACCCGGTTTTTGTGCAGTTGCCTTCCCTGTGATCACTATCACTTCCCCTCCTCGGCGCCCCAGCATCCCGGACCTCCGCTGCTGAGCCGTGCCAACCTGCACAGCCCTCATCCTGCTCCACCCGCAACCCTCTACAGCTCCCGCGAGCACCCTGACATTACTTTGTGGCATATTTTTGTGGCAACCAACTTTGTGTTTCTTTATTAAACCGCCCCTCTGGGCTCAACCCTGAACCTACGTGTCCTCCATTGCTGTGCGCCTGGGTCTTCCCCCCTCACCCCCCAACACTGCAGGTAGACAATGGGAAATAGTGGGGGGTAGCCTGAACACCCAGCAGACTATATCCTCCTGCCCCCTTTAATCAAAGTTTTTAACCGGATGTGATTCTGACGTGAGCTCCCACCAGCACACAGATCAAGTATTTAATTGGGTTCCCAAGGCCACAAATGTTTATTTTCTGTCAGGAGCTTATGGTAGTCTTTCCATGACACCAGTGGACACTCTGAAGATACACTCAAAACAAACTGGCCGCCTCACAGGCCCAGGGTTCACCCCGGCTGCCACGGCAGAAGAGGAAATGAGAGTCCAATGTGACTGCAGGATGTGTCAAGGAATCAGTATGTCAGGCTGAAATCCCTGAATATGATAAATACTCACATCTAATCACACCGCAAAGATATCCATCCATCTAATCTATCCATGGATCTGTCCATCCATCGATCCATCAATCCATCCCCTGAAGGCCAATATCTCTCACACACACACACACACACACACACACACACACACACACACTTTTGCCCAAGAATCATTTAATTGACTTGCCAGAGTTTTACTTGCCCTAGGGACTGTGTGGAATTCACTTTCACTCCTGTATTTTTCCTTTTGTTTTTCCTTCTCATTAGAACAGGCCCAATATGGCTTACATTCTTATTGCATGCCGTCTTCAGTCTACTGTAATCCAAGTAGCTATGACCAAAGTGCAAAAAGAAATATAATAATAGAAGGGGTCTCTCTCTCTCTCACTGTCTCTCTCTCACTCTCTCGCTCTCTATCCTATGCACCGTTTATAACTTGATAAATGACAGTAAAGAGGTAAGTGCTATTAAAAGGTAACACATGCATGGACGGTAAACGTGTGAATGTTCTGGTTGGACGCAAGGTGGCCTATAGTGGCGGCAGAGGCATCTTGGGACTTTGAGTAGTAGTTGCATAACTTAAAGGACCTTGTTGTGACTCAATTTCTTTATCACTTCATCACTTTTTTGTCTGTGACTGATGTTGTGTCGGATTATCGCATATTTCCATGCGTGCATTTCCTGACATCTGATGATCTGAAAACACGGTTGTTAACGTAACGACCACGCGTCAGAACACCTCCGTGACGTACGGCGCTGGGCAATAATCGTTTGTTTATGGGGTCATAAGTTTGTTATACATGCAATAAGGCAATAAGGCATCCATTGATAACTATGTTCTGAAACCACAGGAAAGCCACCGTGTCCATTCTGATTAAATTGTAGTTGTGCCACACTGATTTAGCATGGGTGACAAAATTAACATATTCTCCTTTTTGTTTTTTTTACTTATAATGATCCTCTCAGAAAGTTATCTGCAATATCATCAATATATACGGTGAGGAAACATCTAAGTAAGGAAACACATGCAAATAAACAAAACACAAACTAAGAAAACATCGACATCAATTTGAAAACACATGTGCAGCATTTATCTCATCTAATAATAATAGGTCTCCAGAGCATTATATGGTATTTTGTATTTTTTTACACAATAAAAAATGAACGTGTTGAGTGACTATCAGTTTCACGTCTAGAAGTTCAAATCGTATCAACTGCCAGATTTTGGTGTCTGATATGTGGCACGCCATCACCCCCCAGACGTTTCATTGCAGCAGGCGGTACAGCCAATAGAGTAACAGCTCTGTTAAACCTCTGTCAGCCTGCCATGTCATAGCTTTATGATTCATTCTTACTTTATAGGAGTGTGGCAAACGCGTCTCTTGATGACAGCCAGTTTATGAAGCCTGTTTCGACTTGTGAAGTGACAGTGACATGAGTCACCTATCGCTATACTATGCCATACAATGTTAACGAGGATTTTGACAAGCGACAAAAGATTTAGTGTAAGCGTACAGTATGTTGACAATGTAAATAGGATTATAGGATTGCAAAATTGTCTGGCACAGTTAGCTTCATAATCCAGCGTCAGGTAATTAAAATATGTATGTA
The DNA here is from genome assembly GCA_002895965.2 of Coryphaenoides rupestris. Classification (NCBI taxonomy): domain Eukaryota; kingdom Metazoa; phylum Chordata; class Actinopteri; order Gadiformes; family Macrouridae; genus Coryphaenoides; species Coryphaenoides rupestris. The sequence goes on along the minus strand of PIJE02000406.1, from coordinate 87,480 downwards.
CAAAATATACTGTATATATACAATGCATTTGTATATATATATTTTTTGCTTTCATTTTGTGTTGTGTGTGGTTGGGGGGTAGTGGGGGTGACTGTTGGACTAGCATACTGTTGTTACAGCGGTATTACGGCGCACGTCAAACTTGTTTTGCCTTAATCCTGGAAGGACAGGGACCGGGTTTCACCGTCGGAGGGCTGTTTTGCAGCGCGCCATCGTCCTGGTGCCAGAATCTGTTCTGGCAGCCTGGCAGGGCCCCCTGGTCGCTGGCTCCTCTGCTCAACATCCATCTGCAAAAGCTGCCTCAGAGCCTGACGTCCTCTGCAGAGTTTGAAGGCCAGAAACACCCAGAGAGGTGACATCTGATACCATTGGGAGAAAGGTCAGTTATACACACACACCTCTGGAAAAGCGCTTATATCAACCCTGTTGATCTATTCTACACCATCGGCAATTAACGTGCCTGATTTGGACAGTGGCAATGAGAACAGCGTCCTTGTGCTTCTAGTGTGTGTGTGTGTGTGTGTGTGGGGGGGGGGACCTATCGTTCTCTCTCTCTCTCTCTCTCTCTCGCTCAAGAATAACAGATGAACGATACATTCAAATATGCACACATATGCACGTGCGTGCACACACACGCACACACACACGCACACATGTGCACACACACACACACGCACACATGCACACACGCACCTACATACACGCACACACACGCACCTACACGCATGCACACACGCACACACACACGCACACACACATATGCTCACACACACACCACACACACACACACACACTTTATGGGCTGTGTGTGTGGTTTTGCAACTTCTGTCATCAACCGATCAAAAAAGGCTAAGGAAACCCGCCCTTCCAGTCATGTTGACACGTCAGCAGGTTGAGTCTTTTTTTTTTTTTTTTTACCAATCCCAACTAGCTGGTTTGTGATTGGCTGGCTTGTTGTTGTTGTTGTTGTTGTTGTTGTTGTTGTTGTTTTCAACTTGCCAGCCGCCATGGGTGCCCCAGCCTCCAGATCATGTTCCTCTTGTGCACTTTCGAACACACAGCAGGTTCCCAGACTTGATGCTATCTCAGAGACACACCTACCTCTTTGTCACACAAAATAACAGGCCGACATAAAATACCAAGAATATAGTACGCCAATGTTTGGGATTCAAGCTTTTGTGTTCAATTCATGAATTGGCTTGACATGATTTTATCGTGGGTTAGGCGTTCAGGATTGAAATAAGAGGTGCATTTCAGTCTTTAGACAGAGCGGATTGTAACCATCTTATAATAAGCTTTCCATATTATTCCAGAGCACCACACCTCAAACCTTGTGATTATTTGCACCTGTTTTGGAAAATACATGGGGTGAAAAATGAGGAAGAATGTGGAGGATTTCGGCATGTTGACCTGTGAATATACTCATGATTTGAGGAAGCAAAAGAGAATACTCATCTAAGGGCATTTTCTGTCTACTACAGCGTATCTGCTAACAATAGATCTATTGATAACAGGCGCGGTGGCGTAATCTTCAAAAGCCTTGTGGTTTCCCATCAGAATCATTTCAAAACCCTCCCTCCATTTATAAGTCCACATGCATATTTTACGAGTGAATCTTTAGCAGCGAGAACGGCACGCCATGTGGCGATGGCTGGGAGTGCAACAGGTGCCAAAGTATAGTTGACGTAATACGGTAGTGAGTTACGATGAGCTAAAATGAACCAAAGAAAAACAACAAATCTCAACAAAGTGGAACGAAATTAAACAAGTTATAGACCACTGACAAATTAATGATGAAGTGAGATTAATCATAAAGGAGGGAAGGAGGGCAGGAGAGGAGGTGGGGGCCTCGCAATAAAAAGCAATCCGGTCCATCATGGCTCTGCGTCTGGTATTAACATAGGGTCCCGTTTCGGCCAACATGAGTCATGAGTATGAGTCCATATGCAGGGGGACAATAGTATGGTATCCGCACATCCATGTGCATGCACGTGCACACACACACACACACACACACACACACACACTGACACTGACACAGACACAGACACAGACACAGACACACACACACACACACACACACACACACACATAAGCACACACGCACACACACACCTCTGTGAACAGATGGTTTAACGCTTTGGCTGTTATTGAATATCGTTGAGCTGTCTTTCTGTTAATCGTTTTAAACTACATACGGGAACTATATCCACAAACTCCCAGATTCCTGGAGACTCATTGAAGACATCTCTGATTTGGCCTCTGGCCTCTGAGCAAAGCTGTTTCAGCACTCTAAATCCTCCTCCAAATACTTCCCAAAACAAATGGCTGAAGCAGTTCCTCATCATATTACAACACAGAGGATTGGGTCAACCCACGGTTGCACAGAGGCCTACGCAATACGAAAAAGGAGGAAACAAAAGCAGTAAGAAGAAACAACAACAATCAAAGGAAACAACAATATTCCCTGAACTCTGCATCCGATTGGCTCGCCGTTCTGCAGGTCCGCTCATCCTGTTTGTTTAAATCATTTATTTTTGCTTTGATATGTAATACTCAAAAATAAACACGAAATAGGCCCCATTCGCGGTTCGTCTCCATGGGAACTATCTGTGAGTAGATCTGCATTAAGCCCGTTGAATCAGGGCGGTGTTTTCAGATTCTCCGACTGTGTGTTAGTGTGAGACTTCAGATGGTCATCGGGGTCGTTTGATTCGTTGCCTGGAGCCGTCCACATCTATCAGCGATCTGTTCCCCACGGAGCCAAAGTGGCCGACGTTGGCCAAATATAAGGACGCTGATAGCTGTGTAGTCCATGCGCACATGGCCCATATCTGTCGTTGGGGACATATATCCATGCTTGAAATGCATTAGGAATGTCCTTTTTTCCCTGCTCCTCTCCCACACACATACCGGAGATCTTAGATTCAAGGGCTGCAGCGTTTGTTGTGGTCTGTGAGAGAGTCTTTGAGAGTGTGAGACTGTGATTAAGGTCGGTAATTTGTGATAACCTGCCCAGGGACTACAGACGCACATTAACATTGATGTGGCAACTGAAATGTTGATTAATGTGCACTGTCCCCGGTAAATAAATAAATAAACATATGAATAAAATAAAGAATATATGATGGTGTGTATATCTTTCTTTGTGTGCATATAAACACGATTCAGAGAGCTATGGAGTCTAACGTAGATTTACAGAGTCCATAGCTAAACAAGGGCCTAGCTTCCTGGCTTCCTAGCTTCCTAGCTTCCTCTAACACACACTAGTGTCCTCGACGACGCTGGCGTCCGGTGGAAAACGATGATCCTGGTGTTAATGTTCTCCCTCACTCACTTTTTGGTCTGAATTCAAAGTGGAGCGCTCAAATGTTTTTCTCGCTCCGTATTATTCTAATAACGCTTAATCCAAATATCTCCTCGCTTTAAAACAACGACAACAACAACCATAATATTATAATAATAATATAACAATAACGATTGCGCTCGCGTACGTCATCGCAGGCCCCCGAACGCACGATCTCTCCTCTCTCGTCACGTCTGGTCTGGCTCAGCCCACCCTGCGCGGGGGGAACGGGGGTCTGGCTCCTGTTGTTCGGCACGTTTCAGGATGACAGCCGATGCCTGAGAGCGAGCAGCAGGTGCGCTCTGCTGTTTATCTGTGTGTGTGTGTGTGTGTGTGTGTGTGTGTTTGTGTGTATGTGCCACACAGGTGACAGAGTGCAGGGCATGCGTCCAGGAACACCCAGAGGCGGGTAGGAGGTAAAGCAGCCTCTCACCTCTCTCTCTCTCTCTCTCTTCTATTGTGTCTTCGCCGAGGCTGAACCACACAGCAAACAAATAGGTGTTCATTAGCGCGTTACCTTTCGTGTAATCCGTCATCTTCATCCAGTCACTGACGCAGCTGATGAGGGCCACACCGGCATACACAAATATGTAGATGTTGATGTCAGATGCAAATCTGTGTCCTCAGAGATCGGTGTTAAATGTATGTTATTATTATTATCATTCATAAGTCTCTGTTGGTATTCATGAATGCGTGCATGCACACGTCTACTGAAGGTGAAGCAAATGAGTGTGCGTCACGTTGTTGTGTGAATGGACACCTGTTCACACACACACACACACCATGAATGTCAGCCTCATTGCTATGACATTTGCACGTTGATCGAGGCGCCGCAGATTATGGTGGGGAAAGGAACGACCATGAAACTAGCTAACTCGCGAAAGATATAATTTGGTCTAATGTATATTCAGTACAGAGTCTGTGGGCCGTCTCCGCTCCCGCCCGCTCAGCACACTGTTTGACTAGCGCAGCCCAATGCTTGTTTAGGTCAAATTAGAGTTAGAGATGTGTGTTTATTGTTTCATGCGCGCCTTCTCCGCCAAGTTAAACTCTGGGAAGTCTGCCTTTTCTCCGGCTCTTTCCTCGCCATGTGACTCTCGCTCTCGCCATCTCTCTCTCTCTCTCCGTGTGGTGGCCACAGTTGGTAAAATCACCAAAACTGGCCTCCAAGGTGGATTTCCCTGATTTGCTTTTACTTACGATACTGGAGTGTGTGAATGTGTGTTAATAATGTTGACCAATTATTGAAATATATCACATTGCCTTTGAAACCTGATTGGGGTTGTTTCTGCTAAGTCCCTCTGAGACCTGGCACCTGACCTCTGTGAGGCCGTGTGGGAAAATGTGAGCTTATGTAATATATTTTCAAATTAAGTTGGTGCACCCGATTCACTCAATATTCAATTCATGCCTCATGTGAAGACATACATTTCTTTGGCCACTATGTGTTTGGTGGAACTCGACCAACAGATAATAAATAATAAGAATACCATTAGCTAACGCATGTGGAGGACAGTAAATGTTTTGGAGGAAATGTTTTATTTGAGCAAGCGGCCCCCATCGCATTGCTAACATCGTGATTATTATGAGCTAGTTCGTTATGACATGAAAGCTCAAACAAACGCAAGTCCAAAAGTTAAAACTCTTATTTATTTGGCAATGTAGCAGCAGCATCACTTTAATTAATGACACACTGTATTACTTTTTATGAAAGATTTCCTACAGGTTAAAGTCACATCACTGAGACTGCTATAACTTTCTGGAATGAAAGAGAAATAACCAATATTTAGTCAATTTTCAAAGGAATCTGATGACTGTGCTTTTACTATTAGATTGACTGAGATATTTCATTTTTGAATTGTCATATTTACCCAATAACATGTCAATTTTGTTGTGACATTTCAAAGTATTCTCTTTGAGAAGAGCAGTCTCTCCTACTGACAATATATAGACAACAAGTGGCTAGGAATACTGTTTATATAGCTACGGCTGATTCTTTACATATTATGAAAGTTATGAAACAAACTACTTTCTCTAAAACAGTAAGCCACCTTTTTGAGAGAGTGGCGTGAACGGACATTTAACACTCCCTTTACAATTGCTTGTACCCTTTACTAGCACATGAGACATCTCCATTTCTATCTTAAGGGGCTTGAGGATACCCCACTATACATTAGTCATCATAGAACCATAGAACTGTTTCCAATGTGCTCTCAAGTTCCAAAACACTGTATAGTAACAGAGTAAGGGCACACATACCCCCACACACACACACCAACACGCCTACAAACCGCTACAATGGCAATACACACGCACAGCGACAATTACTCATAAGCATCATATTTTCTATCCACGCTTTATAATTTACCCTAGTTACCGCCACTCCACTCTATGACTCAATCATTCTAAATAACAGGCACCATGTGTTCGACAAAGTCAAGGTTGCAAAAAAATAATTGACTCTTGAAGTTGCCCAGAACAATATTTTCCATATGCTTGAGTCATCGACACCATGGAACCAGCTTGGTTGTAGCAACTTGTGTTTATGGGCAAACCTCCAGAGAAGCAGAGCAAGATAGAGTCACAGACCTATCGAGGAGGTAGCTGTCCCGTTGCAGAACAAAACACATGTACTGTGTTCTCTGTGTTCACTGATGTCTACTGACCAGAACTTCCAAGGTTTTCAAAAGGAGTCTCTTCCTTGGAGACACGTTTACCTCCTGCTGGGAGGTCTGAGAACTTGCAGAGTGTTCGGGATGAGTCCAGAGTCTCTCAGATGCACTTCTCGTCCACCGAGGTGTTGTCCAGCGACACCTGCAGCGACTGGTCTTTGGGCAGCGACCGCAACATGATCATGGCTGCTCTGAGGCTTTCCACGGGATGTGTTCCACCCTTCCCTCCCCCCTTCCCACACGGGACCACCTTGGTGGCACCGACCTGTTCCTCCGACGAATAGGAAGCCTGAGAGTTCCTGGGCGACACGGAACCGTGCGAGGAACAGTGCGAGAAACCCTGCGAGGAACCCTGCGAGGAACCGTGCGAAGAACCGTGCAGTATACCATGCAGGGAAACGTGCGAGGAACCATGCGAGGAACCATGCGAAGAACCATGCGAGGAACCTAGCGAGAAACCCTGCAAGGAACCATGCGAGGAACCATGCATGGAACCATGCAAGGAGCCGTGTGAGGAACCGTGCAGGGAACCGTGTGTGGAACCGTGCGAGGAACCGTGCGCGGAACCGTTCGCGGAACCGTGCGCGGAACCGTTCGCGGAACCGTGCGCGGAGCGTGGGATCTCATCGAGGTGGCAGCTCCCTGCCAACACCTCACCCCCCTCTGGCAGGTATAGGAACATCCGGGTGGTGTTGTTGCCACCGGTGGTGTTGGCCCACAGGTCCCGGGACGACACCAGCGAGTGGGAGCCGTGACTGGAGACCACAGAGGACAGCTGGTGGCCGTCGATGCAGTGGAAGGTTCTGGGCTCCCGTCGCTGGCGCTGCTGGGAGGCGCACACACCCATCTTGCAGAAGAGGCACTTCATCTTCTCCATGAGCTTGAGGAGCACGGCCTTGCGCAGCAGGATGTAGATCCAGGGGTCCAGGATGGGGTTGAAGGAGGCGAAGCGGATGGCGCGCAGGTCGGGGTTCCTCTCCAAGCGCATCTCCACGGGGGTCTTGTAGTGCTGGTTCAGGAAAACCTGCACCTGTATCAGGTTGGGGTAGACAGCAGGGGTGAGAATTGGGGTAAATGTTAAAAGTGTGTGTGTGTGTGTGTGTGTGTGTGTGTGTGTTTGTGTGTGTAGGGGCGGGGCGGCGCCACTGTGTGTGTGTGTGTGTGTGTGTGTGTGTGTGTGTGTGTGTGTGTGTGTGTGTGTAAAGCTTAGAGAGAGAAAATAAATATCACTATGATGAGAGCGACAGAAAGAAAAGGTGAAATCACAATGCTGACTCAAACATCAAGTAACAACATGTTTACCACTGTGTAACGTTTAGTCAGAATGAGCTTTATTGCTTTACGTGCTATTGTGACATTGGTGCATAACATTGAACATTAAAGAGTAATAGAGAGTAATAATATAGAAATATAGAAATTCTAAAAATTCTAAAAACATATATGTCAGTTAATAAGTTATAAGTGTAAGCTATCAAGCACATTTTCATTTCATAAAGTTGGTGTGCGCTCCTGAAAACTTACGACGAGGGGAATGGAGCAGATCAGCACCACTGCCGAGGTGCCTATGAGCAGGATCACCATCTGGATCTCTGCGCCCGCCAGCCGTCCGAAGCTGCCGCGGCTCCGCCTCCTCCCCGCGTCGAGCCCCGCGACGTCCGCGGCCCCGCGCAGCGACGTCCTGCGCACGAAGCGCCGGTGCATGCGGATGAGCGCCCCGCACACCAACACGTTGCACACCACCGTGGCCAGGATCAGCACGGAGCAGAAGCCGGCGTACATGTAGGAGAAGGCGGCGTCGCTGCTCACGTCGCTGCGCCACTCCACGAAGCACCACGTATACGGGTACTGCTGCCGCACGCGGCCGAACCCCATGGCGGGCAGCGCGCAGAACAGCCCGTTGGACACGTAGATGGCCCCGAGCGCCACCGCCGCCAGCTTGCGGCTCACGAAGTCGTTGTAGAAGTACGCGTGGTTGATGGCGATGTAGCGCTCGACGGACATGGCGCAGATGATGCTGAGTCCCGCCAGCGAGAAGAAGAGCATGGCGAAGCCGAAGTACTGGCAGAGCGCGTCTCCGCCGGGCCACGAGCCCTTGACGTAGGTGGCGATGGTGACCGGGCTGGCCAGCAGGGTGCCCAGCAGGTCGGTCAGCGCCAGGCCGCACACCAGCGTGTAGAACGTGCTCTCCTTTTGCTCTTTGCGCGACTTGCACAGGACCACGATGGCGATGAGGTTGCCCACCACGCCGAAGATGAACATGACGGACGGGATGGTGGGGATGGTGGGGACCATGAGCCTGTCTGTCTTGGACTGGTTGCTCATCATCATCGTCGTCATCATCATCATCACCGGCGAGTGTTGCACCGGCTCGGGGCCACTCATACTGAGTCTCTTGAAACTAATCCAGCATCACCAATATCTCCATATTACGACGCTTGCCCATTTGCTACCAGGACGTTGCGTGTCTGGCCAGCCATGGTGCAAATTAATACAAACAAAAAAATAAGTGATAATAATAATAAGTAGCAACCACTATGACCAAAACAAAAAAAAAAGATTTAGTCCATTGTCCTCCAAATGTCCAGCAAAGTTTTCAAAACAGAGCAGGTTTGCACTTTATGCGCAAGACAAGGGAGATGAGCGCAGAGGAGAGACCTGAGATATGAGTGAGTTCATTGAGACGTGTTCTCTGCCTTCAAACTCCGCGTCTGCCGCGCCGAGGCCACGCCCCCTCACTTGACTCAGCCAGGTCCGCCGGAGGCTACGCCCCCTCACTTGACTTGGCCAGGCAGGTTCCACTCACAGGGGGGGTCATACAGCATCATCACGGTGGGGCAAAAAAGACTCTCCTTTAGTTCTTTTTATTTTATGTTTTTGATGATATTTTATCTCAGGGACCTATGACCTCCCTCCTTCAACCACGAAAAAGTAAAGCGAACTGCGGAAGTAAATACAGTCTTAACTAGGCCTAATAATTATGACTAATGATGAATAATTAGTGATCATTCAATTTGCAATAATGGATCATCAGACAGGAGCACTTCAAGTATTTTCTTGAAATTCAGATAGCATCTACACAGTATTTCCCAACAACAAGCAAAGTTCAAGTATAGGCCTACACAGAGGAAGGTGTTTTTACCAGCTGTCATCGCTGAGTTGTCACCAAAGTGAACGCTTTATCACTGTTTCCCGCTTTATTTTACTCAGCGTATCTAAAAGCACGTCAATCTGTTTGCGTAGGCCCACGGTTGTACAAATAAACATTTCGTCCGAGAACATGGATGCTAGGATATACAGCCGACTCATGCCCTTGATGTCCAGGCTATCGACCCTTCATCGGTGGAAATCTTGTTACAAGTTAACCTTATGTGGAGATAGCTACATGTATTTTTTATGTGGTTATGGCTATATGTGTCTTTTAAAGAGATCTTTAAAAGACACATATAGCCACCTTATCGACCTCCAAAGAAGAATAGTGATTCTTTATTTTATTCGACGTGTGTGTGTGTACATGTGTGTGTGTGTGTGAGTGCATGTGTGTGTGTGAGTGATGTGTGTGTGTGTGTGTGCATGTACTGTATGTGTGCATGCGTGTGTGAGTGCATGTGTATGCATGTGTATCTGCTTGTTTATCCATTTGATGGTCGGGAAGCTGTTCCTGTTTCACATTCTCTGATCGTGATGTTAACGGGGGGTGGGGGGGGGGGGGGGGGGGTGGTGGGGGGGCGGCGTATTGGACATCCGTAGTCGAGGGTAACGTGATTTGCCCGTCTCCCTGGGGGGGGGGGGATGGATCCGGACACCTTCCCCTCCTGCGTGAGGACAACGGTATGACTGTAGACTACCGCCGGTTGTACCGGAACATCCATATAATGTTGGTTTTCCCTGTGTCCACTCCTATGAATATCAAGACACCGTCTACAGCTGTAAAAATGTAGTTTTTACATTTGGTTTTGTAAACATCAAACCATTCACGTAGACAGACACTAAATGCATTGTTAAAAAGTAGAAAAAGTAGCCAATTATATATATATATACATACAGTATATACTGTATATACAGTATAGGGAAGTTGTTGTTGTTACACAGTGAGTGCACGTGAGCGTGCGTGTTTGATTACGTTTGCACACGTAAACACTCCTCCTGCGTCGATGTAGGATGTTTAACTCTCTATAATTCAGGCCCAAGTCCGGTTTCAGTCATTCAGCGATGGGAATGCGTCTGGGGTCACATATATAGTAGAATGTTCTGGGGCTAGATTCTCAAGATTAGTCCACCCCATGAATAGGCTTTTCCTGGATTTCTTTTGTTATTGAGCGATAAACCTGCACACTTGTGCTCTGGACTTAGTGAGTAATAACCACCAAAATAAAAGAATCAAATTGTTCCTGTGACAGTGGACCGGAGCCCCAGCAGATATACAATTGCAGCTTTTTTCCCTTTCTGTTTATCCGTGTGTGTTGTTGGTTGAACGATGTGTTCTGTGTACATCTCGCAAATAAAACCTCCTAAACGGACGGTTGAACTGCTTTGATTCCTGTCCTGGTTCGAACAATAACAACATTGTGGCATGAAACGGCTTGGTCTGGTCTTAATACACTGGTTAAAAAAAATGTAATGAAAAAAAGGAAGTTCAACACACACAGTTCAAAGAACCCCAGCCTCTCGCAGGAAAACACTCCTAACAATCTTGTGCTATTTGTATACGCATTCACGTTGGGATTAACCTTGCTGTCAAGGACAGCAGGGTTAATGGGATGGGGGGCAGGGGGGCGGGAGGGAGGGGGGCATGCGGTGGTGGGGGGGGCTTCAGCCACAAATATGTGTTTACAGCAACACAACAAGCCTGGCTGATTTCTTCACAACGGGCGCATTTGTCTAATGTTATAATGGCAGGGTTGAACCTTTGATTTATTGTGTACAGTTCAGGCTTGCCAGAGGTCGTTTTTGTTTGGGAAAAAAACTGCTACCTGTGTGGAGTGAAATGCAATTATTACCCTGGTGTCGTCAGGCAGGTTCTGACACATTTCGTCCGCTACCTTTGGGATGGTGAGAGAATCCTACAGTCCTGTTGTGGAGCTTCTCCAGGAACATTTTGGGTGTGTGATATTGGGTGACGACGGATCTACCAAACTGGGATGTGGTGTTTTCATTATGACAAGAGAAAATGTCAGCAATGTGAAGCACTTTTACCCAAAGCCACAGTTGCCTCACATTCACCCATTCATACACCGATCATCAGCCATGCAAGGTAACAACCAACACATCAGGAGCAGTTAGGGTTGGGTGTCTTGCTCAGGGACACCTCGACACTCCGGGGATCGAACCAGCAACCTTTCGGTTTCTGAGCTACTGCCGCCCTGAAGAATACTAGTTGACAAGAACGTCTGCCATCGAATGTGACAGACGTTCATCCAGGTGCACTGGATGAACATAGCCGTTTGTGATGAGTGTCAACGATATTGAGTCGTCTGTTTGTATAGAATTCTGTCTGCAAGACTTCTGAATCTGGATTTTGAGAAGAAAACAAGGCCTTTAAACGGCCTACATCCAGTGTCTATGATAACTGTAATCACATCTTGATGAACCTTTTGCCCCTCCCATCCCAAGATTTATAATAGCGGGATTCCCTATCATTAAAGTCAACTCTATTCTCTAGTCTGTTCATGTATTCTCCTCTGGAATTCCCCGTTCAGTTTCTACACTGTTTGCCCGATGAAAAGTCTCGTTGGGTGTTGTTGTCGATGGAGAATACCAACTGAATAATTCCCTCCACCCACCGCCCCCCCACCATTCAATGTTTAGGAAAGAGGTTGGGTGTCCCTTTCCTGGAGTTTGGTGAGGTTGCAGATAGGATCGGCCTGCTGCATGTATCTCACGGCAAAACAAGCAAAGCAGAGCCCGGAAGAGGAGACGTAAACTGTTTGAGTTGGCAGAGGCGGAGGAGCAGAGAGCTCCGTGACCGCGCACCACCACCAACCATGAACTCCAACCGTGATGGAGTGAAGATGGTGTCGAGGCAGTGGCAGCGTTGCTTACAGCCGGCGCGGATCGACGTACGGTATGGATGCGGACGGGCCGTAAGGTCACCTGACTGGAGAGCGGCCAATCATCTACTCCCCTCAGTCCCCCACCCTACCCCTGCACCCTCGAAATGATGTCATATTGATTATGAGAGATGATGGGGATGATATATATATAATATACAGCCATGTGACTTTGTTTGATGTAAACATACAGTGGTGTAATTTATTAATAAGGAAACTTCCCTTTTTAAGAGAGTCATAGAACTGAGTTTACCCAGCAGGGTGTGGAACCACTCGACTCAAGCTTTTTCCAATTCAAAATGACATTTAGTCATTTATTTTACTCATAAAAACATTTTGTCAGCACTGAAGTGACGTAAAAGGTCAAAGATAAACAGTTTATCCCCAATGGGGTTTTTAATAAAAAAATTATTGACATTCATTCAATTTAGCCCTTTCATAACACAGCATTACAGGAATTCATTAATTCATGCGCACAGTTATTCACTTCATCGGATGCCTTGTCAGCCCGTCGTGGTAATTATTACCCTGGACCTTTCACATGACTCCTGAGCTGAGAGCACAGAACAGGTTTTTCACCCGGCACCATCTCCGGTAGCACTGCTGCGAGAGGCCAGCTCCGGTCATCAAGGCAAGGAAACCAAGCGTGGCCCAGAGAACAAACATTAGGGAGCATTAGGGAATAAATGAAGTAACCTGAGACACTAGATCCATTAGTTGAATAGTAATCACAGTAATGATAACTATATGAAATAACAGTAGTATTGTAGTAATGCTAATAATATGACAATATATTTTTGCACTACTTGCTTTTTAATGCTTTTTAACTGTTATTATTATTACTCTTATGTTGTCTGTATGCACCAACAACCACAGCAAATTCCTCATATGTGAAAACTACTTGGCGAATAAAGCAATTCTGATTCTGATTCTGATTCTGATATAATAATAACAGTAATAGTTGTAACATTTTTAATACTTTGTCATTTTAATAATTAATAAAGTAAAGTAATAATTGTTATAATAACAATAATAATAATACTTTTTTTTATATATTATATGGCAAAGTGCACACAACATTAAAATAAATACTAATATAATGTTTGTATTAATAATACGATATTATTGTCTTGTGATTTATTTGCGAGTCTTTCTGGTGGCCTGACATCATTAGCCAAACAAGCAGGATGAGGTCATCTCCTGTTGAGACATATTCAATAATATGTCTCAACAGGAGTTATTGGAGTAAGTGTTTACAAGTGTTTACGCTGGCTTTAGTTAAATTCTGATTTTATATTTTTAGACATGGAAGTAGACATGGGTGTGCGTGCCCCCCCCCCCACACACACACACACACACAAGTACACACAGCCACACACACACACACACATACGTATACACACAGCCACACACACACAAACACACACACATTGACAGATACACCCACACATGCACGCAGGCACATATGCATGCACACACACACACACACACACACACACACATAGAATATTGGTTTAAATTCTGTGTGTTTGCTCGTTTGTTTGTATGAGTCTATAATCATCAGATCATCAGGTCATCAATATGATATGATTTAGTTCCTGGTTCCAGTGCAGCATCACAGTGACGTCACCATGACAAAAGCAAGCCTCCGCTGTGCCTGTTTGTTCCTATTGAGAACAGCTTACAGCTGACGTCACCACGGCAACAGGAAGGCCCTCACTGTGACTAGATTCTGGTTGCTGTTCATTGATAAATCCCCATAGGAACTCCACATAGGCATCCATAAACACTGACACCTCCTCTCATTGGCCAGTGCTATTCAATAACCCGTTCATATTTTTGTTGAATAAAAATACATTAATATAATAAAGATTATTATATACGGCACATCACTTATGGGATATATCTTTTGGATTCAGTTGCTAAGCAATGTTTAGGAATCATTTGTTAACCCTATGGAAAGGTAATTTACATTTCACTTAATGTAAACATCACTATGTTGACATTGAAGTTGGTGCGTTCTGGTCCTGTATTGATTTATTATGAAGTATCAGTGCCGTGTCATAAATCGTCCTAAGTCTAGGATACAATACAGCTTTTATAAACTGAGGTATTTCAAGTACTGGAAAGGTGCAGTATATGCACTAAAGGCAATCAGATAACTAGCAAGTGAATCAGACAGCTAATAAATCCCATTTGTAATTGCCTGTGAGCCTACCTTGTTTTTTCCGATATATTATACAGCAATAATATCGTCATGTCAGAACAGATCAAGGCTAAGCATGTCCTCAAAGCAGAGGGGCTGCATTAATTACACTTTGTGTGTTTACGCAGTCGCCCCTTGTAAACATGTTGAACGTGTAACCGCTGTCACTGATGAAGGATTAAGGAGATACGTTTCCTCCAGAGACGATGGCCATGTGTTGCACGTTGGCCCCAACCCACGTGACCAGGAGCGTCTTGTTTCATAATCAGCGTAATAGTAATAACATGGTTTAACGACAAGTGTTAGACATACAGTACATACATATTTACACTCAACCCCCATCCGAAAATGTTCATCAAGCCTTGGAATAACATTGATCCAGTTGATTGAGGAGCTAACAGATAGATTATGTTTTTTGTCACCATGAACTTACAGTAAAAGGCCTACTGCTCAGACTGGAAGTGTTGAATAAGCCAATTATTCCATGCATGCGCCAGCCCGGTGCTGACTGGACTCATCCTGACGGCAAAAACAGAAAGGCCTGAAGCTCAAACTCAGCATATTTTCCTAAAATGCAGAAACGCGGCACAGAACACCACGAAGGAACAGGCTTGCAGGACCACAAGCAGCTGGTGTGCGTTCAGAACACCTGCCAACCCGTTGATGTCTAAAACAACTCTCCCTCTCTTTCTCTTTCACTCCCCTGCTGCTGGCTTTTCAGAGACCTCAAATAAACTATGATGATGACACACACAGATGATAGCCCCCAGCTGTGGGCGTTGTCCACCCCCATCTCCACCAATTCCCTCTGCTTAAACTCACTCACACAGGGCTTTTAAGACCCTTCAGTGGATGGGCTTGAGCACGGACGCAACGCCAGACTTCCTTCCTGACTGCTCTTCTTCCTGATTACTTTCTCCTTGCCAGCCGACTTCACCGGTCATGGTGGTGGTGTTGATTTTTGCACACCTGTTCCCGGACACCCAGTCAAACAGCGCCATGAATGTCACGTTCCAGCTCACTGAACGTCGGTGACAGTGTCAATACTCAATATTAGTTTTTCCTTTTTAAAACGAGCGCGGCGCGTGATTGTCGAGAAAGTGCTGACCGATGCCGTGCTGATGTGGCAGCAGAAAGTAATGTGTACTGAAGTGAAACTGGATTATGGTTAGTCCTTTATAAAGGAGAAGCCAGTGATGGGAAAAGACAAATACATGTAAATGTGCACGTAGTCATGGCCGTATAAACAGATCAAACTCAACCAGCTCTCGTGGAATTAATTCCACGTTCTGAACCACAAACACAATCTGGGTACCACAGCCGGCCCGGTGCCTTGGGATTACAATGGCTCTCGTGATGTTTAACCATTCAGCGATCCCTATATTCATGCAGAGCACTATACCCGAGGTAGTTTCCCCAGGACCACGCCATGAATACTGAATAGCTTGGCCATAATGTGGAACACATTATGTGCTCCACAAGCATTTTGATCTCCCCCCCACCCCCCACCTCCCCTCAACAGATGCCTTATCTCTAACACCGAGCCTTGAACAACACAGGCATTTTGTTTTGTCTGCTGCCAGAGCGAGGGTCCATTCTGCCTATGTATAAATGTCCAAATGAGCCCATTTGTTTCCTTGTATGTTGTAGTTATGTACACACCAAGCTTGCATGCATGTCAACTATGAGGGTACCAGGCAAGATTTGAGGGATAAAGAATAAGTAAGATTATAAATACAACTTTGGGACCCTGGGACCAGTGTCCCAATTCTCTGGTAACCCCCCCCCCCCACAAAATCCTGAAGCAGCAGACAGGAGGGCCTGTTGATTATATCAAGAACAAATGCTTTATTATTTTTCCACAGAGACATTGCATCCATGTACAGATCAGTTTCCTCACCCACACCCGCACCCTAACCCGGAGCCCCTGTACTACTGGGCCTGCTGTGCTGCTGCCTCTGCCTCGGTGGCCAGCCGCTCTAGCTGTTCCCGTCGCTCCCGTTTCTCCTGTCTCTCCTTCTCCGCCCTCTCCCTTGACTCCTTCTCCCGGACCACCAGGTCCCTCTTCTCGGCGTCCCAGTCCCGGACCCGGGCCCGGTATTCGTCCAGGTCGGCCGACTCGGCAGCGGTCAGGCTGTGGGCGGCCAGCGCAGACGCCAGGTCCTGAAAGGAGGTGGGCTCAACCTTGCCCCGGCTCTCCAGCTGGCCCCGGAGCTCCTGGAGGAGTGGGAGGGAGGGAGGGAGGGAGGGTGGGAGGGAGGGAGGAGAGACGGACAGGAAGTTGAGGGTTCACGATGAGATCATCGAACTAGACTGGACAACGTGACTTGATTGAAGCGGACTGCGATTGTCCCGTGTGCTTTGCTGAAGTGGACTGCGCTAAAAGCTTTGCATTTCAGCCTCAAGCACAGCAGGTTGTGTCTGCAGATACACCTTAATATTGCCTCTATACGTTCATTACTCAAAATGTTACTTCATAAAAATGGCTTTTATGTAAAGGCTTGATGCGTGTACTTGTATAAGTACACCACTTACAGCTGAGATAAGTCTGGGTGGCGCATGAACTCCTGATCATAGAACGGCAAAAGGTTTAATAGTCGGAACTATACATCAATATTAACAAATCCAAAAAGCTGACTGGAATGAGTGGAATTGAACAAAGAAAATACAAACTGTACCCCACCTTGAACCTGCTGATGTAGTCGGGGAGTTTAGCACGTTCCTCTTCATCTTCCTCTTCCATGGTCTCCTTCTTGGTCTCCTTCTTACCCTCCTCCTCCTCCCCCTCCTCCTGCTGTTGCTGCTCTGCTGTTTCAGAGAATTTGGATGACAGATCCTGGAGCACCTCGCTCAAGCGATCCAGCTGGGAGGGGAGGGGAGAGGAAGGACAGAGATGAGTCGATTCACATTCAATCACCTCAACTCGCGTTGAAGCCATCAAACCGCAGATGATCAGGCTCTGGTTTCAATGGAGATGGATTTGTGAAGTGGCAATCATAGCCCAACGTCATTACCACACCTTTCAGAAAGCAAAAATGTCATCGGAGTAATTGTAGTTGGAGTAGGGGTCGTAAGCCCTAATTTATTTTCCCTATTTGTCATTTCTCTGCCCCCTCACCCGCCCCTGAACAGGTCACTTGGGGGGGCTTTAGTTCACAACATGCATCATTTACATAATGTTCCCCATTCCAGACTTTATGCTCCTTTCCTCGCCGCCACAAACATCATGTACGAGGACTACTTCTTCTCGCCTTATCATCATGGATCATTCCTCGTGAGGGCCATAATGTTAGCATATTCAGTACCCGAGGGAAGGCAACAGGTAGGAGGCATATGGGTGCCAATAGATGTTGCTGTAGAAATGGCTGCATGATTAACTTTTGAAAAACATATTCAATGTGATTTTAATAAAGCTAAAAATGTATGATATCCTTAGCCCAGCTTCAGCCAGCGATGTCTCCATCGTAGGGGTGATATTTCCTGGGTGTCTCGGTGTGTGTTCTGCATTGCTCCGCCACATGCTACATGTTCCCTGTCTGCGCTAATCCTGACGGACGCTCATTCGCACCCCGTGGCTCCTCCAAGATCTCATTAGACCAAACTGGACAAGACGAACGCGATTAAAAAGAAAGAGACCGCCTGCAGCAGGTGCGTACGTGCAGATTTTGCAACAGCACCACGCGGTGCGTGTGCATGTGTGTGTGTGGCCCTTTCCCCAGGGTGATAACAGACTTCCTTGGCTGTCATGCAGTGTTGGACTTGGATGTCGGTATTGTCATGGCTGTTCTAGTTGAGCATCAACAAGCCATAAGCCGATCATCAACACAAACGAGGATTTTATTCAATACCCTTTGGAGCTTTTTTTTTTTTTTAGGCGACCACACAGTCAACTTTGAGGCGAAGAAAGTCGAGAAAGTAATTTGTAGTACAATGCTGGCCTGAGCCAAGAAAAAGTCAGAAAATTCACACACGCGCACAACACACACACACACGTGGGATGAAGTGCTTGATAAAAGTGTGATTAATCTACACCAACTTTGTTTTGCATTGGTATTCTCTCCTTTGTTAACTACAGAGGTTTTCACAGCGAGGTACATTCTTTCAATACGCAAGAGGTAACCGATCAAACCTATCCGTTCAAGTTTTTCGTACACAGACGTTGTGCCGTCACAGTACAACAAACAACTTATTAAATATCTATTCCATAGTTCTCTGACGTTACCAACAACGTAAACCAAACATGCAGTACTACTAGACGCCGTATCTGGCAAACACCACACAAAGTCTCCGCTTTAACGATTTTAGCCGCTTACCGAGTCTCTAGAGAGTTTAGTGTCTCCGGGGTCTGAGGCCACGCCCTCCATCACCTCCAGCGCCCGGCCCAGGTAGCCCCGCCTCCAGCTCAGAGGCATGCCCCGGAACACCGCATGCACGCCGCTCTGCATCTCCACCGCGCCTGCAGAGAAGCACATTAAATACATCTGGACCTTTTAATTGCTTATTTCTATATTATTGCTTTCTGTTTAATGTTCAATGTTATGCACCAATTTCGCAAAAACTATGGAAATAAACCTGTTTCTGATTCTGATGAATTCAGCGCAAGTTGCTTTGGATAAAAATGCACAAAACAACTTAATCGTAAACTGAATTTAAAACCATCAGTTTTGCTGTGTTCAAACAACTACAAGGACCCAGATGCCAGGCTGGCGGTGGTGTGAGAGCTCGTGAGACGGAAGGGGGCGGGGCCAGGTCGTTACACACCTAGGAAAGTGTTGCCCAGCAACATGGCGCTCACGCCCAAGCTGCTGCTGCTGTGCTTGAGTCCTACGATGAGCAGAGCTGCTCCCAGTGCCCGCTCCTCTGCCACCTAGAGAGAGAGAGAGTTCACAAACAAAAAAATATTTACAACAAAGGCATTTTGTTTACATAAAAAATTAATAACCAGGATACCAACAGGTGCATTTTCATATCCTGATGACTCATATGCCCAATGAGTGAGAGAAGTATTGAGAGAATGACCATAGAATCCTAACACACACACACACACACACACACACACCACCCCCCCCAGCCATTAGTGTTTCTCCAGTGATGAGCCTTGCAGGCCCGTTGATGGACCTCCCCCGTGGCATCTAAAATGAACCTGAAGAAAAGCTGAAGAATCGCATAACCTCACCATCTTGTCAGGTGTCCATGCAGGCTGCCATACCACACAATTAAACCAGAACCAATGTTTTATGAAAATAATCACAATAATCACACAATTAGTTTACCCTTTGTAATTATTGCTCTAGCGCATGGTATTGCAATAAATCATGAATTCTGTGTTACTCTAAATATTTATATTTCACTCCCTATGTGCACTTTTGGCTCCGGCCACTAGGGGGTTCAGCGAGCCCGCCTCTGAACCGACGCAAACGAAACTGCCTTTGCACACACATACACACACATTGCCACTACACTCAAGACTGCATGCTTAACATCCGAATCCCTCCATCTGATGCTACAAACGCCAGGAATAATAAAGCTGCTTGGCAAAGGAGTAAACTCTGACTGGTAGCGTGTTGCCAAGTCTCACTGCCGCCTGCAATTGCACACTTATCATGAATCTACAAGCAGAAGATTTTCCACAGAGATTTTAAATTGCAAACATATTCCACAGATTAAGAAAAGTGGGGGTATGTGATTGGGGGGTGGGGGGGGGCGGCGTCAACATCCCGTTGGTGTGCGATGGTGACGACTCCTGCGTCGGTGGTCTACTTACGCTGAGTGTTGGCTTGGTTGCTAGGTAACTGCCGATGGTGTAGAAGGACAGGATTTGTGTGGAGGGCAGATCAAAGGCCTCTTGGAGCATCACCTCTTCAACGACAGCAAACGCACCTGTGGATCACACACAAAACCACAACATTACAGTGCGTGAGGTTTGTCATCTGTATTTTGTCAGTAATGCCTTGTCAATATTTTGTCAACAATGTATATAAAAGTCGTACTCTTGTAGTCTCCGTCCTTAATGCAAGAATCTATGAGCAAGTTGAAGGTGAAATCGTCTGGGAAAATGCCATACTGCACCTAAACACACAGACACACACACAGACACACACACACACACACACACACACACACACACACACACACACACACAGTGTTGAGCAATGGGGTGCTTGGGTGTCATGTGTAAACGTCTGTAGAAAATACTGAGATGATCGTTTTTGAAGGCACAAATTTACATTTAGAGTATTTGGCAGATGCTTTTGTCCAAAGCAACTTACAATAAGTACATTTGTAGAAAGAGACAGCATACCTTGTTGTGGAGTGTGTGCAGCGCTTTCTCGCGCACACCGTATTTTATGCACTGTCTGACCCAACTGTGAACCGTCCAGTCTCTGATGTACCAGCAGTTTGGGCTGTGGCGAAATCTACGCAGAAGAGCACAATATAAAAACTGTAGAGGTTGAATAATAACTATATAATAATAGCTCAAAGTGTGAATAAAAACAATAGAAATCCATAACACGGTTATAAGAACATAAAACAAGTTTAAGAAATACGTAAAAAATAAATATGAGATCATGACAATGGTAATAAAAAGGTGGACTTAATTAAAAGCAAGATCATAAGAATGGGTTTTTGAGCAGTCAAGCGAGGTTGCTTGTCACTGTAGCGCTCCAGAGATTAGCTGGTTAGAAGAGAGCAGTTGACGTGACACTTGTAATGCTGAAAACCACACAGGTTGCCATTTTGTGTCCAGTATCAAACCTTCCGCACTCTGCAAAACAATTGGTGCCAGTATAATAGCTCAATTTTAGGTTAATCAAATCAAACTCGAAGTCAACAACATAAAACAGAACTAGAAACCCTTAGATAATCCCCCGTATATAATAACACACCGCCTTTTTTAATTGCAGACTGATATGATAAACCGATAAAGTGATGAACAAGGCCGAGAGAGCAGGACTGTGATCATCTAATGATACAGGGTCCAGACCAACTCCAGGAGAACAGCGTAAACAGGAAGAGAGACTGGGGGGTGCTACCACAAGCCACCCAGAACATCCACACAAGAACAAAGACCTATAAACAGAAACCTAAAACATTGTGTGTATACCGCTTACTTGTAAAGGTAGTACTCCGTTTGATCAACTTCTTCTTTTGACGATATATTGTCTACAAACTGTTGGACAAAGTAATACAGCAATTTGAGGAAAAAGCTTTTTTGGCCACTAAAGTCGGATTGTGGTGTTAGCCATTGATGATATGTGTGTAGATGAGATATATTTTACACCTTATTTATAGTTCATACATGCACATCATTGATGATCTAGATCCACGGTGCATCTTACCCGTGAGATAGTCAGAGAGCTCACTGGAAGCTTCTTCTCATACGCACTGTCCATGAATTTGGCCAGTAAAGCTGTCAGATGAGAACAAAACCAACATAACCGTTTTCAGTCATGAATGCATTTGAATGGCAGAGCATGGACAAATGACCAGAGCTTGGAATATTATGACTACAGTAGATTGCATTGATTTCAAGGACAAAACTGACTGAACCTCTGCAGACAACGGCACACTGCCACCCTGTGTTGATCAATACTATTACACACACGTGTGACATGGGTTTCTAGCACAGACACATGATATATCTGAATATATTTGGCACCAACAAAGGGTAATATACAATAGGCCTACTTCTATAAAGGTGTGGTGTAAACTATAACTACACACATATGTGTATGTGTATATATAGAGTGTACTGTCTGCTGGAGAGCATCTTGAGCTGAAGGCCAATAGCAAGGAGAAGGTGGCTGTCATTCATAAAGTAACTTAACTTTCTGAACTACTACTACTACTACTACTACTACTACTACTACTAGACCACCATTCCTTACCCAGGTTCTGAGGATCCTTCTCCATCCCCTCCCATAGTGCTGGGTCTGAGTATGCGGCTGAGAGCAGGCCTCTTCTGGCTGGAAGGGCAGAGAACATACAGTGTACACGACACTAACCACGGAGAGGCTCTTCACTTGACCATAATTATGAGGAAGATATTGAGAGTCTGGTTGACCTGCGCATCCCTGACATTGAGAACAAAACGCTCAGTTAGCTCACGACAATGAATGAGGAGGTTGTCGCTTCAAATAACGCGTCGTAGAAGCGTAGTAAAGCTAACAAACACAGCCTGGTTGACGCCAAAGACAACAGGTGTGTATGTTTGAGAGACAGCGGTTAAATTCACCTGTAAACAGCGGGGTTGGACGTTTAACTTTGACGGCTGCAGCGAAGCAGCGTTGGACGATGGACGCCGCCATTTTTGGACCGTACCATTCCGGAAAAAAATAATTTAGGGGGGGGGGCCGGGGGCGGGGGGCAAAGGATTACGGGACCTGCGTATCTATACTTCATCTATAGTTCACAAAATATAGTATATAATACAAATACACACTTGATCTACAATATATAGATACATTTTTCTTGTTTTTGTTGTATATAGTTGCAATACACGATATACACATTTACTGCTCAGTAGCATTTTATTTCTGAACGTGTGGTGTTTTACCACTAGAGGGAGGTGTTTTGTCTATGATGGACATAACAAGAGCAGCAGACCGACTTAGTTGTAGCCATGGTTTTATCCTATAGTTTAGTTTTACCTTTTCTATACCTGACATAGACAGAGGATTCACTGTTTAATAGCTGATGGCTGATGATCATTGATAACCTATGTTCTTTTTTTAATTTTTTTTTCATACTCCATCCATCCATTTTGCGTCCGCTTATCCGGGTCGGGTCCCAGTGGCAGCCGCTAAGCCGGGCCCCCCAGGCTTCCTTCTCCAGGCTCTCCAGTTTCCTCCTGGGGGATCCCGAGGCGTTCCCAGGCCAGACGAGATTATATAATCCCTCCGCCGGAGTTCTGGGTCTGCCCCGGGGTCTCCTCCCAGTTGGACGTGCCCTGGAAAACCTCCAAAGGGAGGCCGCCCGGGGGGCATCCTAAATCAAGATGCCCGAACCACCTCAGCTGACTCCTTTCGATGCGGAGGAGGCAGCGGCTCTACTCCGAGCTCCCTCCGGATGTATGAGCTCCTCACCCTATCTCTAAGGCTGAGCCCAGCCACCCTGCAGAGGAAACTCATTTCGGCCACTTGTATCTGCCATCTCATTCTTTCGGTCACTACCCAAAGCTCGTGACCATAGGTGAGGGTTGGAACGTAGATGGACCTGTAATCCGAAAAGCTTCGCCTTCCGGCTCCCTCTTCACCACAACAGGACCGGTACAGCGCCCGCATCACTGCAGACGCTGCACCAATCCGTCTGTCCATCTCCCGCTCCATTTTGCCCTCACTCGTGAACAAGACCCCGAGATACTTGAACTCCTTCGCTTGAGGCACCAACCCGGAGGGAACACTCCACCGTTTTCCGGCAGAGAACCATGGCCTCAGACTTGGAGGTGCTGACTCTCATCCCGACCACTTCACACTCGGCTGCAAACCGCCCAGTGCATGCTGGAGGTCACGGTCTGATGTAGCCAACAGAACCACATCATCTGCAAAGAGCAGAGATGCAATTCTGAGGTCCCCAAACCGGACACTCTCCTCACCTCGGCTGCGCCTTGAGATTCTGTCCGTGAAGATCACGAACAGAACCGGTGACAAGGGACAACCTTGGCGGAGTCCAACACCCACTGAGAACGTGCTTGACTTTGTGCCGAGAATACGGACGCAGCTCGCACTTTGTTCGTATAGGGACCGAATGGCACGTACCAACGGCCCCGGTACCCCATACTCCCGTAGTACCCCCCACATGATTCCCCGGGGGACACGGTCATAGGCCTTCTCCAAGTCCACAAAGCACATGTAGACTGGATGGGCAAACTCCCATGCCCCCCCCCAACAACCCTGCGAGGGTAAAGAGCTGGTCCACTGTTCCACGGCCAGGACGGAATCCGCATTGTTCCTCCTGAAGCTGAGGTTCGACAATCGGCCGGAGCCTCCTCTCCAGCACCCTGGAATAAACTTTCCCGGGGAGGCTGAGCAGTGTGATACCCCGATAGTTGGAGCACACCCTCCGGTCCCCTCTACCAAGGATATGGGTGAGACTTCCCCCGAGCCTTCAGACTCTGCCTCTTACACAGAGGACGTACTGGTCGGATTCAGGAGCTCCTCAAAGTGCGACAATATCCTCAGTCTGGGTCAGCAGTTCTCCTCCCCGACTGAGCACAGCCTGAGCCAAGCCCTGCTTTCCCTTCCTGAGTCGCCGGACAGTTTGCCAGAACTTCCTTGAGGCCAACCAAAAGTCCTGCTCCATGGCCTCCCCGAACTCCTCCCACACCCGGGTTTTTGCTTCATCAACCGCTGAAGCTGTGGTCCTTTTGGCCTCCCGGTACCTGTCTGCTGTTTCAGGAGACCCCTGGGCCAAAAGGCCTCCTTCTTCAGCCTGACGGCTTCCTTCACCGCTGCTGTCCACCAACGGGTTCTTGGGTTGCCGCCACGACAGGCACCGACAGGCACCGACAGCCTTTTGACCACAGCTGCGAGCTGCAGCCTCTACAATGGAGGCTTTGAACATGGCCCACTCAGGTTCCATGTCCCCAACCTCCCCCAGGATGCACGAGAAGTTCTTCCGGAGGTGGGAGTTAAAGACCCTACGGACAGGGGCTTCCACCAGACGTTCCCAGTTCACCCTCACTACACGTTTGGGTTTACCAGGTCTGTCTGGCAGCCTCCCGCACCATCTGATCCAACTCACCACCAGGTGGTGATCAGTTGACAGCTCTGCTCCTCTCTTCACCCGAGTGTCCAAAACATGCGGCCGCAGATCTGCTGATACGATTACAAAGTCGATCAGCGACCTTTGGCCTAAGGTGGTCCGGTACCAGGTACACTTGTGGACCACCCTATGTTCGAACATGGTGTTTGTTATGGCCAGTCCATGACTAGCACAGAAGTCCAATAACAAAACACCACTCTGGTTCAGATCGGGCAGGCCATTCATCCCAATCACTCCCCTCCAGGTTTCTCCATCATTGCCCACGTGTGCGTTGAAGTCCCCCAGTAGAACTATGGAGTCCCCGGATGGAACCCTTTCCAGGATGTCACCCAAGGACTCCAAGAAGGCCGGATACTCTGAGCTGCTGTTTGGTGCGTAGTCAGAGCCTTCCCCCCAGCGACTTGCAGTCGCATGGAGGCGACCCTCTCGTCCACCGGAGAGAACTCCAACACAGCGGCGCTCAGCCGGGGACTTGCGAGTATCCCCACACCCGCCTGGCGCCTCACACCCTGGGTCCAGCCCCTCTCCAGGAGTTTGGTTCCACACCCGGTGCTGTGCGTGGAGGTGAGCCCAACCATATCTAGTTGGTACCGATCCACCTCCTGCACCAGCTCAGGCTCCTTCCCCGCCAGTGAGGTGACGTTCCACGTCCCTAGAACCAGTCGGCGATGACGGGGATCCGCACGCCCAGGACCCCGCTTTTGCCTACCGCCCGGTTTACAATGCACCCGACCCCAATGACTCTCCCTGCAGGTGGTGAGCCCACAGGGAGGTGACTCCACGTAGTCTTTTCGGGCTTGGCCCGGCCGGGCCCCGTGGATCCAGGCCCGGCCACCAGACGCTCGCCGACGAGCTCCCCTCCCAGGTCTGGCTCCAGAAGGGTGCCCCGGTTTCCCTTGTCGGGGCGAGGTGACTGTGTTCTTTGGGAGTCTTTTCATGGGGTCTTTGAATCGCTCTTAGTCTGGCCCCTCCCCTGGGACCACTTTGCCTTGGGAGACCCTGCCAGGGGCTAATGCCCCGGACAACACAGCTCCCAGGGTTAAGGTGCCGATTCTTTGGGGGGGTTATTTTCATACTTTTATTTTTATTTTCATACTTTTATTTTTATTTTCATACTTTTATTTGTATTTTTTAATTTGTATTATTCTACTGTTTATTTCTCTATTGTTTTATTCTATTGCGATGCAACCTGGCACAAGAATTTGCTTCGGGATCAATAAAGTTCTATCTTATCTTATCTTATTTTCGATCAACGATCATTTAAAATTAATTTGCTGTCAAACCTCAATGAACAGAATTCATTTGCACTGTAGATGTGGCCTCACTGTAGATGTGGCCTGAGCTAAGACACGGTGTCACACAAAAAGTATTTAGTAATTCTGTCACAAGAAGTCAAAACGTAGTCATTTGATTCAGGGGGGCTTTAAAAAAAAATCCATTCTATATTTATAAATACAGCATATAACTGCTGTTGCCCTTCAATAAAGAGGATGTACATGGAGAAAAGGTACTGAGAACCATGGTGGTGTGCATTCACAACAGCATGTTCACATGTGGAGAAATCCTAGCCTCATACTATCTCAATACAAGTGTAAAACAAGAAATTGCTAGGTAGCCGGCATAATAGTTGGGGTAAGAGCAGAAGTGCCATTCTGAGTGTAGTACCAACATCTAAGAACATACAATATGCGAAATAATGAAACAATAAAGACAAACACACAAGTTAGTGTTAGGGTTAGGAGAGGGAAGGCGGGTGGGGGGAGGGGGGGGGGGGGGGGGGTTATGCAGAGTCCAGCTAAACTCTGAACAGGTGGGTCTTGAGTCTCTTGCGGAAGCTGGTGAGCGACTCTGCTGTCCTGGACCTCATTCCACCTCTGCGGAGTCAGAACAGAGAAGAGTTGGGACTTGGCAGAGCGATGTTTGCCTGTTCTTAGTGAAGGTGGTACCCGTCGTCCAGCCGAAGTTGTTGATCAGAGTGCTCAGGCTGGGGGTCTGTCAGTTATTAGTATATTAGTCAGTTAAAAGAAAAGAATAAAGGTTTCGGTCAAAGAGTGTGTGTGTGTGTGTCTGTATGTGTGTGTGTGTGTGTGTGTGTGTGTGTGTGTGTGTGTGTGTGTGTGTGTGTGTGTGTATGTATGTATCATATGTATGTATGTATGTATGTATGTATATGTGTGTATATGTGTGTGGTGTGTGTGTGTGTGTGTGTGTGTGTGTGTGCGTGCGTGGCGTGCGTGCATGTCTGTCTCTGTGTAGCCACACACGCACACACATCACTGGGATCATTTCACTTTACAGTCCAGTTTGTAATGCGGTGTTTTCCAGAATAGTGATGTTGTGGCTGAGACTGAGAGGTGTGTCGGGGAGGAGAGGACAGGAGAGGAGGATATGAGGACTTCCTCTATTCCAGTTCTCTCATTCTCTCAGCGTGATGGTGGTGGGCTTTGCAGGTACGAAAAGAGAAGCTCCTGTTCTGCATTTTACCTGAGCGGAAAAAAGATATAATATATATTTATTTACACACAGGATTGGTCGCTTTGATATGTTTCACGGAATTTGTCTCTTTTATTCTGGGTCGAATGTGCCCCTCTGACTAAACAACCGACCCCCAAAGGCCCCCTAGAACCGCCACTGAGCTCGTTGTACGTATACGTGGATGAGAACAACACAAAATAGTCACACAAAAATAAAAAACACAAAAATAAAAACACAAAAATATAATAATTGAAAAAAATAATAAATATCCAAATGTGTTTTTTGGGGGGTGTGTCTTTACAATACGCAGAAAGAAAACATTGCACTTCCTTTGTGAGTCATGGCGCTTTTGTGGACACCCACTGTGCCTTCACGGCCGTTTGATCAGCAGCTACAAGAGAGGAGGAGGGTCTAGGTGTTTTCTCTTCCTCTTCCTCTGCTTTGTACGACGCGCCGGAGAAGAAACACAGGCCCTTTTTTGAAAGACAAACACACAGACACACACACACACACGCATGCACACACACACACACACACACACACACACACACACACACACATGCACGCATGCACGTACGCACAGATCACGCACACACTGATATTTTCTTGTTCTTCTTCTTATTCTTCAGAATCAGAAACAGCTTTATTGCCTTAGTTTTTGCAAACGAGGAATGTGCTTTTGTGCAATTGGTGCCTAACATTGAACATTGAACATTGCTTGTGTGTGTGTGTGTGTGTGTATGTGTGTGTGTCTGTAGGGGGTCATTGCTTAATAATAACTAATAACCAAAGTGTGTTTTGTTTTCATTCATTATGTGAAAAATGTAAACGATGTCAACTTTGTTTAGCAGCCTTTCAGACTTTCATTGACTGAATCCTTTATAATGCCGACTGACTTCTGCTCTTATCCCAGCTATTATGCAGGCAACCTAGCAATTATGAAACTTGTTCTATTAACCTTGCAATTATGAATGCTTGAAAACTGTTTCATTCGAATCTGTCTGCACCACAGCGAATTTTGCCGTCTCTTTCGACAAATGTACTGATTGTAAGTCGCTTTGGATAAAAGCGTCTGCCAAATGCCCTAAATGCAATGGAAATGGAAATGTCTACAATAAAGCATACACTTTATTAATACAGGAATATAGGAATTATATATATATTATTAAATATATATCATGCATATCATCATGGTCACACGTTTAAACCCTAACATTAATGAACTCAGGTCAAAATTATTGTTTCATCACAGTTTATTTCATAAATAGGGTACAGAATCATTTTTGAAGCATTCAAACATTATCAAAACATGCTGCTAAGAACTATGGCAGAAAAGTTTCACAGCCTCCATAAAGGACAATATTAAAAGTTGAATATCTTTTTACAAAATAGCCATCATAGACATCTGGTGAACATTACTTCAAATTCCCATATTCAGACATGATTAAGAAATGATCCTACAATATTTCCAGTTTAAAAATATATAGCATTAACAGCACTGTTACTCTAATGGCAGTGTTTTATGCAAGAAATCTCTAC
Organism: Coryphaenoides rupestris; assembly: GCA_002895965.2. Classification (NCBI taxonomy): domain Eukaryota; kingdom Metazoa; phylum Chordata; class Actinopteri; order Gadiformes; family Macrouridae; genus Coryphaenoides; species Coryphaenoides rupestris. Next base: position 58,431 of record PIJE02000406.1, on the reverse strand, counting down.
GTAATTATGCCTGATATGTACAATATGCTTCACAGCATTTTGACCACTCTCTTTCAGTGCCCATATATAAGAAACCCCACTAACTTCTGCTTCCCTAGTTAGCTCATTGTTCATCACTCCCACATCTACGCATCTTCCTGTTCACGTTCTTCCTCTCCCTCTCCTCTTCCTCCTCCATTCGAGGGCGTAAGCTCTGCAACAATCACACAGAGACGCCTCTCCCCTTCCTCTGACCTGCTCTGTCTCCCCGCCACTTGGAGATCATGGCTCACGTTCTCCTCCTCCTCCGCCTCCCATCGTGGCGGTGGTTGCTCAGGCGCCTCCTCGCCATAAACCTTGTATTTTGTTTCCGAAGCGTAACCGTAAAACTGTCCGCCGTCTGCCCTCTCACTCTCACGGCCACGCCTCCGATCTCCCGCCTCTGGGTCAGACTCGTTGTCGTTGTCATTGTCGTGGGGCACAGGCGGTCGCGTCCCTGCGGCGGGTGACCTACTACTACGACCCGGTCGTCCTCCCCTGTCGAGGTAGCGTCCGCCTGGCGGAGGCGCACCCATCCGGGCCTCATAGGTGTCGCGTGGGTACAGCCGCTGCAGGAGTGTGTCCCCCGGTTCGAGGTGCTGGGGCTGCTGGTAGACGGCCCGGCCTCCCGGTTCCGACACCGGAGTGTAGCAGAGCTCTGTGCGGTGCTGGGTACACCACCTGGCCGGCCGTACAAGCTCTCCTACCTCCTCCTCCTCCTGTCCTCCTTCCTCCTTCCTCCGCGCTCCTTCTCCCTCCTTCTCCTCTTCCTCCTCCTCCTCCTCTTCCTCCTCCTCCTCCTCCTGGCAGGAGCTGCCGGGGAGGCTCTCTCCGTCCGAGTGGGCCAGGTGGAGGCCCGGGGGGTCAGCGGATGTCTTCTGGGACAGGTCGCAGGGCTCCTCCTGGTTGAAGGTGAGCAGGCCGAGGGGAGGGGGCAGACAGAATCGCCCCCTGCGCCGAAACACTGGAGACAAACAACACGTCCATCATTGTACCTCATTGTGCAGAAAAACAAGATGAAAGAAGACGGATAAATAAAGACGATGCACTCATCACATCGTGCATCCAGCATGCATTGCATCATCTATAGCATCATCCTCCTTACGTCTGCGGTCCAGTCCCCGGTCCATGATGCCGTGTTTGACCTTCATGTGTCGGGTGAGGTTCCCCTTCAGGGTAAACTTGCTGGGGCAGTAGAGACACTTGAAGGGCTTGCTGTCCGAGTGCAGGTGCATGTGGCCCATGAGGTTGTGCATCCTGTTGAACTCCTTTCCACAGAGCTGGGGAGACATGTTCCATTAATGGTCAATGGTTTGCATGTATATAGCGCATTTTTCCAAAGCGATTTCACCCATTCATACACAGATGGCGTGCCAGCATGCAAGCTAACAACCAACACGTCAGGAGCAGTTAGGGTTCGGTGGCGTCTCGCTCAGGGACACCTCGACACTTAGCTAGGCGGAACCCGGGGATCGAACCAGCAACCTTCCGGTTTCCAGACAACCGCTCTTACCTCCTGAGCGACTGCCGCCCATCACACAGTGAGAGAGGTTAAAATGCTCAACGATAATGAAAAGAATGATCATGATAATGATAATGCCAACGATGGCCACCATCTGCATTGCGTTGTTTATTTCAGGAGCTTCCTAATGGCAGCACAACCATGGATAAACATTTTCCCATTCAGTTTCAGGGTATATACAAACAATGGGGAAGCATTCATTTCTCTGATTCGCTCCGTGCTAAACAGTTATTTAGTCTAATGACTCAGTCCTCAGGCATGCCCAGCAGCCGCACAGCAACATGTGGTCATCAGTGAATGTCCCCAGCGAGGCGCACATCCACAACATCCACACCTCCAATCACATCCTTTCTCGCTCTCTGTCTCTCTCTCTATACATCCCTTTTCCATCTCTTCCTCTTATTTCTATTTTCTCTCTACCTCGATATAGACAAACAAAGGAGAGTGTGTGAGAGAGCGGTGGAGAGAAAAAAAAAAAGAGAGAGCGAGAGAGAGAGAAAGAGAGAGAGGTGAGGAGAGAGTGGTAGAGAGAGAGAGAGAGAGAGAGAGAGAGAGAGGAGAGAGAGAGAGAGGGAGAGAGAGAGAGAGAGAGAGAGAGGGGGAGAGAGGGAGAGAGAGAGGAGAGAGAGATAGAGAGGAGAGAGAGAGAGAGGAGAGAGAGGAGAGGTAGAGAGAGAGGGTAAGAGAGAGAGAGAGAGAGAGAGGGAGGGAGAGAGAGAGGAGAGAGAGGAGAGAGAGAGAGGAGGGAGGGAGAGAGAGAGGGAGAGAGGAAGCCACAGTGAGAGAGAGGGGCTGGGGGGGCGGTGTGGAGGTGGGGGGCAGCTCCTGTCCCGTCCTTCCTCTGCATTCTTCTTTATTAGGGTGGTCCTTTCCTCCAGGAGGAGAGAGGGACTGTAAACTGTCCGAGAGGACCGTGAGAAAACAGGAAGCCCCCCCAAACCCCCCCAACCCCCCTCCCACCCACACCCTCTCCTCCGGCCACAGAGAAAGCTGGATGAAATCTATTTGCGGGGTCTATGTGCTCTAGGGAGGTCCGCGGCGAGGGAGGACCGGAGGAGGGGAGGAGGGAAGGAGGGAGGAGAGGGGAGGGGGGTTTATTGTTAGAGAGGCACTTTGTGCGGCGATATCCTTCCTATGGACGGCGAGGCTGCCAAAAGACTGCCTGTCTGTCTGCTATCTGGTCACCGTCTCGGGCCTACGGACCGACCACAACACACACCAGAGGGGCAGCCCCCCTCCCATAGCCTCTGACCACTCCAAGAATGCCGTGTTTGTCAACAGAGGCCTGGGTTTCCTAGATTATTGTGTGCAGCTAGGCTCAGTTAGCCCCGCGTGGATTGTTGTTGTACACAATGTTACAGGCAGCGAGAAGACAATGACCGCTGAACCATTGTGGCGGACGCCTTCGACAAATGCACTTTGTAGAAAATATCAAAAGTGCTTTCATTGTGGCCGAAATGGTGTGTTTACTTGTGACGTGTGGGGTGTGTGTGTGTGTGTGTGTGTGTGTGTGTGGTATTGACACACACTATGTGCATCTTTCATTGCTTTCTTTGCTTTTTATTTTTACTTGACTCTATTATATATACTGTATATATATTGTGTATTGTAAGGTGACCATGAGTGTCCTGAAATACGCAAAAAATAAAATGTATGATATATATAACTATTGTTTACACACACACACGCACGCACGCACGCACGCACACACACACACACACACACACACACACACACACACACACACACACACACACACACACACACAGACTCCCCCAAAGGACGGCTCACCTTGCATTTGTAGGGCTTGTTGTCCGAGTGGACGATCATGTGGGCCTTGAGCGTCTGCTTCTGCACAAAGCTCTTGAAGCACATGTGGCACTGGTAGGCCCTGATGTTGGTATGGATGAGCACGTGGCGCTTCATGTTGGCCAGCAGCGTGAACTCTCGGCCGCAGATACGACACTTGTGCTCCTTCACCCCCTGTTGCATGAAGAAGAGACAGAAGTTGGGGAGCGAGGGTCAGAGAGCAAGGGCAATGTTTTATTTATGTTATCATTTTGCATCCCTCTGATTCCTATTTCTGATTTGATTCCTATTTCTGATTATTGTAACACCAGGTGTGAGTGTGATTCGCCATCCATTTAGATGGTCTACCAGCCAACCCAATGGACTGTACCCACTGGGTAGTGATGTCACTAGAGGGTAGCCACACGACAATTTAGAAACGGCTTAGAATAGGCTAATCACACTCACACACCTGGTGGTAAAATAACACCTGGTGGCCCTTTAACAAAAATGTCCCATTACCAGGGTGCAAACCAGAATCAAATCAAGATAGTTTGTGTGGGTGGTTTTATAAGTCACTACACCCTATATTGGTGATGTCTTATGTTTAGTTCCCCAGTCAGCGGCGAGGGCCAGAGAGAGACCAGAGATCTACCTTATGAGTGAGCGTGTGTTGCTTCAGGTGGTGCGATTGGATGAACTCCATGCCACACTCGCTGCAGATGTACGGCCGGATGTCTTTGTGTTTCATCATGTGGTTCTGAAGCTGGCTCGGGTACTGGAAGGTTTTCTGGCATTCCCCACACCTGCGGACGCATCAGGTTCAATCTCAAGACCCACGGGCAATTCAAATGCCGCCCATAATAATAACAACACTTTTTTGTCCTATCTCTGGCTGGACGTGGACAGTCGCTCGAGGGGGTCATCACCTGTAGAGGGTGGGGCCGCGGTGGGCGGTCAGGTGTCTCTTCAGTTGGGCCAGCGTGGGGAAGCCCAGGCCACACTCTACGCACACGTTCTCCTGCCCCTTCTTGTGCTTCAGCTCGTGGGAGCGGAGCTCGCTGGGGTAGGCGAAGCCCCGCCCACACACGCCACAGCTGGGGAGAAGAGGGCAACAAGGAGGAGGAGGAGGGGGAAGAGGAGAAGAAGAAGGAGGAGGAGAAAGGGAGTTAGGGCGACAAGTTGGTGAGTGGAGATCAGAGACCGGATGAGTTACACAGGATGAAGGGATGAAGGACTAAAGGAGACTAGTGGAAAAGATGGAGGAGGTTCCCTGGGCCTCCAGAGAACATACCTGTACGGCTTCACGTCGCTGTGCTGCATCATGTGCCTCTTCAGGTGGCTGGTCTGCGTGAAGGCCTTGTGGCACACCTGGCACTTGTGCGGCCTCATGCCCTGGTGCGTGAGCAGGTGCGTGTGCAGGTGGCTCAACTGCTTGAAGAGCTTCCCGCACAAGTGGCAACCGTGCGGCTTGATGCCGCTGTGGCCCAGGATGTGCGTGATCAGGTTGTACTTGGAGGTGTACGACTTCTCGCACATGCGGCACTTCCAGCGCTTCTGGTCCCCGCCCACGTCCACATAGTAGCTGTCGTCCACGTGGACGTTGAAGCCCAGCTTCTCGCCGCTGGTCATCCCCCCGCTGCTTCCGTCGTGGGCTCGGCGGCTCGGTTTCAGGGCCTCCTTGGGGTACATAGGTCCAGGGGAGAGGTGCATGAGGGGCCCGGCCATGAAGAAGGGGAAGGGCAGCAGGCTGGGATGGAGAGGGGCGAAGTATGGGGACGGTGGATGCAGGAAGAGGGGAGGCGGGCGCCATATTGGGGGAGAAGCAAGCCGTTCCTCTTTCACCTGCACGGGGAGGGCGGGGCCTCGCTGGTCGCACCTGGACAGAGTTCTCTGGAGCTGCAGCCGGTTGAGGTCAATCATGCCTGGGATGGCTGTCTGATGGCCGACAGACGGAGGATTCAGGGAAAGAAGGGGCAGATGAGGTAGCATGGCTGTCCTCTTCCTGCTTCCAATCTCAGCTCCCTCTCCCTCTTCCTCTCCCTCTCCCACTCTCTCTCCCTCTTCGTCTTCCTCTCTCGCGCGGGATACATCTTCTCTGGCGTCCATTTTGAGAGGTGTTTTTTTGCGCTTTTGCGTTCCCTCCAGCTGAACATGATGTTTGTCTTCGGGGCCGAACACAGAGGCAAACCCGTGAGGGCTGAATGCGCGGCCGTAGGCGTATCTGCTGGGGGACGCGTCGGGGTGTCCGGGAGACGAGAGCTCCGGGGGCTTAATGTGGAGTGGGGAACGACGAAAGTAGAAAGTGTGCTGAGCTGCTGGCCGGAGATCTTCTCTGAAGGTAGGACTTCTCGCTGGCGAGGAACTCTCCATTGTCTTCCTAGATTTTTAAGAGATCAACAGGGACATCAGTACAATATTCTTTCTCAACTCCGTGAAAAAACGTTAGGAGAGCTGAGACGGGCGGCAAAGGTCATCCACCTGAGACACTTCTCGAAAGAGGCAGAGCATTCGGTGAAGGAGTACTCTGCCGGTAGCTTTGTTGTTCTGCTTTTGAGATACAATGATGCAAGGACACACAATCAATCTGCTGTGGGGAAACACAGCTTTAACAATTGCCATTTATCACACAAATGTCTCTCCGCCCCTTTGTTTGGAGAACCATTGAATGGGGCGGGCGTACCTGCTGCGTGAGTCCATGCCCACACCTCCCCGTGAACTTTCACTTCTCACTTCCTCACCGGCTTCTCCTCTCTTTCCTACCTCCTCTCGCAAAATCAGGAAGTTAAAGCGTGGAGACATTGTCACCTCCACCTCTCGCTTACCTTCTGCTCCGCCTCTCTCTTCTCTCTCTCTCTCTCTCTCTCTCTCTCTCTCTCTCTCTCTCTCTCTGTTTCTCTCTCTCTCTCTCTCATCTCTCTGTCCCCCCTCTCCCTCCCTCGCTCTCTCTCTCACTCGCTCTCTCTCTCTCTGTCTCTCTCTGTTTCTGTTTTTCTGTCTCTCTCTCCCCTCTCACACTTCCCCCTCTCTCTCTCTCTCTCTCTCTCTCTCTCTCTCTCGCTCTCTTTGACTCTCTCTCTCTCTCTCTGTTTCTCTCTCTCTCTCTCTCTCTCATCTCTCTGTCCCCCCTCTCTCTCCCCCCTCTCTCTCACTCGCTCTCTCTCTCTCTGTCTCTCTCTGTTTCTCTGTTTTTCTGTCTCTCTGTCCCCCCTCTCTCCAGCTCTCTCTCTCTCTCTCTCTCTTTCACTCTCTCCCTCTCTCTTTCTCTCTCTCCACCTCTCCCCCCTCCTCCCCCCCCCTCCCTATCTCTCTCTCTCTCTCTCTTTCACTCTCACTCGCTCTCTGATCAGTGATGATGACAGGTGGGGGGGGGTGGGGGTGAGGGGGTTAGGCACGTAGGGAATTATTCATTGTGCATTGGAAATGGTTAATCCATAATCTGAAGTAAAACAACAACAGGGTTATATGAGCGATGTCGCGAACATTGTCAGATTGTCAGATGTTTAGATGAATAAGATGTACATAATTCTGAAGGACACAGTCTGCAGTTTGTAGTAATTTGCGCATCCTAGGTTAAGACGTATGTTGATGATGAGATTTATCTCATCAAGTCCTTTATTTGTGATGAATACGATGAGAGCTACATTTAGATCACTGGCTTTCTGACTGCAATCTACATGATCTGATGATGATGATGACGAGGACAGTAATCCTGATGAGGAGCAAAATTAATGAAACGGAAAATGTGGTTTTTGTTTCATCAACGGTAATTTTGAGATGTGCCGGAGGAAAATTTTCCACGATTAAATATGTCAACATGAAACTGAAATTACAGTTCAATTCAACAGCCTTTCAGTAATAATATACAACTCCTAAAAATGCTTCCAGGGTATGATCTATGAAGCATAATCAATATAAATGTCAGTCTCAATATATTTCAATATATATTGGTATTCTTCCATTATAGTCACTTGTCATCATCCTATCGTGCAGGGGACCTCCAGCCCTTCCTAAGTCTACCATATTCCCTGCATTCCTAACAATCCACTGCAACAGAGGGACCCACCGGTAGCCCCTCCTATGCCCTGATGCCAAGTGCTGTGCATGCACCACCATCTCACTGTGAAACCCTCTGTGTGTGTGTGTGCATGTGTCTGTGTGTGTGTGTCTGTGCGTGTGTGTGTGGAACTTACCAGCACAGCGTAGCAGACTCCTATGGTTACTACTGTGACTCTGTGTTGGCAGCAGTAGCAGCAGAGGCAGCAGCTGTGGTATCTCTCTCTCTCTCTCTCTCTCTCTCTCTCTCTCTGTGCGTCCTCTCTCTTTCTCTCTCCCTCTCTTCCTCTCTACCTATCTCTCTCTCTCTTTCTCTCTCTATATCTCTGTACAGTTGTTCTGCACCTTGGACGGCTCGGACTGAGACGCCCGTCCACAGACGGACAGCGTTTGCAGGGACTTAAGAAACAGAACAGGAACAATCACTTTGTTCTCATTTTTCAGATGAGTACCTTCGGAGAGAAGGAAGGAAGGGAGGGGAGAGGAAGTCAACAAGCCTAGTGCCTTCCTGCAGAAAAATAAGGAAACGCCAGATAGACATCTCCATTTCTCTATAGTAACGATTTACCATCGCTCTGGGCACAGACAGCCATGCCGGGAACTTTAGGACCAAAACACCAATATTCACAATTGGCCAAATTAAAAATGCAATTTTTCTAAATAAATTCTAAATTAATTGTCTCATTATGGAGGATTATTCCAGATTATTAGGAGCATGGATAGGCAATTGTCTGAGTACACTCTGCATAAAAGTAACTTCTGAACCCAAGATGAATTGATACTCACCTAGTTATTAGGAGTTCGATGAGATAAAGATGATGCAAAAAAATACAAATCGTATTTGGGAGGGAATTATGTTTATTTATGAAGGGATCCAGCTCCACCTATTTGTCAAATCAAAGGCTGCTTCTAAGCCTGCCTGCTGTCCATCTCGACTGACTGAAATCTAATGACAACAACACTGATGTTTAATGAGTGCATAATGTGTATGGAGGGAGTGCTTTGATTTGTACAACAGAAGGTTTGACAGATGAAGCAACAACGCGTTCAAGTAAACAACAGTTTGACAATACTACACATTAAAAAAATACTGTATTATGGTCTGCCTGTTGAATGTGATGACGTCGTTCAACGGAACTTTTTTTCACCTCTGAACGGAAGCTATCAAAGTAAGAAGGTATTGATTAGCTTCCGTCATTCACTAATACAGAGGATATGATGGTGAGTGAAAGTAAGGCAGTTGCTAATTGAGCTCATACCATTGCAACGGTGAACGCTCTCTTCAGGCTCACTGGATTTAATCATTAATCTGCATTAATTGGCCTATTAGATCAATTAACCCATAACCTTGGGCGATGTGTGAATCAATTCTAATGGGGAATTAGAAAGTTCCTAATTAAGAGAGAAAATTGGTAGAAGAATCCATGTGCCTGTCTCTGTGCCTGTGTGTGTGTGTGTGTGTGTGTGCTTGGTGTGTGCGTGTGTGTGTGTTGTGTGTGTGTGCATGTTTTTTATATGTATGTTTACACCAAGTATTTTCATTTGACTTTTCCCTAAAAAAATCAAGGAGGCCCAACAGGCCACCGTAGTTTGCATTCAAATGAAGACCCATTGATTTTGTCACGTGTCATCTTCCAGAACTCCATTCCCTCTGACGACAAAACAACAATAACAACGACAATAGCAACAACAATGACAATAACAATTGTGTTCATGCATTCCTTGAAATGCAACAAATGCATTGCGTGTGGAGTGGCTGCCCTGTAATCATTTTCTCACAGCCTTTTCATATCTCCATCTGCTTCTTGATCCCGCTGACCTTGTGCGGTCCCAAAGACTTGCATGGTCACGGACGGCTGGCCCTCTCCTAATCATCCCCTAATGGGAAAGGTCAGTGAAGCAGGTCACCAGAACGCCCGGGCCTCTCACCTTGCCCTGCTCTGGCCACAGCCATGCGGTGGCTCCTTCTCCCGGACGTGACTAGAAGAAGGTTCATTAAGGAGCCCCTAAGTGGCTTTTAGGTTTCGGCGTCACTCGCCGACATAGACCTTGGCGGTATATAAGGGAGTGGCCAGACGCCAGAACAGGACAAGAATCTTCACAGAGAGGAACTTCACCGAAGGAATCACTTCTTTTGCAATACTCTATCGTCCAAAGTCCATCGAGCAAGTAAGTGCATTTTTATCCATTTGTATTGTGGCCGATGAAATGTAGGATCGGACACGGGAGAGACATATTGTGGTGTAATTCTGGTGCCTTGCGCTCCGATTCCTTTCGGCGACAGAGATGACCGCAGCAGCCGTTTCAGTGTCCCTGCTCTTCATGCTGTCTGCGTGCTCCGCCTGCTACATTTCCAACTGCCCCATCGGAGGCAAGAGATCCATCATGGATGCCCCGCAGCGCAAGGTGAGTGATGTACTCCAGTCAAAAACAATGTTTCATGTTTCATTTAAGCCTGCACTATGCACACTTTCCCATTAGCAGCCTCTAGTGGCATTTTTTAAAGGAGTGAATAGCTGCAGTAGAGAAGTGAAGTTACATAGTTTCCTTTTACTTTATTGTAACTGTTATGTTGTGTGGACCAGATACAAATTAGCCTCTTGGGTAAATATGACACATTTACATTGAAGTGTGAGCTACAATGTTGATTGACGTGTAGTGAATCAGGACAGTAGCAAACATCAAGCATGCTTTGTACTGGAGTCTCCCATCTCTGTCTCTCTGTCCCTGTGCAGTGCATGCCCTGCGGCCCCGGGGACAGGGGCCGCTGTTTCGGCCCCAGCATCTGCTGCGGCGAGGGCCTGGGTTGCCTCCTGGGCTCCCCGGAGACGGTCCACTGTGCGGAGGAGAACTACCTGCTCACCCCCTGCCAGGCGGGAGGGAAACCTTGTGGATCCGAGGGCGGACGCTGCGCTGCTTCTGGTCTCTGCTGTGATGCAGGTTAGCTCATGTTTTTATTGTTCAAGTCTTGTCTACAAGTACAGATCCGCCATTGTAATTGGATAGAGGATGTCTGAGTTTGAGTTTTGTTAGTTATTGAAACCCTCCCTTGCATCCTCCATTGAACATGTGACATGCAGCTACTCAATGAGACTTTGAGTCAATTCACTCCCCATTCACTCACATTAACACGTTGAAACAAGCTATGGTTGTTATGCTAAATTAGCGCACGCTGCTTTCTTAACAACACGGAGACATCAATGGAAAATGTGCTCAAGTTTCTTTCCATTTGAACTCATGTCATCTCAGAGAGCTGCACCACTGACCAATCCTGTGTCACCGAGGAGGACGGCTACGACACAACCGGCCTATTGGAAAACGGCGACTCCAGCGACATCATCCTCAGGCTCATGCACTTGGCCGGCCACAACCTGCCCCATCGAATCCACCAATGAGCTGCCTCTGGGGTAGTAGGGTTTCAGGGGTCACACAACACAAGGCGCAAGGGAAGTGTAGTTCTGGTTCAAAATAGTTGTATCGGTATGTTTGGCTGTGTCCATGGTGGTCCCCTGTAATCCTGTTACGTTTCTTAGCTCCATTGCCTGGCTATGTCACTCAGTGGAACCCTACCAATGTATGTCCAGAGTGCCTTTGTTTATATATTTCTATGTATAGAAGTAGTGATTAAAAAGAAAATAAAGACTGAAAATGACGTGTTTTGTCCTGGTATCTGTATGGTGGAACAAAGTAAGAGAGTCGAAGCTGCAGTGTTTTGTTTTGCTTTATTTGCATATGATGTCGCAGCCTGGCCTAGCGAGACAGTAGTGGGTTGACCAATTGGAATGAGCAGACAGAAAGACAGGCCAGAGTTCAATTTCCACTAGGACTGGAAAGAAACAACCCAACAAACAACAAAACAAAACAATAAATTCTCTTATTGTAATCCAGTTCCTCTTAAAGGTCCCCTATTATGCCACCAGGTGTGAATGATTAGCCATTGCAAGCCGTTTCACAATTGCCATGTGACTACAGTCTAGTGACATCACAAGTGGGAATGTCCACCTAGTATGCTGACTAGATCAATTTACCTGTCGGTACAGTCCACCGGGTAGGCTGGTAGACTGTAATCTAGTAATCATACATCTAGGCGGCATTTTATGTTGATCGGAGTATGCACAGCTGCATGGAAATGGGAATATTTGTGGAATATTCACTAGCCATGTAAACAGCTCAGAAGGGATAGTTTATTTTTCGGAATAAGGGCAAAAACTGGAATATGTTGTGCATGTAAACGTAGTCACTGATTAAAACCCTCCAGAGTGGTCATTAGAATTGACAAACAAAATCTAAGCCTTGCAAACTGTTACATAGGTGAGATATAAATAAATGAGAAGATCATCCAAAAATAGTCTTTTTTTAAATATGTTTTTCATAAAGTTATCTAGAATGACATACTTATGTATTTCATCATGATTTGACATCTTGAAGCATGGATCATTTGGACCCCTTGTGGTCAAATATCCCCGACTCAACAGCTATTATAATCATCATTATCGTGAGCGGCAGTCACCTTTGAACGTCAAAAGATAGCCCTGGTCGAAGTCATCCAGCATTCATGATTGCATTTACGTTTAAATCAAATCAAGCCACAATCACTGCATACGACTCACCCCCCCCACCACCGCCCGCAGACACTGTATTGTTTTTCTTTTGACCAGACTAATGCTTATCTTCAATGTTGTCATCAGCAGACCACCGTCTCACTATCCATAACCTGTGTCGCGGGTCAGGCGTTGATATAGAGCACAGTTCACGGTGAGGCAATGTTGGAGAAGTGGCACACAGTGTCATTGACGTTTCAGAGCATTTGGAAATATTCATGAGAGTGTTACCGCATGTGCTCTGCTGTTTATTTTAAAGTTACGAGAAAAATTGTTTATTCTGTCTGTCGCCGAACCTTGCCCTACAGAATAAAATCCCTTTTCAGTACGATTTTTCACATATACTCAAAAATCCAATGTATAATTTTAGAAGCCATTGATGATTGAGCTTTGATGTTATGTAAATATCCTTTTGAATGTCAATAGCTGTCAGTATTTTACATATTAAGTAACAGTTAACAGTCGGAGAGGAGGAATCAACTACAAATTGTTCTCTCACCTCTTTTAATTATAATACTTAAATAGTATAATACTTGACTGTGACTGTGGGAACATCACAGACAAAGCTTACAGTTTACAGATGCAGGCCAACAATTTTTGCCATTACAATAAATATGAACAGGGGAAGGAAAGGCCGGGGGACAAAAGAACAGGTCACAGGAAAGACAGAAGGAAAGGAGGATAGAGGCTGCTAAAAAAACCAACAAGAAACTAAAGGGCAAATGTCAAGGAAGAAGGGAGGAGGTGGGGAAGGAGAAGTGTGTGGGGGAGGGGGGGGGCAAAAAACAGAACAAATGTCCAACAATTTTCATGACTAATCAGCAACTTTGAGTACATGATGATCCTTGACACGGGTGGATTGTAAATCCTGCACAGGCACACTTAGGCAACTCCAAAGGCCTTTAAACAAAATCTGTTTAACGTTATTTCGATATTTGTATTCACATTGGTGTCAAGATCATGCAGGCTACACTGCAGGCTCTGATGTGTGTCGCTATCGGCTTATAGTGGCTACGGTGTCATCAGTGCAATACACTTGTTCGACTACCGTTTTTTCTCTCTTTAAATGTAGCTCCTCTTTTCCGCTTATCTCTTGTATTGTGACGCTTGGTGTGTCTCGGCCATCACCTCACCCTTGTTATCTTGTTGGAGCTCCACATTGAGCCCAACCACCAGGGGAAGGGGAAGGGGAGGGGCGTGGGGCCTGTAGGATTGCCTTAATTGTAGACAGCTGTGGTTAATCATTGGTTGAGCGGGTCCAGCGCGGTATAAAAACAGGTGAAGGTGAAGTTTGTGTTCTCTGCCGCTGCCTTAGCTGTCTACTGCCAACATGCCTTTCAATGGAAAATACCAGCTTGAGTCCCAGGAGAACTTTGAGGAGTTCATGAAGGCAATTGGTAAGTTTGAGTGCAGAGCTTGGTTGCTGCTGATGATGGGAGGATGGAGTGATCCATTCCCAGATTTCTTTTATTATTCCTAGCCCCCATAGCTTGGCTTTCAAAAAAAATGACCATTCAGGTGTTTTTACCAGCTCAAATGATGCAAGTCCCTGCAGGCTGAAAAGTAATTTCTCTTGTTCTATGCTAGAAGCTGTCTATGCTTCTATATAGCTCTGTTGCTAGAGCACATGAAATGTCAGCTACTTTAGCGGGTAACTTTCTTGTGGCATTCCCTCCTGATTTGGTTGTGTTCTCCTGTGACTAGGTATTCCTGATGAACTCATCCAGAAAGGCAAGGACATAAAGAGTGTCTCTGAAATTGAGGAAGATGGTGACAATTTCAAAGTGACGGTCACCACCGGCTCTAAGGTCCTCGTCAACTCCTTCACCGTCGGGCAGGAGGCTGACCTGGAGACAATCACTGGCGAGAAAGTCAAGGTAGGTGCAAATCTGACTTGCTGCTCTATCTGCTTGGACAAAATGGACTTCGGAAGTTGACTTGATCATTGTGTCTGTCGCTCTCGCTACACTACCCTGCTTGTGTGTGACTGAGCAGAAAATGCATTGCTTGGACCTTCTGTCACCACATTAAGGGCTGTTTTGTTTCTCTTCTCCCAGGCTGTAGTCGTGCGTGATGCAAACAAGCTAATGGTTTCCCTCAAGGGAATCAATTCTGTCACAGAATTGGTTGACGACGACACTATTGTGAATGTAAGTAGGAAAGAACTTGTCTGGGCTTTCTGGAAGGCCTACTAGTAATGCATGGCTATATTGTGTTAACCTTTTTTATTGTGCTTGTTCTTTCAGACCATGACTCTCGCTGGCATTGTTTACAAGAGGATTAGCAAACGTGTGTAATGTCTTCACAAATAAAAAAAAGTGAGCAGCACATTGTGTGGTTGTGTAATGTGTGGGCTACAAAAGCGAGTTCATTCAACGTCTACAGCAAACACTGACAAGGAGGCCGTCTGGGACGGGGCGGCCGTGCAATGTTCATTTCCTCCTATGGAAGAGGCTCTTGATGCTGTCCTGGACTGACATGGGCTCGTTCATCATGGTCATGGGTCTATTCTTCAGCGCTGCTTCTCTCATGCTGTGGTAGACGTACTCGTTCTGTTTGAACATCCTGAACTCCATCTCTGTCTGCATGCGCATTGCCTGTGGGGGAGGGTAGACACCAGTCAACTTTCAGGGATTGCCATGAAAAATGCTTGCCGCAAACTAATCGAGTCTTAATTGCCCAGATTAACAGGGCAATTCTTGCCTTCAAACTGTAGGTGCATTAATCGACGTTCTAGACTACTTGGGGCTTACCTCTAGGTCCTTGGTGATGGGGTGGGTCGGACCGTGGGTGACCATGAGAATTGCATAGGCCTTGCACACCATCCCATGACCAACCTCTATGTGCCCTCCCTGCCAGTGTGTGACTCCAGCTCTCATAGTAGCCAGGCCCAGTGCAGCGTTGTTCTGGTGGTAGATTTTGCTGTAAAAAATATTGGATGGGTTAGAATTGTCTCGTTTAGCAGGGTACCCCAATATAGCTGCACATTAAGATTGATTAAAATCTACCTTCTCTAGCATTTATGGGTTTGAGGTGGAATACCGAATGTGCAATTGGTTGCCTAAAAGTGTCCACAATCATGGGAGTAGGCCTAGAGTACTCCACTATACTCACTTGTAGCCATCGACCATTTTGCGAGATAAATCTGCCGCGTCCTCAAAGAACTGCAGATAGGCCTGCACCTCGCTCAGTGTGCTCCACAGCCGCAGAAGGTAGATGTGTGTGTCGGCCAGAACCGGTTCTGCTCTCTTAATGCAGTCTTTGCACATGGACGCCACCTGGGTTAAAAGGAGCCATATTCAGGAAAGGACGTTTATTTTTTTCTGATCATTTTAATGGCAGAGGAATGTCTGGATAATTTAATTGAAGTGCAATTGTGTAGATGTGTAAATCTTTTACAGCCAGACTAATGTACTATACCTCATGGTAGTCGCCACTCAAGCGTGACTTGTTAATCTTTTCCATGGTTTCAATGCAATAATCAGCTACTGCCTTCACCTCCTCTTCAGGTACCTTATAAAGAAACGGTTTTAAGTGTGAATTGGCTGAAGATCAATATTTGCAAGTATATGATGCATGATAACGCATTCTATAAATAAGAGGCCACTAGTTCGGTGCTCCAAAGTCTAGGGACCCTGATAACATGGCCCTGATAATCAATCTTCTGTCTAGTGCTGAAGTGACTGTAGCAAAGTCTACAAACGATAGGTCCTCCCTCCTACTAGGCACCCATAGGGTATTTCGCATGCCAGGCTGTATTCCAGCACTTTCAGGTATTCTTTATGGAATCCAAATCCCCTTATCTACTTTTGGCTAGCATAGCTCTGTCAGCTTCTGACACCACAGACCATGTGGCGCGAGCCGTAGCCAAATGATCGTGTCACAGTCACGTATGAAGATTGCGATGCAGTTCGGAAAGTTCCAGTGACATGGATGGCAAAGTGAGCCTCTGTCGGTTGAAAATGTATTAATGTGAGTTCACGACGAACACAGTTTGCGCATAGTTGTGCACATTTGTAGTTTGACCCTGGTTTAATGAGTCCCCTCAATCATAACTGTCAACTGATAATATACATGGGGACATGTTGCTCCATATTACCTCCTATGCTATCTATCACAATATTGTGTCGCCATCATGATCTCGTACCATCACTGCAATCTGATAAGGTTCTTATATGTAGACACATGCGTCTTCTCCACAAGCAGTGTAGCAGCTGAATGTAGGCCTTTCAGAAGCTGTATATTTGACTATTGTTCAACTCTCTTCCCAAATCTATTCCCACTGTATGGGTCTTTTTCCACCCTGCTTTTTTGTCGAATTCAAACGATGTTGCTGTTTTGTTTGAATGTGCAATTTGAAGTAGAGTTTGTGGCCCACCTTGACCCCATCCACCTCCAGGCCGGCCACCTTAATGTCGTCTTTGGTGCGGTTCTTGCAGTGCTCGCACGTGCAGTCGAAGAAGTACTGTGCTTTCAGCAGCTTCTGTCTGTCCTCGGACACGTTCAGGTAGTCCACGTAGGCCACCGTCAGCTCCTCTCCCTCCGCAATCTTACCCAAGGCATGGAGCTCGATCCTTTGGGGACAAAGAGACAAGATTTAGATGGAGAAAAAAAATCATAATGGGAACTTGAGCATCGGCCTACTGAAGAACTGGATAGTTAGCCAGATTTCGTATTCACCTATAACAACGTTTTTAACTTTCCATAGTTTAGAACATAATTTCACTGCTGTCGGTTAAACCAGACAGAAATGTAGATATGTTTGGTACATTGAAGATAAAATTATGTAATGTAATTAATTTCCAACCAACTACATGAACACAAATCTATATTAATGTGAGAGTATGTCTGCCATTGCTATTAGGTACTTTTCTACAGGCCAAAAAGGTTAGAGTTAGCATTACAAATAACAAATACTTCTCACAAAGTATTTGTCAGTTTGGTCGACACACGGTACAACTGTGAGGCGGGAAAAACGGTGAAAAGTGAAAATGTGTGTTAGCATCAAAACACCTCTCGCTCTATTGTGGTCGCTGTTCAGTGGGTAATCGGTCTAGGCAGGTACGTCTAAGGTTAGCACACTCACAAGCATGCCCAAGTGGCTCTCGACAGGGACCAAAATGAGTAAAATGATGGATTGGAATGGTGTAGAGATGCGGTTACGTGTCCATAGTTTTAGAGTGATGGGTTTCATCTGCTATATCTATATGTGGTGTTTTTACACAGTGCTTGAACAGATTATACTTTAAAAAGGGTCGAATCGACGCACCTCCGTTGAGTGTGAAACAAAGTATTCACAGCCGATTGACTGAAAGACAAACAGGAAGCATTTTACCCAACCTGTCGGATTCCACACACACATTCACACAATCACACTGAGCACATACGCTTGTATAATGACTTTCTGCTGACGCCACCAGACCGGATCTTTTGCTGATCTTATGACCAGATCTTGAATGAATTTGATTAGCGATTAGCTTTGGACTATTATATTCACAACATCCAAAGACTCCACACGAAACGTGATCTGAGACGTGGTCCTCCAGCACGGAGAGGCATCACGTACTTGCCGTGGTTGAGAACGACCGTGCAGTTGGGCCAGCAGTCGTGGTTGACCAGACACAGGTTAGGGAACAAGCCCACCCCCACGGCCTGCAGACCCTTCTGGTCGCTCACTGTGAAGCCGTTGCAGTTGACCTGCCAGGTGAAGAACGAAGTCTATCAGCATGTTTATACGAGCACTGGACAGATATAGGTATTTAACAGATGAGATTAAAATCAATTTTTCAAGAGCGACCTGGCCAAGAAAGCAGCATAAAACACGATTACAAACGTAGTCATAGCAACAAATCAACAAGGTTTTTGTCAATTGTTTCTTATTGAGGAGTTATAGGCCCAAATATGAATCAGCTTTTCAGCAACTGAAATGTTGAGGACTAGCATTTGTTAACCAGTGTACCAATTCTAGGTGCAATTCTCTCCTCTACAATCATGGGTTTTGCAATGACGGCAACATCAAGAACATGACAAAGTATATAGACCTATGGTGGGCCTTATAGGTGGCACCCAAGACTGTGAGATTACATTTCCATCGGGAACATTCAACGCACCACTTCCGAAAATATGTGAGATGTCGGTCGACTGTGTGCTGCTTGCTGTAGCGCGGCCAGAAGTCCAGGAAGTTGTGGATGTCCACTTTGAGGTCCTTGAGGTCGTCCTCGGGCATGTCGGGCACATGGTTCTCCCAGCTCGTCCACGGTGGTCAGCTGGGGTGGTCAGACACCACGGCGCCCGCCCTTGTCCAGGCGCCACATGATGTGCGGCTGCCAGCCCTGCAGGCGCAACACATACCACTTGACGTTGAAATTATGAAGTTATTTTTAGATTTATATATTCTATTTTATTCTATATTATATAGAGAGTGTGTGTGTGTGTGTGTGAGAGAGAGAGTGTGTGTGTGTGTGTGTGTGTGTGTGTGTGTGAGAGAGAGTGTATAGATAGATATAGTCAATTGTTGTCCCGGAGGGTAATTCACAGCATGTACAAAGAAACATAGAAAACAATGACATGATATAATCCTGACTCACAGATAACCACATGACATCCATTCATCATCAGTCACCCACTACACATATGCACATATGACGCACATTACACCCAAGCACACCATCAGGTCTAGATCTATACAAGGTCCGGTGTGTGTGTGTGCGTGTGTGTGAACATTTCTAAAGTTCACTCAAAGACCAAGTTGACGTCACAGGACATATCGTCTGTTTCTTTTCCACACACACCACACACACACACACACACACACACACACACACACACACACACACACACACACACACACACACCACACACACACACACACCAAGTTGACACACACACACACACACACACACACACAGATCAGACACTAACCGTCGTCCATGGACATGGCGGCCATTGTTAGCGGCGTGTGTGAGAGCAATCCATTAGTCATTAGTGTCTATATTCCGCATAAAATGTACGTGACCCGGGACCACAGCAGCAGCAGCAGCAGCTGATGATGACAATCAGCTTCTCTCTCTCTCGCCCTGTTGTTACAGCCTGGCAGATCGCGTCTGCCACAGCTGTTTCCGCAGCCAGGCCAAGCTCCAGCGGTGCGGCCAGTGCAAGTTCGCCCACTACTGTGACCGCACATGCCAGCGCGCCGGCTGGGCGGAGCACAAGGACGAGTGCGGCGCCATCAAGACTTACCGCAAAGCCCCCAATGAGAGTGTTCGGTGAGTCTAGGCGGGAGAAAAGGGCCGAGGGGTGAATGTAACGCATGCTTCCCTTCATTGGACGACATCATCATTGTGTCAGGCGTGACGATGATGAATTGTCTCGTTGTGACAAATCAATCCTAGACTACTCTAGACTGGTCTAGTCTAGTCTAGTCTAGTCTAGTCTAGTCTGAAAATGGGAGTCCAGTTAAAAGAGACTAATCAGACACATATTCAAGAGGCAACCCTCCTCAGGGCTCAGTCGATTCATAAAATCAGCAGTTTTATTATACTGTATATTACATATTATATATTGTATATTATACCACAGGGTATTTCTAGCCAATGACATTCTTAGGCCAATAAAGTCAAGTGTTTTATTGTCACATGTTCATCATAACAAAGGGTCATACTGAACAGTGACATCTTTGTGACATGGCAGGCGACAGTATGCTAAATAGTCAAAAAGATAAAATATAAAATAGCAAGAAGAGAGATGTATATATATATTGGAACTATATATATATATAATATATATTCGTATTCACCTATAACAACGTTTTTAACTTTCCATAGTTTAGAACATAATTTCACTGCTGTCGGTTAAACCAGACAGAAATGTAGATATGTTTGGTACATTGAAGATAAAATTATGTAATGTAATTAATTTCCAACCAACTACATGAACACAAATCTATATTAATGTGAGAGTATGTCTGCCATTGCTATTAGGTACTTTTCTACAGGCCAAAAAGGTTAGAGTTAGCATTACAAATAACAAATACTTCTCACAAAGTATTTGTCAGTTTGGTCGACACACGGTACAACTGTGAGGCGGGAAAAACGGTGAAAAGTGAAAATGTGTGTTAGCATCAAAACACCTCTCGCTCTATTGTGGTCGCTGTTCAGTGGGTAATCGGTCTAGGCAGGTACGTCTAAGGTTAGCACACTCACAAGCATGCCCAAGTGGCTCTCGACAGGGACCAAAATGAGTAAAATGATGGATTGGAATGGTGTAGAGATGCGGTTACGTGTCCATAGTTTTAGAGTGATGGGTTTCATCTGCTATATCTATATGTGGTGTTTTTACACAGTGCTTGAAGAGATTATACTTTAAAAAGGGTCGAATCGACGCACCTCCGTTGAGTGTGAAACAAAGTATTCACAGCCGATTGACTGAAAGACAAACAGGAAGCATTTTACCCAACCTGTCGGATTCCACACACACATTCACACAATCACACTGAGCACATACGCTTGCATAATTACTTTCTGCTGACGCCACCAGACCGGATCTTTTGCTGATCTTATGACCAGATCTTGAATGAATTTGATTAGCGATTCGATTTGGACTATTATATTCACAACATCCAAAGACTGATCTGAGACGTGGTCCTCCAGCACAGAGAGGCATCACGTACTTGCCGTGGTTGAGAACGACCGTGCAGTTGGGCCAGCAGTCGTGGTTGACCAGACACAGGTTAGGGAACAAGCCCACCCCCACGGCCTGCAGACCCTTCTGGTCGCTCACTGTGAAGCCGTTGCAGTTGACCTGCCAGGTGAAGAACGAAGTCTATCAGCATGTTTATACGAGCACTGGACAGATATAGGTATTTAACAGATGAGATTAAAATCAATTTTTCAAGAGCGACCTGGCCAAGAAAGCAGCATAAAACACGATTACAAACGTAGTCATAGC
>PIJE02000406.1:0-30000 GCA_002895965.2 Coryphaenoides rupestris | reverse complement strand
GCCATGGGCAGTGTTGGGAGTGGGGTGGCCGGAGAGCAGGAGTTTGCCATGAAGTCTGTGGGCACGCGGACCACGCTGCCGCGAGCGCCCCCGCTCTCCCGCCGCTGCCCCGACCGGAGCTGCAGCGCCGAGCGGCTGCCCCGCCCCCCGCCCACCGTCTCCGATGGGACGGCGTCGAGCGACGAGCGGGGCAGCGTTAGCGTTGGCACGGGGACTTGTACCGGCACCGAGCGGCCCACGGAGACCGCCTCGTCCACCAACACCGAGTGCACCATGGCCAACCCGTCCGGCGGCGGCGGCAGCGGCGGCAACACCAACCACGGCCCCATGGACGCCGGGAACCTAGCGGGCCGGCGGGAGCGGGAGTGGGAGAGGGAGAGACAGCGGGAGCGAGGCCGGGACCGGGACCGCGACCGGGACTGGGACCGGGAGAGGCTGGAGAGGGAGCGCGAGCGCGAGAGGAACCGCGAGAGGGAGCGGGAACGGGTGGAGCGGGAGAGGCTGGAGCGGGAGCGAGAACGCGAGAGGGAGAGAGCCAGGGAGCGCGAGCGGGAGAGGATCGAGCGGGAGAAGATCGAGAGGGAACGGGAGAGGGAGAGGGAACGGGAGAGAGAGCGGGAGAGGGAGAGGCTGGAGAACGAGAGGATGGAGAGAGAGAGGGAGAGGGAGAGAGAGAGGGAGATGCACAGCGGTGGAGGTATAGATGTGTGTGGGAACTTTGTGAGCATAGGAGCGAATGACAAGAAGAGTGGAGGGATGAGTCAACACCCACACAGAGACATGGCCGCCGCCAGGGCGGACGGAGACCCTAATCCAGCCAGTCAGAACCCTCCAAACCACAACCCTCCCAAGATCCTTCCTGTTTCCGGAAAGCTGGAGCAGGTAATCCCATAAACTGCAAATATATTGATTCAATATATTATAAGCAGTGCTAGGCTCGAGTTTGCACGATATGTTATAATTATCTCCATCCATCCACAATCTAACGACTGAATAACGTTATATTTCTAATTGTCTACCCTTAATATCTTCCTGGATCTTGACTTTGAATATCTACCTGTATTGCTTCTCTTATCTACACATTTCTATATATTTGCTTATCTCTTCTCCCTTCTATCACTCTTTCTCCACCGTACCCTCTTGCTCTCTCTCCCCCCCCCCTCTCTCTGTCTCTCTCTCTCTGCCCCACCCTCACTCTCTCTCTCTCCCCCTTAACCTCTCTCTCTCTCCCCTTCCAGAACAATTCAGGGCTGGTCCGTCCCTCGGCCTTCAAGCCGGTGGTCCCCAAGAGCTTCCACTCCATGCAGAACCTGGTGGTGCAGGCAGGGGGTGCGGGGGGCGAAGGCAAGGTGGACGGCCGGGGGGGCGAGGGGCCCAGCGAGGGCCGGGGTGGCAGGAGGGGCCGGGATGGCAGTGGCGGCGGCGGGGAGGGCGGGGAGGTCCCCGAGGCCCTGCTCCTTGATCAGGACAGCCCCATCCGGGCCGGCCGCAACGAGGCGGGGGTGATGAGCAACGAGATGGTCCAGGGAGGGATGTCCGACTCGGGTCGGAACTCCCTGACCAGCCTGCCAACCTACACGGGCTCCGGGTCCGGGTACGTGCCCCCGGCCGTGCTGGGGCCCCTCAGCGCGTCCACTAGCCACATCAACCGGCTGGGCACCGCAGGGGCCGCCGCTGGCCTGGAGAAGTTGGAGAAGCCTGGTTATCAGGTAGGACTACATTTACATGACATTACACCACATGGCATCACATTACATACAGGACTGCATACATATTGTAGTGTTACACATATACACAAGGTAGTACGACACAAATATACCAAGGAATACTACACACATACATGTTGCAGTACTACACATCTACACAAGGTAGTACTACATACATATAAAAGGTAGGACACATTATAGCACTGCACACATACACAATGCAGTACAACACACATAATCCACATTGTCCAAAGTCATCGTACACACAAAATAATTAACTATATTTAACTGTAAATAGTTTAATGTTAATGTCATGTCTCAATCTTATTATTTTAAGATTCAAGATAGAGAGCCATCCATGTCCCAAAAGAATAAGGTGACAATGTTGCCAAGTTGGAAGGAGGGTTTTGTACAGCTGGGGTTAGCGATAACATGACTTTATCACCTAGCGGCCATCTTGGTTCTGAACATTCTGAATGCAGAGTTCCACATTCAGAATACGGCCTGTTGTGCACCTGTGTTGTGCATCTGTGTGTTGACCAACACACCTGCCAACCACATGTTGGTCTCTTTCTTCAGAACGGCCTCAGCACCTCGGACAGCGGCCGCTCCTCGTCGGGAAAGAGCTCCTCGTCCTATCAGAGGCTGAGTCACCTGAGCGACGCCCCCGCACCGTTACGCCCCTCCCCCTCCTCCGATGACATCATCCAGGACCTGGAGGACCGGCTGTGGGAGAAAGAGCAAGAGGTGAGGCGAACGGCCAGAACCCCCTGGTCTCAGACGTGAACCCTGGCAGGTAGTAACACACACCAATACGTCACAACACAAGTGGGGAGCGGCAGTAGCTCAGGGGGTAAGAACGGTTGTCTGGCAACAGGAAGGTTGCTGGTTCGATCCCCGGGCTCCTGCCTAGCTAAGTGTTGAGGTGTCCCTGAGCAAGACACCACCTGCTCCTGACGTGTTGGTTGTTACATTGCATGGTTGGCACTGCCATGGGGGTATGGGTGAATGTGAATACTGTACAGTGATTTGGATGAAGCGCTATATAAATGCAATCCATTTACAAGTACACCAGAATAAATATATGAATTGATATTACAAAAATATTGTGTTATCAGACTTATATTGTCTTAGATTTTGGATATCGTAATATTGTGATATGGCATGAGCGTTTAAAAGCTGCATTACTGTAAAGTGATTTTCTGAACCTATGAGCCTGCTGTAGCTATTACATTATTTGCCTTTACCCACTTAGTTATTATCGCGAAATTGCTGATGATTATCTATGAAAAATCCCCAAATCTCACCTACAACATTGTTGCAGTGTCAATATCAAGGGATTTGGTGAAAAATCTTGTGATATTTACAACAGTAAGAAAATTGACAATAATTCCATACTAAGGTTTTATAATGATACTGATACAAAATATGTACCGGTAGTTCATATAAAAACATTACATACTGTATCTCCTCTATAGCCTACTGTCCTATAATACAGACCGCTCTTGCTAAGCATAGACCACTCCTAGCTAAGTCAGTGCTTTGCAGACTTACTGTACAAAGTTAATTAATAGTTACTATCCGGCTAAGCAGGGCCCCCCAGTCTTCCTTCTCCCCAGCCACACTCTCTAGTTCCTCCTGGGGGGTCCCGAGGCGTTCCCAGGCCAGACGAGATATATAATCCCTCCAGCGGGTTCTGGGTCTGCCCCGGGGTCTCCTCCCAGTTGGACGTGCCCGGAAAACCTCCAAAGGGAGGCGCCCGGGGGGCATCCTAATCAGATGCCCGAACCACCTCAGCTGACTCCTTTCGATGCAGAGGAGCAGCGGCTCTACTCCGAGCTCCCTCCGGATGTCTGAGCTCCTCACCCTATCTCTAAGGCTGAGCCCAGCCACCCTGCGGAGGAAACTCATTTCGGCCGCTTGTATCCGCAATTTCATTCTTTCGGTCAACCGCCCCAGTGCATGCTGGAGGTCACGGTCTGATGTAGCCAACAGAACCACATCATCTGCAAAGAGCAGAGATGCAATTCTGAGGTCCCCAAACCGGACACTCTCCTCACCTCGGCTGTGCCTTGAGATTCTGTCCATGAAGATCACGAACAGAATCGGTGACAAGGGACAACCTTGGCGGAGTCCAACACCCACTGAGAACGTGCTTGACTTTGTGCCGAGAATACGGACGCAGCTCGCACTTTGTTCGTACAGGACCGAATAGCACGTACCAACAGCCCCGGTACCCCATACTCCCGTAGTACTCCCCACAGGATTCCCTGGGGGACACGGTCATAAGCTTCTCTAAGTCCACCAAAGCACATGTAGACATGGATGGCAAGCTCCATGCCCCCCCCCAACAACCCTGCGAGGTAAAGAGCTGGTCCACTGTTCCACGGCCGGACGGAAACCGCATTGTTCCGCCTGAAGCTGAGGTTCGACAATCGGCCGGAGCCTCCTTCCAGCACCCTGGAATAAACTTTCCCGGGGAGGCTGAGCAGTGTGATACCCCGATAGTTGGAGCACACCCTCCGGTCCCCTTTTTTGAAAATGGGGACCACCACCCCGGTCTGCCATTCCACAGGTACTGTCCCCGACCTCCACGCTACATTGACTAGGCGTGTCAGCCACGACAGCCCAACAATGTCCAGAGCCTTCAGCATCTCAGGGCGAATCTCATCCACACCTGGCGCCTTGCCACTGAAGAGCTTTTTGACTACTTCAGTGACCTCTACCAAGGATATGGGTGAGGCTTCCCCCGAGTCTTCAGACTTTGCCTCTTCCACAGAGGACGTACTGGTCGGGTTCAGGAGTTCCTCAAAGTGTTCTTTCCACCACCCGACAATATCCTCAGTCTGGGTCAGCAGTTCTCCTCCCCGACTGAGCACAGCCTGAGCCAAGTCCTGCTTTCCCTTCCTGAGTCGCCGGACAGTTTGCCAGAACTTCCTTGAGGCCAACCGAAAGTCCTGCTCCATGGCCTCCCCGGAACTCCTCCCACACCCGGGTTTTTTGCTTCAAGCGACCGCTGAAGCCATGGTCCTTTTGGCCTCCGGTACCCGTCTGCTGTTTCCAGGAGAACCCTGGCCAACCAGCCTGACGGCTTCCTCACTGCTGGTGTCCACCAAACGGGTTCTTGGGTTGCGCCACGACAGCACCGACCAGCCTTTTGACCACAGATCCGAGCTGCAGCCTCTACAATGGAGGCTCTGAACATGGCCCACTCAGGTTCCATGTCCCCAACCTCCCCCAGGATGCACGAGAAGTTCTTCCGGAGGTGGGAGTTAAAGACCTTACGGACAGGGGCTTCCACCAGACGTTCCCAGTTCACCCTCACTACACGTTTGGGTTTACCAGGTCTGTCTGGCAGCCTCCCGCGCCATCTGATCCAACTCACCACCAGGTGGTGATCAGTTGACAGCTCTGCTCCTCTCTTCACCCGAGTGTCCAAAACATGCGGCCGCAGATCTGCTGATACGATTACAAAGTCAATCAGCGACCTTTGGCCTAAGGTGGTCCGGTACCAGGTACACTTGTGGACCACCCTATGTTCGAACATGGTGTTTGTTATGGCCAGTCCATGACTAGCACAGAAGTCCAATAACAAAACTCCACTCTGGTTCAGATCAGGCAGGCCGTTCATCCCAATCACTCCCCTCCAGCCGGGGACTTGTGAGTATCCCCACACCCGCCTGGCGCCTCACACCCTGGGCAACTCCGGAAAAGGAGAGGGTCCAGCCCCTCTCCAGGAGTTTAGTTCCAGAACCGGTGCTGTGCATGGAGGTGAGCCCAACCATATCTAGTTGGTACCGCTCCACCTCCCGCACCAGCTCCGGCTCCTTCCCCGGAGTAAGGTGACGTTCCACATCCCTAGAACCAGTCAGCGATGCCGGGGATCTGCAAGCCCAGGACCCCGCTTTTACCTACCGCCCGGCATACAATGCACCCGACCACAATGACTCTCCCTGCAGGTGTTGAGCCCACAGGGAGGTGACTCCACGTTGTCTGACAATTGTCATTAAAAACACATTGCTGTTACAATGGAACATCAATACTAGGTAGACAAAAAATTTAAAATAAAAAACATTTAAAATTTGCATCTCCTGAATACCTCCCATCGCAGTCTGAAATCTAAACTCTAAAAACCGTTGTCATTTAGGAGTCTGCACATATTGGGCGTTCTTCTGTATCTTTCGGTTCGGCATCTGGGGATGGTAGCTTGTGGATATTGGGGATTGGACACGGAGGCGTCTTTCAACCTGGGATCCGAAGTAACAACCCGGCCCACAACCCTGTCCATCCGTCTCACCCATATACTCAACATGGTGTTTGACATCAACAGGTGCAGCACATCCGCCGTAACCTGGACCAGAGCGAGGCGGCCATCATTCAGGTGTTCGAGGAGAAGCAGCGCGTCTGGGAGCGGCAAATGGACGAGCTGAGACAGAACTACGCCTCGCGCCTGCAACAGGTACACACACGCACACGCGCACAAACACACACACTTACACACACTTACACGTACACATGCACACAATAACAGGTGTCACATACACTCATGCTGAACACGCACACACAAACCATACATGATGGAAAATACTGTATTTTTCTTTGTTAGATTCGTCCTTAAGCCAGAAGAGTTTATACTGCACTTTATGTGTGTGTGTGTGTGTGTGTGTGTGTGTGTGTGTGTGTGTGTGTGTGTGTGTGTGTCTAGTTTTGTTTGTTTTACATCAGATTAATCAAGTTTGTTTATTGTGTGTCCTGTCATCCTCGTTCTAGTAGGCATGTATGTTTTCCTCCGGTTTTTAGAATAATCTTATAAAAAACACTTACAAGTGACACTTCCCTGTGTACATGAAGCAGGAAAAACAGAGCAGTCTGGGTTCTCGTCGGACTGGGTGGGCCCATTCATTGTGGAGTTGAGTTTACATGTTTTCCCATCGTGCTCTTGTGGGTTCCCTGTGGAATGCTACATTTCCCTACCAAACCAAAGGACATGGCATGCTATTTGAATACCCTGCCCTTCTTTTGGCTAAGGCACTGACTGACTTACTTACTTCCTTGCGTCAGAGCTGGAATCGGTCTCCAAACACTGCGCTTCCTCACTACCTGATCACTTGCTTCGTGTGGAAGCATAGAAAGAGACAGCGATATCCCCAGAGGAACCTAACAATATACTGCTGCCGCCACCTAGTTTATTCGGGGGAGGAGAGCCGAGCCGAGCACATCTTTATTTATTCTGCAGGTGACCCGCCGGGCCCAGCGCTCCCAGACCGCCCTGCAGGCCCAGATCACCCGGCTGTCCCAGGACAAGCGGAGGCTGCAGGAGGAGATGGCCGCGCTGCTGGCGCAGAGGGAGGAGCTGGAGAGGAAGTGTCTGGACTACCGCAAGGAGCAGGCGGACATACTGCCCCGCCTGGAGGAGACCAAATGGGAGGTGAGATATTCACATCTTTAGCTGCTGATGACAATGATCATTGCTGGTGTGGGGGATGGAAATCATAGAAATCATGGAAGAAAGAATGAAAAATTACTGCACTTCATTGAATTGACTTTAGGTAGACTGCCGTGCAGACAATGAGGTTCGAACCCAGAACCATTCGGCTGGGAGCCTAACCACTGCCCATGTAGAGATTCAATGTATCCTGAACCGTCACGTTTTCTTCACAAAAACATTCCCCCGACTTTTGTCCATGTATAATTCTAAGTAATGCACATTTAAAAAACAACAACAACAACAACACAAAAAATCCAACTCAAATATGTGTCATATGTGATGGACTGCTGACCATCACTGCTGGTTCCAGGTGTGTCAGAAGGCTGGCGAGATCTCCCTCCTGAAGCAGCAGTTGAGGGAGAGCCAGGCGGAGGTGACCCAGAGGGCCGGGGAGATGGTGGCCCTTAGGGGCCAGCTGAAGGAGCTCAACGCCCAGCTGAGGGAGCGGGAGGACGCCATGCTGGGCCTGAAGGACTCGTACAGCTCCAAGAGCCGCGAGCTGGAGAAGTGCGAGGGGGAGCTCCGAAGGACTCTGTCCGAGGTGAGAAGATGTGGACAGAAATAAGCATGCACACACCTACACACCTGACCCACCCCCCAGACTTCTACTATTACACAATGACAACGGTGATGCTTGATCCTTTCCTGTAGGTGTCAATGCTGCGAGAAAAACTGGGCGTCTTTGAGGCGGAGGTGCTCAGTTTGAAGAGAGCTCTGAGTGAGGTCGGCAGGGGACATGAGATCTCCATGGGCCCAAACTTGGCGGCGGCGGGGCTCTTGCCCCCGTGGGGGATGATACACTGCCCACGCACCTCCTCTGAACCTTCGTCCGCCCCGCTCACCTCCACGTCGGACAACCTGCTCAGCCTGCAGAGCGACGAGGCCAAAGCCCAGCGGCAGGAGGCTCAGCGGCAGGAGAGGCAGCAGCGCGAGGAGGCTCAGTGGCGTGAGGCTCAGCATCGCCAAGATGCCCACATCAGCCAGGACCTGCACATGCGCCAAGAGGCCCAACTCCGCCAGGAGGCCCAAGTCCGTCATGAAGTCCAACTCCGCCAGGAGGCCCAGATGCGTCAGGATGCCCAAATGCGCCAAGAGGTCCAACTCCGCCAGGAGGCCCAGCTCCGTCAGGAGGCCCAGCACAGACAGGAAGGACAACTGCGTCAAGAACTACAACTACGGCAGGACAGCCAATTGTGCCAAGAGTTGCAGCTCCGGCAGGCGGGGGACGAGGCCGGGGACCTGCGGCGGCAGCTGGAGCAGCTGCAGGCCACGCTGCGGCTGGAGCGGCAGCAGCGTGAGCGCCAGGCCCTGAACTTTGACCAGGAGCGCCATACCTGGCAGGACGAGAAGGAGCGCGTTCTCAAGTACCAGGCGCAGCTGCAGCTCAGCTACGTGGAGACGCTGCAGAAGAACCAGGCCCTGGAGAAACGCATGGGGCAGATGGGCACCAAAGCGGCCATGACCACCTCCGCCACCCCCACCATCACGACCAACACCCCGCCCTCCTCGGCCACGCCCTCCACCTCGTCCTCTGGCTCGCCTCCTCCGCCGCCGCCCCCGCCCCCACCAGCACCACCAGCAGCGCTTTCCCCGCTTTCCTCGCAGGCCACGGCCAACCTCCAGTCCCCCATCGCACTGACCCTCTCCCCGCCGTGTGAAGACCAGAAGGGCCCTCCCTCGCTCCACCAGCTGGCCCCGCCTTGGGTAGGACCCACACGCCTGGAGAGGATAGAGTCCACTGAGATATGACAACAGCGTGCACTGCACACACACACACACATCAAATAGTGAAAAATACATCCCAAGATACAAGGCCTACCATCAGAGTAACACTACGGAAGGTCTCTCGTCTAACCCTACCGTAAAACGACAGTGTTAATGTAAATATACACATTCACAGGCAACCGAACACATACATACCAAACAGCAACAAAGGCACTGGGTTATCAGTCACAAGGAGGTAGGAGTTATCGTTACCTTTCATCAACCAAACAAACGGGTTCATCCTGAGGAGTATTTTTATCAGATAGTTGCTAAGTGATTCTGCGTTAACTTATCAGCCATCGTTTTGTCCAAAATGGTGGGAAGGCACACAAGAAAATTATTTGATTATAGCGCTCAACCCCGGGGTCAAAAGAAAATGACCAAAAAAAACCTAAATCAGGGATATTCAGAAATGATTGATATAATGTGGTATTTATTCATGAATTGTGTGCGCAAGTGGTTATTACATATAAAAACATAATTAGGGATTAGAATGTGTGATGACAACTTTGTTACGTCCTTGGCCAAAGAGCGCCTTATTCTATGCTTTTAGGCATTTTATCAAACCCCAATGGCCTATCGACAAGGACAGGTTTTCAAATAAATCTGGCCGATTTTAGTCGTTATTTTAGTAGTTAGACTATCTTATTGAATTAAAATACATCTGGTTGACATAGTCATGTTAGCATTTACACTATCTTGTTGCCAATGACTAGATTAATACAAACCCAGCATATTTACACTGAATAGTTTGAATTTCTGTAAAAAAAAAAAAAGATGAAAACAAACCTTTTGATGAATTAATTCATTTGATTCATATTATGCATGGAGTTCAATGTGAAAGACACATCTAAATGCATCATTAAGAAGTACAAAGTTTATATTTTCTATAAAAAGGGAATTAAATTAATATGTTTGGTAGATAATCATCCCCATCTCTGATCGTTGAACTGCATTTCAGGGATGGGGGAGACATGCCTTCTCTAAAGATGAACTCTAGGAGTCGCCAGAGAGCTTTCTACTCCGTTCTCCAGTGACTCAAAATGGTTTCTAGCATCTTCAACAATGTGGGGAACACGGTGTACATATAATGAAAGCACACAATCTGAATCAAGTTATATTTTAATAGTGTCATTCACATTGTGCTTTCGCAGCCAAGAAAATAGGATCGTTCATAGTATCCCCAAAGTTGAGAAGTTATATAGAATGTATGTCATACTAGAGCAAGATCCTTAAAGTTGTTATAGATTATAAGTATTTGTGAGTGTGGTTCTGTGTGTGTGGTGTGTGTGTGTGTGTGTGTGTGTGTGTGAGGCGTGCAAGTATGCATGTGTGTGTGTGTAAGTGGTGGTGTGTGTGTGTTTTGTGTGTGTGCGTGTGTGAATTTATGTGTATGCATTAATAAAGATTAAGTTTATAAAATTGATCATAGAGGGACTAGTGGCAATATTAAAAAATAAAATACAAAAAATATTAAAAGTAAAGGTACATGTTTGCGGCTTTAAGTACAGTACAATACATTGTACAAGGAGGCATGACACAAGGACACCATATCTTCAGACATCAACATGAGAAAAGGCAAGAGCCTAATGAAAACTATATATCCTTTTTATGAAGAGAAAAGAACATGGAGAACCACCAAACCGCTTTACGTTCCTCTGTGTAGTTCATTCAGATCGGGCAGCAGGATTAGAGGGGGAGTCAGGTAACAGGTATACGAGATGTGAGGCAGACTTTCTTGAAAGGCTGCCTTCACACCTTCTGCACTATCTATCTATCTGTACTACACAGGAGATCCCGGGTGTACAGTGGACTACAGATGTGAATATCATGGCTTTTCTATGTGTTGTTTATGCCAGCATATGAACATGTTGCTTCAGAAAACTAAATGAGTACCACTGATGTATTACATAGTATTATCATATTTATATCTTCTATTATGTTCTATGGTAAATTGATAGAGTAAATAGGTGCCATTTGATTTTCCTTTCTCTGTTTTATTTTGAAAACTGTGTAGATAGCCTGTTGGCCTGACATAATGGTGCAATTATTACAATCCTGTCCAAAAATTATATTCTTCTTGATGTAGTGATAAATGTAGTTCTTGTATTGTTTAGACGACAAAATGCTACCACTTTTATACATGTTCTTGACTTTTTTTGCATTTATGTTTCTGGTACTGTTCTGGCTTGACATCCATTTGCTAAATTCTACAAAACCAATAAAGTTATTAAAAGGACTTGTCACTTGTCGATTACTAAATATGTTTTGTGCGCGCACGCACACACACACACACATGTGGAACACTATGGGCCACATCCACACACATGCACAGACAGGCAGAACACTGATCCACACACACACACACACACACACACACACACACACACACACACACACACACAATTAGAAGACTATGATCTACACACACACACAGATAGAAGCACGTGTCCACACCATAGACTGTAAGGTCCACACACACGCAACACACACACACAGACACACGCACGCACACAGGCAGGCAGCAGCACGTGACGTATCCACATTGTCCACACATGCTGCAAGGTTTGAGTGGCGCACTTCCGCGTTGTCCACTATTCTTTGGCTCCTCAAAGCTTCCGTCGATACAGGGCCGCATTCGTTCATTATTAATTTGTTTTGGGCAGCATTGGGAAGAGAGGAAGATTTTAAACTGACTGTCCAGCTAACCACATGCAACGCTGCGAGAGAGGGTCAAGCGGTGTCTGGTCGGAAGACTTGCCAGCAAAAAAAAGTATGCTGCTAAAAAAACCCCAAACCCGATATAATGTTTGTAGTCTGAATTTATTTGGAGTATAGGAGTGTTGTCAACTACTGCAGTACAAGGGGAACACTCAAGTGTATAACATGGGTTGGTGTTTCTCTGACATGTGACGACTGGAGGATGCGTATAAAGTGTGTATTGTACATGTGTATGGACATGAGTGGAAATGACAACGTGCCAGAGGGGTGAGGTGACAAAGTGTGCTTCAGCAGCAAGGGTGGTGATGCTGTGTTGTGCAGGATGCTGTGTTGTGTGCTGTACAAACTGAGACAATGCCAGACGAGTCGTGAAGGCCTCGTCTTGTTGAGATGACTCACCTCATCGCGTGAACACTGTGGTAAAAGATGTGGTCTTCAAGGTGCAGGCGAGGTCAAAGGTCGGATGGCTGGAATTGACAAGTTGTGCGATGGTTGATGGGTGGTTGAAATTCAATAATTGCTTTTGCTCCCCAGGCTTTGCCTTGACATATAATCATGTCGGGGTGTAAAATGTATGTTCTTCCTTCACAGTTTGAAGAAAATGGTGATGGACCTGTGCCTTCCACATTTTATGTCCACAGTCCATTGCAACAAGGTATTGCACACTCTGATCAACACTTCTAATCTAACTGAAGCAATGTAACTTTGTTGCTATGTAAGTATTTGTGGATCTGGCTAACAGTATAATCCTTTAGTACAATCTCTTGTCAACGCTTTTTGGTTTGTGACTGCAGAAAATACATTGAATAACCTAGAATTATGAAAGATACTGGGAAAGGACAAGGTGAAGGTGAATCAATGTGAAAAGTAAAAACCGGGAGACTGAATCGCAAGTTCTTTTGCCTTTTGTTAATCACATATAGGACGGCCTCTTAACATTGTTTGATAAATGTCTTAGAGGTTTAAAACATTTTTCAGTGTATGCTGCTTCCTCCCCTGTTGTGCCTTCTCTTTATAAAGTAGGTCTATATTTGATGTTGATTGTTGCGAGGTATTTGATCATGGCAATTTGATTAGAATTGAAGAGATGTTTCCGTTTTATGAGATTGGAATTTAAACTGCAATTATCTGGAATAATTGCCGTGTTTTGCTAAAAGAGGGCAGTTTGAACAGATTTATTGAAATTAAATTAACTTATATGTAATTGTGTAGTTATTTTATGCTAAATATATATATATATAGATTTTAGACATATATATATACTGTACAGTATATATATATCAATCTACATTCTGGGTGTACGGTTAATTGTAAGCTATCTATCAATTTTTAACTAACAAAATTACTTCCTTCCATCCAGCTGTGTGCGGACGGGTATGACGTCACCAACCTGGTCTCGTCTGACCCGGCTGTCCGCAGGAGAGGCTTCAAGCTGGAGTACTTCCTCCGTCCTCCAGTACAGGTGCACTGATGTCTCCCTCTCCTAGACCTGCAGAGTCCACTATAGCCCAGCTGTAGGCCGATATATGTTTCAACCCCCCTCTAACATAGAAGGAATCATCTCAACAAAACAAAGTGTCTAAATACACATGCCATTGTTTTTCCCTCCGGTTTCCCAGGTGACGGTGACATTTGACTTCCAGGTGGAGCTATGTCGGGTGGATGTGGAGCTGTGGCCCTGGGGCATGGACCTGGGGCAGGCCTGCAAGAGGGTGGAGATAAGCACCTGCTCTGACCCTCCGCCGCCTCCTCCTCCTCCTTCAGCTCCCAGCCAGGGTCAGAGCCACAATGAGAGCCGAAGTGAGGGTCGGAGCCAGAATCCGAGTGCAGGTGTGCAACAGCACTCTGGTGCAGACCGGAGGCCGGGGAACTGGCAGCACGGCGGGCAGCGCGCATCTTCACACGGACACCCGTGGCGCCGTCAGGCTGAAGAGTGGAGCGAACACACCCTGGATGGCCAGGAAAGAAGCCACCCGTACCAGAGCTCTCCTCAGGCCGCCACAAACCATAAACAACAACAGCAACAACAACATCATAATCCTCATCAACCCCCAGAGCCAGAGTTCAAAATGGTGGGTCGCTGTGAGCTCCGGGAGGAGACGTGCGTCAACTTCGCCCATCCAGGCTTCAGGGCCCGGCCCCCATTCCCGTCGACAGCCCTGCCAGCACGGCCCGGGGCCTGCCGGCGGGAGGAGCTGTGGAGCCGGGGGCTGCTCTCGCTGGGCGCGGTCAGGCAGCTCCGCGTCACGCTGCCGTTTGGGGGCTCCGCGTCGGCACTGGGCCTCAAAGCCCTTGCAGTGTGGGGCCAGCCTGCCCGCTGCTGCTCGGTCCGGGAGGTGCAGCGGGTCCAGAGGGCCCATGAGGCCGCCGAAAGACCGCGGCCACGCACGTCGCGTTTCACCGCTCCGAACGAATTGCCGGAGCCGTCGCTTCAGACGGAAGCGGTGGCAGTGACAAGCAGGTGTGTGGACTGTGCACCATGTGAAGGCTTGGCCGCCATTGTATGTTCTTCCTGCTTTTTCTTCAACTGCATTGGGGGACACCCCGAGTGATACTCACAAAAGATAATATCTTGAAATCTAATATCATTATTATTCATTGGACATATATGATAAGTTGATTGATTCGTACAGTAAATAATAATGATCAAAAGCAGTTCCTCTGTCTTTGCCCAAACATTCTAACAATCCTTTGACATGGATATTTATATCAATATGATAATAGAATATTGATAGAAAATGTGAGCATACATATTAATGTTGCACTCTGAACTTCCAGCTCACCCTCCCTGCCTGAGGAGTTCCTTGACCCCCTGACCCAGGAGGTCATGACCCTGCCGCTGCTCCTCCCCAGCGGGGTGTCGGTGGACCACACCACCCTGGAGGAGTACCAGAAGAGGGAGGCCACGTGGGGCCGAGCCCCCAACGACCCCTTCACCGGGGTAACCTTCACGGCAGCCTCCAAGCCTCTTCCCAACCCTCGCCTGAAGTGCCGTATCGATCGATTCCTCCTCCAAACGGGTGCGGCTTCGAGGGAGGGAGCGCTGGGGAGGCAGGGGGAAGGGGCGGAGCCTCAGCCCTCCAGGCTCCTCCCTGCTCAGGTAGACGGAACGTCACGTGATCATCCGGGTTGCGACGAGGTGCTCGACCACTGTGCCACCAACAACAACAACAACACCATTGATGTGGGAAAACATGGAAACATGAAGAGACCATTGCAGATTACAGACGCTGGATTGAACGGAAAGGCAGAGCTTGAGAAAGATGCTGTGAAGCCTCATGCTAAGCGGTCGTTGGACAGGGCGTGTGCTACCTTTGCTCTGGGTAAACATAAACATAACCACCTGGATCTTCAAGCACCTTCGTCATCATCACTGGAAACGCCACTCCGGTCTGAGCTGGTTACAGAACCAAAAAGACAAAGAACTGATACAAATTCCAGTGAGTTGGACCAAAAAAGGATGTATTTCATTAATGATTCAGTATTTCTTAATGATAGACGTTACTCAGTAATTTTTTTCTATCTTTCATTTTGCACTCTGTCTCTCTCTCTCTCTCCCCTATGTGTTTGACTCCATCTCTGGTTTGTTGTCCTGCCGTCCCACAGCTCCCAGCAGCCGCTCCCACGAGGAGCGCCTGTCCTCCAGTCTGGACGAAGCCCTCCTCACCGTCCTGCAGGGCCGACCTTCCTTCACCTCCACCCCCATTCTCACCCCCACCGCACCACCACACTCCTCGCAGAGAACCAGCCCTCCCGATGAAGAGCTGCCTGACTCCTCCAAGCTCACCCACGTAACGGCCACTCCAGGCCCGCCGCTGCCACCCGCGACTGGTAAGCAGCACCTATGAGATTTACCAGGGCAGCATACATCTGCGAGGTTGGTAAGAATACAAATTTGTGATTGTGGTGAAAAGGAACAAACGCACACCTTGCCAAATTTCCACAGATAACGGCAAGGCGAACGTTGTGTTGTACTGAAAACCACAGCATTATTTATGAATGTATTATCTTTTTCATTTGTATGTTTATTTATGAATAAAGCTTAAATTAGTTAATGATTTGTATTGTCACTTACGGGCCAAAGGGTGCCAGTAATGGGAAGGAATTTCCTACACTTAGTACCTTTTTAACCCTCTCGGGTCACGTTGTTCAGCTCAGAATGTATTACTTATTGAATGACATCTCAACCCCATAAAACGTCTGCATTATTCCCGTGTTCCCAGATGAGAAGAAGTGTTCGGCGTGTGCCGCATCGCTGTCTCTGTACTCGTCTTCGCTGGCCGTGTACCGCCTTCCCTGCGGTCACCTGTTGTGCCGCACCTGCCTGCAGGGGAAGTGCCGGACAGTCTCGAACCCTGCGGCTGCGGCTATGGCTTCTAAGCCCAGTGTCATATTGTGCCCGACATGCCGAAGCCCCGCCCCCAGCGGTGAGGTAACGCGTGTGCACCATTGACGCGACAGACGAACAGCCGCTCCCGTGTCGACGCCACGGACAGAGCACTGTCTCCTGAGGTCGGGGACACAAAAGGACGGATAAAGGGCTCTGTGCTGCTCGTCAAGGTTGGGTTGAAAAAACAACGATTTACAAAGCTTCGATACAGAAGTTAACAACAGCACTGGGCTGGGTGATGTCTTTCTCTTCGCGACTCTGCTCTATTAAGATGATGATGATGATGATGATAATGACAATGTTTTACAGGCGGTGGGTTGTGAGGGGTGGTGGTGGTGAATTAAACTCACGTGTTTCACAATGGCGCCAAGGTTTGATTCATTAAGAGCCTAATAGACATGAGACCTCATACACTCTGGATACTCGATGTAGCAAATAGTTTCCAATGTGTTTTTGGCGCTGGCCAATGCCGGGTGTAAAATAATGAATGCGGGTCCATTAATACGCAGTCTTTGGTGTCTCTCTTTGACCATGTTTATCAGTGTTCTTTGCCTTTTGTCAATGTTCCCTCTGATGGTCTATTCATGAAGGGACATCTGTGACAGCCACGCACGGGAGAGGGGAAACCAAATGCAAGGACCAAAAAATATAATTTCGTGGTGATGGGCAGCCTTGTGTCGGCCACACTCAAAGCGCTGAACATGTATTAAGAAGAAACATGTCGGTGATGAGCGACGGGGGAAGTGAATGGAAATCACAAGGCGTGATGGAGAGGATGAGTGGAGGGGGTGGGGTTCAAGGTTGTCTTAAGAGGACTTCACGTCCAGTCTGACCCTGTTTTGTCTTCTGTCAAGCAGCATTGTGGATGTAAAATTGATCGACCGTTCAAAGCAGTCTTCAATATCAGTAGAAATAAATACAAATATACACACAAAAATTATCCAGTCACGTCTTTTAAGTTATGATAGAAGAATCGATTTCTGTCTGCCACTGCATTATGTTAAATGGTAAATGGATTGCATTTATATCACGCTTTTATCCAAAGCGCTTTACAGTATTGCCTCACATTCACCCATTCAAACACCGGCGGTGTCAACCATGCAAGGTAACAACCAACACGTCAGGAGCAGTTAAGGTTAGGTGGCGTCTTGCTCAGGGACACCTCGACACTTAGCTAGGCGGAGCCCGGGGATCGAACCAGCAACCTTCCTGTTGCCAGACAACCGCTCTTATCTCCTGAGCTACTGCCGACCGGAATAATGTTTTTTCGGGGTCAGGTCATTGTTGCATAAGAAGACGCAGCGGCGGTGGACAAAGGACAGGCGTTTCTTAGCCTTCACGCTCACAAACGGCTAACGCACACAAGTTCGTGTTGGTTTCCATGACGACATTAACCGAGGTCGTGATCCTATATCCGTTTGATAAGTGTGAAAACTGAAAACAAATGACATTGGGCACACGCATAGATGCCCTTTTAACATAAAAACGGAACAACAAAAACAGAACAACAAAACAATAGCTTTGCTTTCGATCGCACAAACAATTTAGCGTTGACGAGGAACCCAAAGAGAATGGGTCAATTTGGATGCCATTAAAAGCATCAGGTGTGAATGTTGTGGCTCCAATTAGAAGACTGCATCTCACTTGTTGCAATTGTTTATTGTTCTCATCAACCTTCTCCATGTTAATTGACCGACTAAAAGTTTAATAAGGAGAGGACGTGCACACGCATGTAATAAGAAATAAGTAATAAGCCGATGTGTCTTAATGCATGACCTGGACAATTACTCGGGCGTATAAATGGCTAATTCTCTCATATTTTGCCTGTTTTCTCATTAGTGGGAAATTAAGATTATAATTTTGGTTCAGTAATTGTTGTCGTGTTTATCACAGAAGATGTCTTGCATGGCAGTCTGAAATTACAATTTTCCACAATAACCACAGTCACCTACTTCGTTCTGAGTGTGACCAACATAAAATTCCTTCAATTAAATGTTAATTTGAGTTGAAAAGTGGCGGTCTGGTTTTCACGAGTCCAATATGAGGGGTCGCTGTGTGACCATTTGTTCACGAGCGCGTAGGGGTAAGGAAATAATAATAATAATAATAATAATAATAACAATCGTACTGTGACGTCAAATGCAAAAGTGTCGACCTGCGCAACACGTGGAGTCCATCCGATATAAGTATAGGGACCCGGGGGCTCCAGTCAGTACTCAGACATCAGTCACAGACAGACAGAGATATTACACGGTCGTGGCCTTAATAATAATAATAATAATTATAATTGTTATCATTATAATTATATTATTAGCAACCGTCTCCACAGCGATGCATTCCTCCGCGGTCCCGCTGTGCGTCGTGCTGCTGCTGGGGCTGCTGGCGCTGAGCTCCGCGTGCTACATCCAGAACTGTCCCCGCGGCGGGAAGCGCGCGCTGCTCGACGGAGAACTCCGACAGGTGGGCGGGACTTTATTTGACACACTTTATTTTATTTATTGTAAAAGGAATTAAAAGTAAAAGTAATAGGCTATTGTGAAGACATTTAATGCGAATAAGCGTTCTTTTAATAAAATAAAATAAAATCATAATAATATTGAAAGTACGGTAGCCATCACGTGAGTTGCCCAACACAAGGATAAATTATAATTCTAAACTTATATTATACTTCACCTATATTTTTATACTTCTCCTAGGACTTAGACTGACTGAACATTTGTAAATCTGTTATTTTATTTTGTATTATTCTACTGTTTAGTTCTCTATTGTTTTATTGTATTGCTATGCAACCTGGCACAAGAATTTCCTTCGGGATTAATAAAGTTCTATCTTATCTTATCT
This sequence comes from Coryphaenoides rupestris, assembly GCA_002895965.2. Classification (NCBI taxonomy): domain Eukaryota; kingdom Metazoa; phylum Chordata; class Actinopteri; order Gadiformes; family Macrouridae; genus Coryphaenoides; species Coryphaenoides rupestris. Next base: position 11,090 of record PIJE02000406.1, on the reverse strand, counting down.
TATCTTATCTTATAAATTAGAAATCACAACGGCAAAAGATAATCAAATTAACAATTGAGAAAACCAATCGACAAAAACAATTATTTCTTATCTGTCGTTGTGTTCTGCACGTTACGACCACCGTATGTATGAAAGGCATAATAATCAATAAGAATTCAATCGGCTATTAACTTGTATTCCCCCCCCCCCCCCCCCCAGTGCCCATCCTGCGGCCCCGGGGACAGGGGTCGCTGCTTCGGCCCCAGCATCTGCTGCAGCCCGGGGCTCGGCTGCCTCTTGCAGGGCTCCCCGGAGGAGAGCAGCGCTCCGTGTGCGGAGGAGAGCTACCGGCTGACCCCCTGCCAGGCGGGAGGGGGCGCCTGCGGAGCCAACGGAGGGCGCTGCGCTGCCGCGGGTCTCTGCTGTAACGCAGGTACACATTGATTTTTATTATGGGGTTTCTATTATATTGCTTTGGTTTCAATGTAAATTGGGGTTCATATTCTATAGACGCTCATTTCGAAGTTTGAATAAAAGTGATATCCGCAGTGATATTAATATCACTGCTATAGGCGTATACCATAAGCCTATATTTCATATAGGCTGCTGTTCATTAATCCATGATTGAATTTTGTTAATGGATGATGTTTGTTCATGATATAGGGCCGAATGATTAGGTCTATTGTTGATATTCAATTCAATTCAATGCAATTTTATTTGTATAGCCCTTAATCACAATACAGTCTCAAAGGGCTTTACAGGCCAGATTATTATGGGCCAAAGGTGATTTATGAGTGATTTATCATTGATATTATCCTTATTATGTTCTTTGGCAGAGAGCTGTGCAGTGACCTCCGAGTGTCTGGAGGAGCTGCCGCCGGCGGAGCCTCATGGCTCAGCGGGGAACGGGAACTCGCCCACGGAACTGCTGCTGCGCTTGCTGCACGTGGCCACCAGGGGGCAGACCGAGTACTGATGATGCGGTGACATCTCCTCCTTGGTGTTACAGAGCTGTTACACTGACAACCGACAACATACGACCTTATGTGTTTGCGAATGCTGCCTAATAATGCCTGTTTCTACATCCATTCAGATCTCTCCCCTCTAGCACTGTGTTAAATATATTGTTGGTGTGACTGCCAATCTTGGTTTATTAGATGTAAAAAATATATATATATCTTTGCCGCTAAGCATCAAACCCCAGGGAATCAGGAGTCACCATGAAATGATTCAATTGGTTCCTGAATTATATATGTATATATTTATGCACATACTGTAAACACATTTTTGTTTTGTTTCTGAATCTAGGCCTCCTAATAAACTTATTGTATTGATATTGAACTGAGTCTCTTTCGATTCAATGATCATTCTACCTTCTACGTGTGTGTGTGCGTGCGGGGCTCCGCGCCGCCACTGGGCCTCAAAGCCCTGGCAGTGTGGGGCCAGCCTGCCCGCTGCTGCTCGGCCAAGGAGGTGGAGCGGGTCCAAGGGCCCATGAGGTCGCCGAAAGACCGCGGCCGCACATGTGATCTGGGTCGCGACGAGGTGCTCGACTGCTGTGCCACCAACAACAACAATAACACCATTGACGTGGGAAAACATGGAAACGTGAAGAGACCATTGCAGATGACAGACGCTGGATTGGAAGGAAAGGCAGAGCTTGGGAAAGATGGTGTGAAGCCTCATGCTAAGCGGTCATTGGACAGGGCGTGTGCTACCTTGGCTCTGGGTAAACATAAACATAACCACCTGGATCTTCACCTTTGTCATCATAAACATCATCACTGGAAACGCCACTCCAGTCTGAGCTGGTTCCAGAACCAAAAAGACCAAGAACTGATACCAATTCCAGTGAGTTGGATAAAAAAGAAAGGATGTATTTAATTAAATTTAAATGAATTTAATTAGTATTTCTTACTGATAGATGTTTCTCAGTCCTAACTTTTTCTATCTTTCATTTTGCACTTTTGCACTCATGTGCAAAAGTGTAGACTGTTCAAAAATTGTAGACTGTTCGCCGCCACCGCGACCGGTAAGCAGCACCATGAGATGTAACAGGGCGATACTTCTGCGAGGTTGATAAGAACAGATAACGGCAAGGCTAACGTTGTGTGATTAGTCTGAAAACCACAGCATGATTTATGAATTTATTACGTTTTTCATTTGTATGTTTATTTATGATTAAACTAACATTAGTTAATGATTTGTATTGTCTCAACCCACAGAGCTCGCACTCCAGTGCTCTCAATGCGCGAGCTCCAGCAGGCTGCAGTTCACTTCCGGGCCAAAGAGGGCCAGTAATGAGAAGGAATTCTGATTCTCAGGTCACGCTGTTCAGCCCCAGATTGTATAACTTTTTTAATTATATCTCAGCCCCATAAAACATCTGCATTATTCTCCATCTGTGTTCCCAGAAGTGTTCGGCGTGTGCTGGATCCCTCTCTCTGTACTCCACGTCTACGCTGGCCGTGTACCGCCTTCCCTGCGGTCACCTGTTGCGCCCACCTGCCTGCAGCGGAAGTGTCTCAAAAAAAGTGTATGAAATGAAGTGAATGAAAACAAACACAAATAAACTGGAGAATTATTACCTGTTTTACAAAGTGTGACAACAATGGAAGACGTTTGTGGTTACATTTGGTCAGGGTATTGCTCATCTGAGATGAATGTCTATTAGCATGCTAGTTCGATATGAAAACGCGTTTTACAAATCTCTAATACATTTTGAGGGCAACATAAATCATTGAATGAACTCAAAATGTTTAACTTAAATCGTAATCATTATACTAAGTGACAAAACACTGCATGTCTGTACTTTTAATCCAAGAAACCATCGTTTCCTTCCAAGTAACGTGACTTACCCACCACGTTTCCAATAAAGCGAGTCCACCATACATAACACGTACAGCTAGAAGGCGCAGTTTAATTTAAACTGTTAAGTATAGTACGTAATTTAAACAGGCAACAATATGAATATCCTTTCATATTGTTAGGCCTATACCCTCTTTGCATATACATCAGCCAGTTTTTTTTAATCATCGTTTTTGGGCTGCATAATATATGCCAAGGTTTCAGAATAATTTTCCTCATTGATAATTTGGTGGTTATTACCTTTAACATTATATATATATATATATATATACATACATATATAAAACATTCGTTCTCTTCTTCCTATTTTGTCTTTTTTGCCTAGTAGTATTTCACTGTTCAGAGTGGCCCTGTGTTATGATGTACATGTGACAATAAAACACATTGACTTTGACATTCTTTGACCTGCTCTGTGCCCTATTATAACCAATCAAATCCTTTTTACCACGTTAACTATGTTTAAAGCGCCAATAAGCCTACAACCCATAAAACACAGTTTCCCACTTCCACCAAAAGTGATCCCAGCTCCTACCCTGTGACTGAAAGCTTATTTATGCCTCAAAATGACTTGCTTACATTCATGGGGTTATATTTGAATGATTATAGCCCATCCAGTCCTTTTTATCTATTGACACACCATTTTAAGCGTCAATAGAACCAGTAACACAGTTTCCCACTTTCCCAAAAGAGATTCCAGCTCCTACCTTGTGGCCGAAAGGTTATTTATGCCTCAAAATGACTTGCTTACATTCATGGGGTTAAAGCAAGTCATTATATCAATATATATACATAGAGCGAACATATTAAATGGTAAAAAATGGTAAACATAAAATGTAATGTCATGTTGACTCCCGAACTATTGGTTGAATATTGAGTATTATAAATGTACAAGTAAGTAAGGACAGATACACAAGTGAGGGCAGCAGTAGCAGAATAGAATAGAATAGAACTTTATTAATCCCGATTCCGAAGGAAATTCTTGTGCCAGGTTGCATAGCAATACAGTACAATAAAACAATATGGAAAACAACAGAATAATAAAAATAAACTAACGGATTTACAAATGTAATATATACAAATATGTAGGCAAAATAAGATATTCCGACGGCGAAAACAATTTGGCATAATTAAATATAATATTATTGGACATGACATGAAGAATATTGCACATGATGATGAGAGGAGATGAGAGGTAGTGAAATATGGTATATGGCATGTCACAGCAGAAATATATGAAAGTAGAGTATTAAAAAATACCATATTGGCCATTTCATGCCTTCATCTGCATATCATTGAGGGGACCCCTGCTGTGAACAGTCACTGGCATATTCTTAATTCTTAATGTCATGTCCAATAATATTTCACTTAATTGATGCCAAATTGTTTTCACCGTCGGAATATTTTATCTTGCCCACATATTTGTATATTTAACTGTAATTTGCATATCCGTTAGTTATTTTATCATTCTGTTGTTTTCCTTGTTTTATTGTACTGTATCGCTATGCAACCTGGCACAATAATTTCCTTCGGGATTAATACAGTTCTATTCTATTCTTTTCTTCTTCTAAATATAGCATAGGGAATACGAAGGTATATGAAGGTATTTTTCTTTCTTTAACTTTTTTCCTTAACGCCGTAATTTTGACAATAGATGGCGCTGCAACACTGCGGCTCTTACGCGTGCGTTGCGTGTGTGTGCGTGTGTGTGTGTGTGTGTGTGTGTGTGTGCGTGCGTGCGTGTGTGTGTGTGTGCGTACGTGCGTGTGCGTGAGTTCGGCCCTTTGTCTCCCAGGTGAAACCTCTGTGGCCCCTCCCCCTCTCTCCGCACAGGAATGCAGACTGACATGACGTCATCGTCCCAACCCGAGCCAGCCAGCAGCAGCCTGTGTGTCGAGAGTTTCGTCCAGTCAATCCGGGTCCAGTCCGGGTGAAGTCCAGTCCAGGATCATCATTCACCATTCCTCCCTCCTTACGGGGACCCTGCAGGGCGACCTCCTCTTCTTATTATTCTTCTTCTTGGTGTGTGTGTGTGTGTGTGTCTGTGTGTGTGTGTGTGTGTGACAAGATGAAACCATAGTCCCCTAAAACTGCGCACAGGATGAGATATTGCTTAATAATTTCAAACGTATAAAAAGAAAAAAGAAAGTCGACACAGCAACGACGACGAGATCAGATGGAGAAACTGGAAGGTAGGCGAATGCAATACAGTTGTTGTTGTTGTTGTTGTTGTCTTTGTTGTTTGTTTGTTCGCACAATCACAATGCGCAATGTTTTGGCGAAATGTGTGTTCTTGTTGTTTTTTTTTTTAATATAATATACAAAGAAAATGATTCACATGATGCGTATACAGCGCATACAGCGCATACAGACGATCGAAACCGTATTGTATTGTATTGTATTGTATTGTATTGTATCGTATTGTATTGTATTGTATCGTATCGTATTGTATTGTATCGTATTGTCTTGTATTGTATCGTATTGTGCAACCACGCGTATGAATGACGATTATTGACGGCATTCGACAGACACGGAGGTGAACGGACACCACTGCGCCTGTTGCGGGGGACCGATCGAGGACTCCCATCACATGAAGATCCTGCAGGACACATGGCACAACGCCTGCTTCCAGTAAGTGTCTGGACCTGGTGTGTGTGTGTGTGTGTGTGTGTGTACCTGGTGTGTGTGTGTGTGTGTGTGTGTGTGTGTGTGTGTGTGTGTGTGTGTGTGTGTGTGTGTGTGTGTTGTGTGTGTGTGTGTGTGTGTGTGTGTGTGTGTGCAAAACAACAAAAGAATGAAACAATAATTTGTATATGTCACACAAATGGGGGCCCCCAACAACAACAGAGATGCATCTCGCAGGCATCCCGTGAACACTTTTAGTTTTGATTGATGCACGGAGGAAACGAATTGTTGCACATACATATATGCGCACACACACACACACACACACACACACACACACAACACACACACACACACACACACACACACACACACACACACACACACACACACACACACACACACATACATACATATATACATACACACACACAATTGGTTTCTGCAGGATGGGTATTCAGGGTTTGGTATGTGGTGGAAAATTCCCAGAGGTCCCAGAGCTTGAACACAGCTTTTCATTTGGTGGGGCTTTCACTTGCCATAGTTATACATTTGTAGTGACAGGTAGAAAGGTTTATTTTCGCTTTATTCTCCTCCAAGTTTAAGATGTGTCTGCACTCTTCACAGCATGTGGCGTTGCATAATGACTGTCCATTTGGTGTAAAATATGTTTCAGTTGTTGGGTCAGGCCAGTTTATATCGGTTTGTTGGTTTATGGTCTGAAACGTTTTGGGGGTCAGGGTGGGAAGACCTCTGCTGACACACACACACACACACACTCTCCAGCACCTCAGAGTGTTAGTTACATCACAACCCACAGATACTGGATGTAAACAAGCTGTCTGTTTTTAAGGGGTGCATTGTTTCCCACACAAGAGACAAACGACGGACTCTTGATCTCTCTCTCTCTACTCTATTTACTGAAGAAACTGCTTGTACTTTCCAGATGTTGCCATGCTAATAAAACTGCCTGGCTGTAGACGTAGCGTGAACGCTGCTTGCTCAGTCAGACCCCTAAACCGTCTGTGTTTCTGTGTATCCAATGTTCAACGAGATAACTTCGTATCAACAAAAAAATGCAACTATTCAATCGGTTGTTCATGGTTTATTCCCGATTCATAACCTTCTTTGCGCGTCTGCCTTTCAAATCTATCTCCGTCATCGCAGATAGGGGTTAGCTAGTGGTAGCAAGAGCCCAGGTATCTTGTGTCTTATTTCCCTAAAAAGAAACGCAAACGTTGACCTCCACCCATGAGCACAAAGCTAACTCACCAAAGGAACATTCTTTGTGAATGTCACCCGCTGCGTCGCGGCGGCTATTGTCCATTGTGGAGTCCGCTCGGTAAAGGTGACCTCCTGTGTAAACATAACGGCAGGAACGGTGACATCACCGCTGCCCCGTGTTCCAGTAAACCTGGAGGGGGTCCGCGGGAGGTAACAGTAGTAACGACTCTGCCTCTCTGCGCTCGCTGCCGCGGCATTCCTAGACGGCGACTCAAGAGACGGGGGCTTAGTCGTCCGAGACGCTCGCGGGCCGAAGCCGGTTCTTTTTCTCGCTCCCTAGACACTTTTGGTTGAATCCTGGCTTGCTGCACACAATGTATGGCGCTGTGCAACAGGTACCTACCTACTAATATGTGTACCCAACTACCCATGTGTACCCAACTACTAACCAGCATGCTCATTCCCGGTTGTTAGGTAGTGTTGTGTTGTTTTATTTGAGTTGCAGACACACGCACACACACAGGCACACACACACACACACACAGTTTCGTACCATACTTTTATGTGCAGAGTCCTATCTCATAGCACCATTGCAATAATCCGTTTAAATAGATCTTTCCATTACAACGAGGAAATTGTAGACTGTTCGGGTTAAAGCGCTTCAATCAAATGACTCAAGTCTTGGCTGACATTAATAATTCTGAACATGTGTTTTATATATATATATATATACACTGTATATATATATATATATGGCTGCGGCTGTGTGCATACTCCTTCGGTTTCACGTCATCTTCGAGGGGTTCTCGTGTTACAAGTGGGAAACAGTCAGTCACCCTCAGCAATAAATATACCCATTTAAATATACCCATCAGTCCACTTGCCATCAACGCTCGTATATAACGCCCTGCCCCTTCCGTCTGTGTACCGTAGTAGTCGACAAATGAGGAATTTGCTGCTGCACGGAATGTGAGGAAATGATTAATGTTTACTCTTTTTTCTTTTTTGTGTTTATGCTGGCGAGTCCATTGTATTGTGTCTGGCCTAGCCACCTGCACTAGCTGTGCTCGTCCCTTCACTCATTGGCTGGGGCCGAAGGCGTACCCTGAACTGTTTGTTTTGTTTAGGAGGTTTTTGTTCACAAGAATCCTTCCTATTTGGTCTATGATATCTGGGGGACGTTTAAGGCACTGGCAATTTGTTGTTTTTTTCATGTTGAGGGCCCGCTGGGCACTGTTTGTCTCAGAATAATGATGTGTTTCACTGTGGGGTTCAAGATTCAAGATTCCTTTATTGCCATGTGTGACAAGTACAATGGAATGCTTACTCCCCTTTCACTCCCTCAGTATTCTTCTAAACATAATTTAAGTAAAAGTAAAAGTAAGTACACAAGTACAATACTATGGCCGATAATTTAGTAAAGTGCCCGCAACTAGTGTAGAGAATATATATGTGTTCACGATGGAGAATAATGATGTGTGTTCACTATGGAGAATCTTGTTATGTCTTCACTATGGAGACTAAATGTCATGCACACAAGGTTTGAACACTCTGACCTCTATTCTCTCCATGACACACACACACACACACACACACACACACACACACACACACACACACACACACACACACATACATACATATATACATACACACACACAATTGGTTTCTGCAGGATGGGTATTCAGGGTTTGGTATGTGGTGGAAAATTCCCAGAGGTTCCAGAGCTTGAACACAGCTTTTCATTTGGTGGGCTTTCCACTTGCCATAGTTATACATTTGTAGTGACAGGTAGAAAGGTTTATTTTCGCTTTATTCTCCTCCAAGTTTAAGATGTGTCTGCACTCTGCACAGCATGTGGCGTTGCATAATGACTGTCCATTTGGTGTAAAATATGTTTCAGTTGTTGGGTCAGGCCAGTTTATATCGGTTTGTTGGTTTATGGTCTGAAACGTTTTGGGGGTCAGGGTGGGAAGACCTCTGCTGACACACACACACACACACACTCTCCAGCACCTCAGAGTGTTAGTTACATCACAACCCACAGATACTGGATGTAAACAAGCTGTCTGTTTTTAAGGGGTGCATTGTTTCCCACACAAGAGACAAATGACGGACTCTTGATCTCTCTCTCTCTACTCTATTTACTGAAGAAACTGCTTCAACTTTCCAGATGTTGCCATGCTAATAAAACTGCCTGGCTGTAGACGTAGCGTGAACGCTGCTTGCTCAGGCAGACCCCTAAACCGTCTGTGTTTCTGTGTATCCAATGTTCAACGAGATAACTTCGTATCAACAAAAAAATGCAACTATTCTATCGGTTGTTCATGGTTTATTCCCGATTCATAACCTTCTTTGCGCGTCTGCCTTTCAAATCTATCTCCGTCATCGCAGATAGGGGTTAGCTAAGTGGTAGCAAGAGCCCAGGGTATCTTGTGTCTTATTTCCCTAAAAAGAAACGCAAACGTTGACCTCCACCCATGAGCACAAAGCTAACTCACCAAAGGAACATTCTTTGTGAATGTCACCCGCTGCGTCGCGGCGGCTATTGTCCATTGTGGAGTCCGCTCGGTAAAGGTGACCTCCTGTGTAAACATAACCGGCAGGAACGGTGACATCACCGCTGCCCCGTGTTCCAGTAAACCTGGAGGGGGTCCGCGGGAGGTAACAGTAGTAACGACTCTGCCCTCTCTGCGCTCGCTGCCGCGGCATTCCTAGACGGCGACTCAGAGACGGGGGCTTAGTCGTCCGAGACGCTCGCGGGCCGAAGCCGGTTCTTTTTCTCGCTCCCTAGACACCTTTTTGGTTGAATCCTGGCTTGCTGCACACAATGTATGGCGCTGTGCAACAGGTACCTACCTACTAATATGTGTACCCAACTACCCATGTGTACCCAACTACTAACCAGCATGCTCATTCCCGGTTGTTAGGTAGTGTTGTGTTGTTTTATTTGAGTTGCAGACACACGCACACACACAGGCACACACACACACACACACAGTTTCGTACCATACTTTTATGTGCAGAGTCCTATCTCATAGCACCATTGCAATAATCCGTTTAAATAGATCTTTCCATTACAACGAGGAAATTGTAGACTGTTCGGGTTAAAGCGCTTCAATCAAATGACTCAAGTCTTGGCTGACATTAATAATTCTGAACATGTGTTTTATATATATATATATATACACTGTATATATATATATATATGGCTGCGGCTGTGTGCATACTCCTTCGGTTTCACGTCATCTTCGAGGGGTTCTCGTGTTACAAGCGGGAAACAGTCAGTCACCCTCAGCAATAAATATACCCATTTAAATATACCCATCAGTCCACTTGCCATCAACGCTCGTATATAACGCCCTGCCCCTTCCGTCTGTGTACCGTAGTAGTCGACAAATGAGGAATTTGCTGCTGCACGGAATGTGAGGAAATGATTAATGTTTACTCTTTTTTCTTTTTTGTGTTTATGCTGGCGAGTCCATTGTATTGTGTCTGGCCTAGCCACCTGCACTAGCTGTGCTCGTCCCTTCACTCATTGGCTGGGGCCGAAGGCGTACCCTGAACTGTTTGTTTTGTTTAGGAGGTTTTTGTTCACAAGAATCCTTCCTATTTGGTCTGTGATATCTGGGGGATGTTTAAGGCACTGGCAGTTTGTTGTTTTTTTCATGTTGAGGGCCCGCTGGGCACTGTTTGTCTCAGAATAGTGATGTGTTTCACTGTTGGGTTCAAGATTCAAGATTCCTTTATTGCCATGTGTAACAAGTACAATGGAATACTTACTCCCCTTTCACTCCCTCAGTATTCTTCTAAACATCATTTAAGTAAAAGTAAAAGTAAGTACACAAGTACAATACTATGGCCGATGGGGCAACATTTTTTGTAAAGTGCCCGCAAATAGTGTAGAGAATATGTATGTGTTCACGATGGAGAATAGTGATGTGTGTTCACTATGGAAGATATCTATGTTTGTTCACTATGGAGAATAGTGATGTGTGTTCACTATGAAGAATCTTGTTATGTCTTCACTATGGAGACTAAATGTCATGCACACAAGGTTTGAACACTCTGACCTCTATTCTCTCCATCTAACTTACCATACCAACATCTATCTGACCTATATTTTTATATTTCTCTTAGGCTTAGACTCACTGTAAATTTGTAAATTTGTAATTTAATTTTTATTATTCTATTGTTTATTTCTCTTGTTTATTATTCTGCTGCTATGCAACCTCTGGCACAAAAATTTCCGTTGGGATCAATAAAGTTTTATCTCTGACTAACAGACACACACATGCACACACACAGTCTCACACACACGCACACACACAGTCACACACACACACACACACACACACACACACACACACACACACACACACACACACACACACACA
>PIJE02000405.1:345730-363054 GCA_002895965.2 Coryphaenoides rupestris | reverse complement strand
ACAGACACACACGCAGATAGAGAGGGAGAGAGAGAGAGAGAGAGAGAGAGAGAGAGAGAGAGAGAGGAGAGAGAGAGAGAGAGAGAGAGAGAGAGAGAGAGAGAGAGAGAGAGAGAGAGAGAGAGAGAGAGAGAGAGAGAGAGAGAGAGAGAGAGAGAGAGAGAGAGAGAGAGAGAGGCAGAGAGAGAGAGAGAGAGGAGAGAGAGAGAGAGCAAGAGAGAGAGAGAGAGAGAGAGAGAGAGAGAGAGAGAGAGAGAGAGAGAGAGCGAAGAGAGGAGCACACAACCACCAACCCTGCTCCTCCACTCAACCAGCTGCAACATTGTCTATGATAACCTCTCTCTCTCTCTCTCTCTCTCTCTCTCTCTCTCTCTCTCTCTCTCTCTCTCTCTCTCTCTCTCTCTCTCTCTCTCTCTCTCTCTCTCTCTCTCTCTCTCTCTCTCTCTCTCTCTCTCCTCTCTCTCTCTCTCTCTCTCTCTCTCTCTCTCTCGCTCTCTCTTCCTCTCTCTCTCTCTCTACTCTCTCTAGCTCCACATCTCCATCCCCGTGCTTTTTTTCCCCCTTCTTCTCTGGTGTTATGGTTCACGTAGCGCATTAGCATGATGATGAGGAGACTGCACTGACCCCGCCCCCCTCTCCCGTACAACGACCAATCACAGAGCATCAACCATCGGTGATGCCGGTGGCTAGGTTTCAGTAGGTCTTATACAAGAAAAAGAAAAAGTGTATGCGTGTGCATGCGCGTTCGTGTGTGTGTGTGTGTGTGTGTGTGTGTGCATGTTCTGTGTGTGGTGTGTGTGTGTTCACAGCAAATGCAACATGGTGGGAGGACACCACGAAACACACACAACACACACACTCACCACACACACACACACACACACACACACACACACACACACACACACACACACACACACACACACACACACACACACACACAACACACCACACCACACACAACACACACATACACGACGACTACAAAGCGCCATGCCAACGCAAAGATCCAAAACATAGAGCGAGACACACACACACACACACACACACACACACGGGGAGAGAGAGAGAGCGAGAGAGAGAGAGAGAGAGAGAGAGAGAGAGCGAGAGAGAGAGAGAGAAAGAGGAAAAGCAACAGTTGTGTTAAAAAGAGAGAAACCACACACACACACACGCACACGCACACGCACGCCTTGACCATGCACCAATGGCACACTTACAGAGTTGAGGGTGAAACTTTGCTCCATGTAGGGCTCTGTGTGTCCCCGTCCTCCTCCCCTCAGCACTGATCCAGGTGCCCGGCCGCTCTAAACACGTCCATCCGCTAGCGCTCCAGAGTGAGTGTGTGAGTGTGTGTGTGCACGTGTGTGTGTGTGTGTGTGACAAGAGACTGTGTTTTGCAGTGAAGAGAGAGAGGGAGAGGGAGGGAGAGAGAGTGAGAGAGAGAGAGGGAGGAGAGAACGTGTGCAGGAAAGCTGGAAATCCCAACGGCTACTGGGAGTTCAAAAGCTCCCCCCCTTGCTACCGCTTCCTCGAGTGCCCGCCCCTCCCTCTCTCTCACACACACACACTGCTTCAATAACTCTCTCTCTCTCTCTCTCTCTCTCTCTCTCTCTCTCTCTACCTGTGAGAGAGAGACAGACAGAGACACACACATACACAAAGAGAGAGAGACACAGAAGAGAGACAGAAAGAAAGAGAAAGAACGAAAGGAAGAGAGAGAGAAGAGGAAATATGCTCCACAGAGAGGAGCGGCACATCAACACATTGAATTCACACACGGAGTCACGTGAACGCAGCCGGGCGAGTCTGTGTCAACAAACACAGGGAGGCAGCACACACGCCAAGGGTCTCACAAGAAGTTATTGATGTGTTTGCAGAGACGCAGACACACACACTTCTCATGTGTTTGCAGAGACGCAGACACACACACATCTCTCACACGCACACACACACGCACGCAGTATGTGTTCCCGAACTCAAAGCTCCTTGTCTGATTGGTCCCAGGGGGTGGAGGTGGGTGGGGGGGGCTGTGATGATGATGATCGCCCCGATTGACAAGCCCGCCGCGGGGGGAACAAGGCAGACAGACAGACAGATTGCCAGACAGACTGGCAGACGGAGAGAACAGACAGACAGACAGACTGACAGGGAGAGAGACAGACTGGCAGACAGGCAGACAGACAGACAGACAAGACAGACAGAGAGACAGACAGAGAGACAGGCAGGCAGACAGACTGACAGACAGACAGGGAGTTGCAGGGGTTAAAGTGCCACCCACAGGCAGCAGCAGCACTCTCCCAAACGTCTTCCCGAATGTCTGGAGCAGAGGTTCGACAGATCCAACGATGCCTCGATCGCTGACTCAACTTTCCGAACTTTTCCACACATCATCATCACCATCATCATCATCACAACAACAAAACAACAACAGGAAGGAAAACATCTGTTCGGAAACCGTCAGGAGAAAATGCAGCGAGCGATGAACCCGATGTTTTGTATGTTTGTATGTTTGTTTGTTTGTTGTGGGATTCCTCGCGACGTGTCGGAAAATAAGCATGTGATTGATTTTCTCGGGCGAGCGGCAAATGACGCACAGCAGTCGACCGCAGATGGATGAAACACACACGCACGCGCGCACACACACACACACGCGCACATACACACAGACGACGTCGCCGGAGAGCCAGACGGTGACCAGGGGGTCATCAGGGTCACAGCCAGGGGCAAATCATCCAAGCGAGGGGGGAGGGGGGGGGGGGTAGACGGTGGGGTCTGCTGCTCAAAATACGGTGTGTCTCACGGAGCCCGGCGTCCTGACGCGCGGAGCAAACCAGCTGTGCACACTGTCCCCGAGCACAGAGCGGATGGGGTTGTCTTTGTGGTCATGTTTTTGTTTTGTGTTTCTGTCCGATTCTTCCATGATCCCCCCCCCCCCCCCCCCCCCCCCCCCCCCGGTATCATGTGAACGACGCTCCTTTTACAACAAAACTCCCGCCACAACAACAACATCAACAACAACAACACCACCGAGAAAGGAAGCGCTCCGGCAACAGGTTAAGAGGTCCCTCGATTTGATCCTTCGTCACCCAAACCAAAGTCAAAGTCATGTTTGTCACATGTTCTTCATCACACAGGCCCAATTCTGAACAGAGAAGAGAAATTCCTGTGACCAGGTGTATCAATTGCAATTTTTTGCCAGTGAGAGACGCGGCGAGGGATTTGACTTACGATGATGGACATTCGCGCGGCTAAATTGGGACATTTCAGTCCTAAACCAGCGGGAACAGAATGGGGGAACGCAGCCCTAAATGCGCGCGGAGCTGCCCTTTGTGCCGGCCTGTCCAGGGAGCAATTCCACTGAGCGTGATGCAGCTCTACACACACACATGGAGCTGCACTAACATAACACTCCATTGTGTGTGTGTGTGTGTGTGTGTGTGTGTATATATATATATTTTTCCCCTCCTCTGTGGTCATCATCACATGTCCGTCCTCCAGAAACATGGTATGCAAATGCAGCAGCAGCAGAGGCAGCACTGTAGTTTCTCAGCCCACGCACGGCAGCGTTGGAACTCTCCAGTTGTAACAACGGTGCTCGCTTGTTGCTTGAGTTGTCCGGAGACGACGATACAAGTCCTCAGAAGAGGTATTGTGGGATGCAGAATGTTTTATTCTCCACTATGGGCGTACTCTCTGGTCTTTCATCGTTGAGAACAAAATCCAAATCAGACTTCCTCCACTTCCACTTCCACAAGCCCTCTGAGCGGTAACAGCGAGATTGCGAGTCGAGTCGAGCCGATTGGCGGGCACAGCTGCGCGGAATACGAAGTCGCGGTTGAGCCGATAACCATAAGAACAGATGTGGTCGCGGTCACTCGTGCTGCTGCTGCTGCTGCTGCTGCTGCTGACTCCGCTGTTTAGCCAAAACGGCCCCCTGAGGGAGGGGAAAAGTACCCTGAGCCCTGCCTGGCTATGCGGCTAGCGGCTAACCACAGAGCAACGCGCCACAACACTACTGGGCCTCAAGCCGTCCCTCTTGCCGTCACGTGATGCCCTCGCCGCTTCACACGATGCCCAACGGTTGGTTCGGTTCCTGTGCAAAAAAAACGACTTGCAGTAAAAGGGCCACGAGTGCCCTTCCGTGCGAGATAATAACCCATGAAGGTGGCAGTCCGCGGAACCTCCAGATAGAAGCGCTTCTGGGGAATCAAAGGAATATCAGTCGTGATTGATAACAGCAGTGTGGACTGTGTTCTGTCTGTGTCTCTAGATAGGCCTATTCTAAGTAGGCTTACACCAAATATATCGAATGTCAAATACAATTAACTTTGCGTTCGTCTTGTCTTTGAGACAAATCGCGCGTATGGAGTATGGCTCTATTCATATTATTATTTGTTCCGATAAATATATAATATAGAGCTGATTCATGGAGGTTTCGATATTGGCTCGAAATTCCTCCTTGACCGTTCATAATCATAATCATATGCCGTGATCCGCCTGTCTGAAACGAAACCTAACATATTAAGCGACTCTTCAATCGTACATTTCGGCACACCGCCATAAACACTCACAAAATACATCAATAACTACAATGTTTAAGCACACCACCAACCATGCACAAATGCAAAATAATACAGTATATGAAATCAGACGTGGAAATAGGCAGGCACGGAAATACGAATGTGTGTACCGTTGAAACTCTAGAAGTCGTTTCTGCCTTGATGGCACGCTAGCAAACTAACTTCTTCCGACTCAAACAAGGAGCTGGTCAATCGTTATTGACAATTGTCAATCGCCAGAACCGTTTTATTTGTGTGCAGTGTGAGCTCTCAGGTCGTGGCTTGAGGGTCGGGACCGTACAGTGTGAGCACATAAATATACATTGAACAACACACGACATGTTATTTCTTTTTTCATCAATCAATACTCCTAACGTGCCACAGACTCACGCGACTCTTAATAAACCCCTTCCCGTGTGGCTTCCCCGTGACCAATGGACCCTCGAGGGTTCTGGCTGGAGGTTCGCTCAGCAATAAAGGAAATTGATACGAGTGGATGTGGGTTGGATGTGTATCGTTAAACTCCGCTCCCGTCTCGGCATGCCCGGGATGCGTCCGACTACTCGTCTCGCAAACCCTGTGGGCGGGGTTGGGTTGGGTGGGTGGAGGAGGTGGAGGAGGAGGAGGTGGTGGAGGAGGGGGGTTGGGTGTTCAGTGTGTTCTCATCAACTGCGTGTCAGACAGACACCGAGCTGAGCAAGCCGTCGTCCCCGTCGTGTCTGAACTGGCGTTTCAATAAGACATGGAAGGGAGGAAAGGGAGGGAAGGCGGGAACGATTGGCCGCGCGGCGCAGACAGCGGCGCGACAGTCTGACATCGATGTTTTTCGCCGGTGGCGTGGGTGTTGATCGGGTGTCCCTTGCCTACACGGGGGGGAGGCGGAGACATGTGGGGGCAGGGGGGAGGGGGGACTCGGAGGCTGCCACGTTTCGATTACCGCCATTTATTTGTGCGCGCGCCTCGTCTTCACGCGTTTTTTTTAAACGTTGCTGTTCATGAGCGATGTTTTCCGCGTGCCGAGGACCACGGAAGCGACGCTATATTGTGCCGGGTTGTTGTTGTTGTTGTTATTATTACATTATTGTTCTACTTGTGCGGTGACCTGCAGTAGTGCCGGTGCATCCTGGTGTTTCTAATTCAGTGCTCAACGTACCCGGGCTCTGCCTCGGTAAAGGTCACAATAAACAAGGGATCATCTGAAATGTGAAAGTATGTACATAGAAATAAATGTGTGAATAATCTCATAACTACGCTAGATTGAAAACGGAACATTTTAAATTAAATGTTAAGATGTCATTTTAAACGTTTCCTCTCTTCTTCGTATTCGTTGTGGGCACAGTTGTGTGTGTGTGTGTGTGTGTGTGTGTGTGTGTGTGTGTGTTGTCATTGTGATTAGAATCACGAGGCTCGTAACTTCCTACCCCGCGTTCAATAGGAGTTTGTATGCACACAAGAGCAATGTCTCTCTCTCTCTTTCTCTCTGTCTCTCTCTGTCTCTCTCTCTCTCTGTGCCCTTGCCCCCCCCACCCCCTCACCCCATGGCAAATACTGCTTGAGACTAAACAGCATCCTGTCCTCTCGTTCCCTGGGGAGGGGTCAACCCATTTCACACACACACACACACACACACACACACACACACACACACACACACACACACACACACACACACACACACACACACACACGCACACACGCACACACAGCGCTAATGGAGTCCCGCCATTGCAAAGCGATCCCACCTTGGTGGCGTGCACGCGCACACACACTAAATTTGAGACATTTGTGTGCACATTCCAAAAGAGAGCTATTTTCGTGTTTTTGTGTGTGTGCGGGGAGGGGGGGGGAGGGGGTCGGGGGGTGAGGGGGTCCAAGTGTAGGCTCCCAGAGCTAATTATAAGTGTCATGTTTCAGGTTGGAAAGTCCATATCTGGCTCTTTGGTTTATGGGAGAGGGGGGGGGGGGGGGGAGAGAGAGGAAAGCTGAGGGTGTGGTAGCATCTCATGTGGCAAACCCTCCCCCACCCCCTCCACACACACACACACACACACACACACACACACACACACACACACACACACACACACACACACACACACACACACACACACACACGCCTTTTTTATCACGGCCAGCGAGGGCCTTGAAGCTGGAAGGCTTGGGTGGAGAGGGGGAGTGTGTGTGTGTGTGTGTGTGTGTGTGTGTGTGTGTGTGTGTGTGTGTGTGTGTGTGTGTGTGTGTGTGTGTGTGTGTGTGTGTGTGTGTGTGTGTGTGTGTGTGTGTGTGTGTGTGTGTGTGTGTGTGTGTGTGTGTGTGTGTGTGCATTTTTGATTCTTATGGTTGGTGTGGTTTACACTCCTGCTTACTTGTTGTCCTGAATGAGCAAATTCACGGAATATACATGACATGACCTGCACAAGTAAAATTGGACATATACTGTATATATATATATATATATATATATACTGTATATAGTGTCACCACTTTCGACATGATGTGTGTGTTGGACTCTTTGTCTTCTGTGTGGGTGTTGGTCACCGGTATACGCTCCCGCAATCCCACACATAACAATGTGTTTCAACAGAAAGAACATTGCAAGAAAGGGAGTTTGATAAGCTAAGCTATCAACTGGCTCAGCCCTCGGCCCCTGAAATACATTTTGATGCGTACAGAGAATAAAACCTGAATGAATAGAAGATGAATGAGATATGCTGCTTTGTGGTGACCAGGTGTAAGCGTGTGGTGTGCAAAACAATTGGAATTCATTGAAACTAGGAAAAGGAACATGCAGTAGCCTATTGCTTAACATAAGTAGATTTGAATTGTGTTTCCATTTGAAATATCTTTATCGCATCCTGTGGCATTCTGTGGCAAGGGGGACTATGAGATTTCCGGTCCAACTTGTCACGGTACACAAATAATGAAGTACAGTTTACATTACTTCAAGAGTTTGGAACCCCCCCCCCCCCCCTACAAGTTTAGACCCTTGTGTGTCTGACGGTGCTCAAGGCGTAAAGATAAAAGTAAGCCCAGTCTGACGAACGCTATTATGCCCCCCCTTGCTAGCTTTGTTGTTATCAGCAACGCTCGCATCATATGTATATGGAGCGGTCGTAATGGCCCCTAATGGCCCGTGGCTTAAGTGGGGCCATCTCCCTCTGCAAGGGGGACAGAGAGCGGCTAGAATTGAAGAGGAAACGCGAGATTACAGATGATCCGAGAGATCAAGGGGCACAAAACGAGCCGCGACAACGATGCCGTCGCGGTCGCCGTCGCTGTCGCGTTTGCATTCCAAGCAGCACAGTGAGTGTGTGAACCCTCAGTTGAGTGACAACCCAAATGTGTGGCTAGTATGCCCTAGTAGCCGGCCAACGGAGTGTGTGTCCACCCCCTGAACCAGGGGGTGTCAAACTCATTTGAGTTTGAGGGCCGTAAGTAACGGACCCAATGCTGCTCAGCAGGGTGCCGGACTAACAAAACACCACGCATATGAAACTCTTGCCACTTGTGCAGTTTAGGCATTATTTGGTGATTATGGATTTAGTGAAGAAATCAACCAGAAAGAAGAAATCAATCCATTTTATCAAATTGCCTCCCGGGATGCGTCATGACACCCCTGCACTAAACACACCAATCCACAGTGGATGTATCACCACAGCATGTTGATACTTGAGTCTTTATTCTTGATGTAAAAATGTAGCCGTTTTATTGGGAAGACTCTGTGTGCTATAAATCAAGCGAGTCTGGCGTTGGCTCTTTGGTTCTCAAACTATTTTTAGTAAATAGCGAAAATATTTCTTTCAGCCAAGTCACCCTTTCACCAGCACAAATCATTTTAGGGAGGTTGGATGTTAGGCTTTTCACATAACATCTTGGGAATACTGGAAGTTGGAAAGTTGTGTCTTAAAAAAAAATCTGGAAGGCTTTCCTGGCATGACATACCACACCAAACATGTTGGGGTTTCTGTCTTAGCTGTGTCTTTTTTAGCAGACTCCTTTGTACTATTTCCTCTCCTTGTTTTCTTAGAAGAGTTCCAAGTACCCCCTGCAGTCCTTCAGAGTACCCTTTCAGGGGGGGGCTTACACGTGACCGCCCGTTTGAGAAACACGTGTTAGCTAAATTGTTAGCCGCTGCGGTTAGCACATGTGTTTGTTGAACGGCGACAGTCTTTTTCCCAAGGGTCCGGGTCACTCCGCCCTTGGGCGGAGGGACACGGTGGAGATAGCAAATCTCACAAGGGAGCGTCTGTAATTGTGTTACCGTTGTTTGTTGACCATTTCCCCGGCCCTCCTCTTGATATGCGTATTGAGTACAGATCGCTAACTAACCAACAACGTGACCTGGTGTGAAGGGATTAAAAGTAGCTCACAGGATTTTCTCTGGAGCCGGTTCAAGTGTACGACTCTTCAATGGAAAACATTATGGTGTCGTCTTGCCAGCTGTTGAGCTCAGGATGTGGGCCATCCCTCTCTCTCTCTCTGTCTCGGTCTCTCTCTCGCTCTGCCGCTCTGTCTCTCTATCTTGGCACGACCCTCCTGTCTTATCTGTCACTGTGCCCGCCGAGTCTAGTCCTTCCCTCCTGCCCTGGAAACATTCATCCTCCTTGACTTCTTTTCTTTCCTAGACAACGGTGTGTGTTCTGCCATAAAACAACAGCCGGTTTGGTTCTGTTCTGTTCTGTTCTTCCTCTCTCTCCTCGGGCACGAGAGGGCTCGGGGAATGCCGGCCAACGAGCTTACTGGTGACGGAGTAGGGATTCGGAAAAACTCTAGCCATGAGCAGTCTTGGGACGAAGCGTAGTTCCTGCATTCTGTCAACGCTCGTGGGTTACTAAGAACACACTCGCTACTAGTCTGGAGAGTATGTATTTGTTTTTCCCTTTGCTCTTCTGGCTATTGCTCTCTTTTCGGGGTCACGGGGGAAATCATTTTAGGGAGGTTGGATGTTAGGCTTTTCACATAACATCTTGGGAATACTGGAAGTTGGAAAGTTGTGTCTTAAAAAAAAATCTGGAAGGCTTTCCTGGCATGACATACCACACCAAACATGTTGGGGTTTCTGTCTTAGCTGTGTCTTTTTTAGCAGACTCCTTTGTACTATTTCCTCTCCTTGTTTTCTTAGAAGAGTTCCAAGTACCCCCTGCAGTCCTTCAGAGTAACCCTTCAGGGGGGGGCTACACGTACCCCCGTTTGAGAAACACTGTGTTAGCTAAATTGTTAGCCGCTGCGTAGCACATGTGTTTGTTGAACGGCGACAGTCTTTTTCCCAAGGGTCCGGGTCACTCCGCCCTTGGGCGGAGGGACACGGTGGAGATAGCAAATCTCACAAGGGAGCGTCTGTAATTGTGTTACCGTTGTTTGTTGACCATTTCCCCGGCCCTCCTCTTGATATGCGTATTGAGTACAGATCGCTAACTAACCAACAACGTGACCTGGTGTGAAGGGATTAAAAGTAGCTCACAGGATTTTCTCTGGAGCCGGTTCAAGTGTACGACTCTTCAATGGAAAACATTATGGTGTCGTCTTGCCAGCTGTTGAGCTCAGGATGTGGGCCATCCCTCTCTCTCTCTCTGTCTCGGTCTCTCTCTCGCTCTGCCGCTCTGTCTCTCTATCTTGGCACGACCCTCCTGTCTTATCTGTCACTGTGCCCGCCGAGTCTAGTCCTTCCCTCCTGCCCTGGAACATTCATCCTCCTTGACTTCTTTTCTTTTCCTAGACAACGGTGTGTGTTCTGCCATAAACAACAGCCGGTTTGGTTCTGTTCTGTTCTGTTCTTCCTCTCTCTCCTCGGGCACGAGAGGGCTCGGGGAATGCCGGCCAACGAGCTTACTGGTGACGGAGTAGGGATTCGGAAAACTCTAAGCCATGAGCAGTCTGGGACGAAGCGTAGTTCCTGCATTCTGTCAACGCTCGTGGGTTACTTAAGAACACACTCGCTACTAGTCTGGAGAGTATGTATTTGTTTTCCCTTTGCTCTTCTGGCTTTGCTCTCTTTTCGGGGTCACGGGGGGGGGGGGGGGGTCACAGGGGTCACGGTCTCACCTGGCTACGGCCAGTGGCCACTGGCGCGAACTCTTCACCCCGGTTGGGGGGGGCGGGGTCAAAGTTCAACGTCTTCTTATCACCTTTGTAGCTGATGTAGCACAGACATACCTGCATGCCGTGTAGCCCTGCAGCTGATAAGGTTCCAGCACATTTCCCCCCCGCCCAACAAAAGTCAACAGCCAACAAAAAAACAGAACAGGAACGTGCAGAATTCCGGTTTCTTCGGCAAAATCCAAGACACGGCGGCGCAATGGTTTTGGTCAGGAGAGGAGAAGGAGGAGGAGGAGGAGAACACCACACTTGCGGGCAGAAAACGATGCGGTTGGTGTCGGACGCAACACAATCTGAAATACTCTGCCTGTCTCCGTGGGAGGAGAGCTGGCCACCTTTCTGCGCCATTTTAAGACGGGGATCCTCGGAGAACAACACGCAACCTGCCACTTCGAGTCCCGCACCAGCGCTAACAACGAGAGACGATGTTGGGTTTCTTTCTTCAGGGTTCACTCAATATGGGGTGCGGGGGTGGGGGCGTGGATCGTAGATCAGGCCATGGAGGAACACATCCCTGCCTGTCAGGAACCAGTGGGTCGAACTAACTTAACTTCAGGGGCCAACCAACAGTGAAGGCCCCTCCAGCGTTCCATCCATCCATCCATCCATCCATCCATCCCTGGCTACACACAACATCTCTTTGGGCATGTATGTAAGGAACCAGGAAGCCTACGAGAGTTCAAGTCCGGGACATTCCCCCGACCCCCCCCCCCCCCCCAACTCCCTTTTTTTCCATTTTCTCCCTCTTTCTTGCTAATTTTCTGCCCACTTTTTCTTACTGGATCGGGGAAAAAAAGGTCATATGGTTTCAATTTTCAGTGACTGGGTCCTTGTCTTTCAAGCGTAGAAAAATACCCAGTCGCGAAACAAAGGGGGGGAGACAGGGTGGTGTGGCGTGGGGTGGTGTGGGGTGGGTGCACTGTGGTTTAGGATTATTATGGGTGGGTGTGGAGGGGGGGGGTGGGGGGGTGTACGGTGTGGGTTAGCCAGGCCGGGGGTGGTGGTGGTGGTGGTTGTGGTGGGGGAGGTTGGTTGGTTATCTGATTCTCTAATGCCTGCCGTGTTTGCGGAGGCTGTGCGCGTATTGCGTGTCGTCATGGCAACAGTTTCATAGGGTATGGAGTCTTTTTTTTCTCACTTTTTTTTAATTTATTTTTTTCTACATGACTCCCTCCCTCCCTCCCTCCCAACTCATTCTGTTTACTTTTTTCTTACTTTTCCTCTTTTCCTTCCTTTTGCTCCCAGTCCGGGATACCTCATCGGATCCCCCACCTCCTCCCTTCTCCTCTCCTCTCCTCCCCTATCCTCCTCTGCTCCCCTCTCCTCCTCACCTTCCCTCCCTCCCTCCCTCTCTCTTACTCCCGTGTGTAACTTGTACAGACACGGCGAGAAGAGTTTTGGGTGGGGAGTGTTCAGGTATGTGCGCACACACACACACATACACACACACACACACACACATACACACACACACCGTCACAGAGAGAGAAACACACACACACACACACACACATTTATCCGTTCTCCCTCGGCTGCCGCCGTCGCAGACCAGAGAGCGATGAGTTTAAAAAAAGCGACTTTCCTTTAAGAAATCCTGGTTCTTCAACACTGTAAGTAAAACTCTGTAGCACCCTCTCTCTCTCTCGCTCTCTCTCTCTCTCTCTCTCTCTCTCTCTCTCTCTCACTGTCTCTCTCTTTGTCTCTCTCCCACTGTCCCATCTCCTTGTCTGCGGTGTCGGGACGATGTTTGTTAGGTCAGCTGTTTTTGCCATTACTCTCTCTCTCTCTCTCTCTCTCACTCTCTCTGTGTTTTCTCCCTTCCCCTGCGACTCTCGAGACAGCTGCCTTGATTGAAAACTATGGGAACCTCCTGTCCAACCAACTGTTTGTTGCCTCAGGTGTGTATGTGTGTGTGTGTGCGTGTGGTGGATACAAAACCCTACACCATCCCGGCTGACTAAACTACGATTAGGAGGAGTACCGAAGGTGGAGAGCTTTAATTCAGGCTTTGTAAAGGCACTAAGCCCACATACATGTCAAGCATGCTTTGTTTGTATTGTGTGTGTGTGTGTGTGTGTGTGTGTGTGTGAGTGCGGCAACAACATGTCCTAACGGGTCTGGTGTGTGTGTGTGTGTGTGTGTGTGTGTGTGTGTGTGTGTGTGTGCGCGCGCGCGGGGCACTCTCGCCGCTCGTGCACACCGCGAACGACAATAGGTCATTCGTGGTGAATTAAGTGCCGCTAATGAGTCTATTAGCATACCGACCGGGCAACCAGCCTGTACCAGATGACCATGTGACCACGGTTGGCTATAGATGGGGCAGGGAGGTGGGGGGGGGGGGCGATCTGGGGGTGGGGATCACATCAAACACATCAAGGTGAGGATGATCTCCACTGGCCCTCGCTCCCTCCCTCGCTATAGTACTGAGCCATGAAAGCAGCTGACACAGAGAGAGAGAGGGAGAGAGAGAGAGAGGTGGGGGGGGGGGGGTAGAAGGGAGGGAGGGAGATAGAGAGGGGAGGGGTGGGAGAGAGAGAGAGCAAAGTGAGAGAGGGATGGGTGCTGGGTTTGTCTGTGTCGGTGCCACCCAGACTGGCCTTCTGAGGTTCTCACTTCAGGAGGCGTGAAGACAGGAAGGATGTGCATTCCCCACCCCCCCTGACCCCCATGGTGTCAACCTCCACTCTTAGTGAGAGAGAGAGAGAGAGAGAGAGAGAGAGAGAGAGAGAGAGAGAGAGAGAGAGAGAGAGAGAGAGAGAGCAGAGAGAGAGAGAGAGAAGAGAGAGAGAGAGAGAGAGAGAGAGAGAGAGAGAGAGAGAGAGAGAGACGAGAGAGAAGAGAGAGAGAGAGAGAGAGAGAGAGAGAGGCACGCACACAAGTGTTGTGACGAAGGCAACAACAATGGTAAATGGATTGCATTTATACAGCACTTGTATCCAACGCGCTTCACAGTATTGCCTCACATTCACCCATTCATACACCGACGGCGGTGCCAACCATGCAAGGTAACAACCAACACGTCAGGAGCAGGTAGGGTTAGGTGGTGTCTTGCTCAGGGACACCACGACACTTAGCTAGGTGGAGCTAGGCAGGGATTGAACCAGCAACCTTCCTGTTGCCACATAACCGCTCTTACCTTCTGAGCTACTGCCGCTCCCCGCCCCCCGCCCCTCCCCCCCCAACAACAGAACATACTGTACGTCATGTCTGTGTCGGCTGTGGGCGTCAAGATTTGTAATTTTCATGTTTGTGTTCACGTTCCCGTAGCCACAGTGTGTGACGGTGTACCTTGGCGTGTAGCCTACTATGGAGATCGATTGAGAAATATGGGAAGCGATTTGATGACACAATGCCTATTTCTATTTCCCATACGCACACACGCGGCGACATGAGGCGCGTGTGTGCGTGTGTGTGTGTGTGTGTGTGGGAAATAGAATAGATGTGTCATCCGCATGCTCCCTTGTCTGGCGTGGTGGCGGCGGGTGCGTGGCGGATGACGTCATCATGCCATCCTCCCATTCCAGGAGTAAAGTGTCACCTGGTCCATTGTTGAGTGATGTGTAACACACAGGGGGTTGGCCTGTCAATCACCTGGGGGTGTGTGGGGTGGGTGGGGGGGGGCGGATCTGTAGCTATGTCAAGAACAGCAAGAGCTACGACTCAGTGGACTGTAGGAAAAGATGGTCTTCTTTGTATTGTTGATACAAAAATACACACACACACACACACACACACACACACACACACACACACACACACACACACACACACACACACACACACACACACAGACATCCCACCCGGGGCCTCTCCTCCCGATGTAAAAGCCAGGGACCCGGTGGGCGGTGTGTGTATGTGTGTGCGTGTGTGTGCGTGTGTGTGTGTGTTACTGCCTAGCGGTTAGCTTCGCTGTTTTTAGCTCCGCGGCAGCGCACCAGACCCAAATGAGTGGCACGCCATACTCTGCTTCCCCCCTTTCATCTCCTCCTCCTCCCCCCCTTCTGGGTCCCTGCGACGCCACCCTATAGTCGTGGTTCCCCGCCGTCGAGTGGCGGGCGGGGGGGTCACCACAGCAGAGGTGGGTGGGTGACTGGGTGGGTGGGTGGGGGCCCTTACGGTTCAACAGAAGCCACACGAAACGCAATCAGTGGCTCTGTTCGTGTGTGCGAATGCGGGGGCGTTCACACGCACACACACGCAAACACACACACGCAAACACACACACGCACGCACACACACAACGCAGAGGACCACCAACTCTCCTGATGTGGGCAACTCCCAATAAAAACGTGGGAAGCGCCTTGATTGGTGGTGTTGGTGCCTCTTGGCCCTTCTTGGTCGTGCAACGCAGATGGCCAGCCCTGGACACACACACACACACACACACACACACACACACTTTGCGGTGGTCTCATTCACGTCTGGTCTTATTCTACAGCCAATAGATCAAACCGAGAGATTTGCGGCTCACGAATGACAGTCAAATTAACGGCCATTCTAAAAATAAAGTCGGAGCCCGGAGAAGAAAAAAAAAACAGCCTTGCCATTATCCCTGATGATAGATTATGCACACACACACACACACACACCACACACACACACACACACACACACACACCACACACACACACACACACACACACACACACACACACACACCACACACACACACACACACACACTGATCACACACACAGACACACTATCACAGGGAGTCACGGTCTCACCTGGCTACGGCCAGTGGCCACTGGCGCGAACTCTTCACCCCGGTTGGGGGGGGGTGGGGTCAAAGTTCAACGTCTTCTTATCACCTTTGTAGCTGATGTAGCACAGACATACCTGCATGCCGTGTAGCCCTGCAGCTGATAAGGTTCCAGCACATTTCCCCCCCGCCCAACAAAAGTCAACAGCCAACAAAAAAACAGAACAGGAACGTGCAGAATTCCGGTTTCTTCGGCAAAATCCAAGACACGGCGGCGCAATGGTTTTGGTCAGGAGAGGAGAAGGAGGAGGAGGAGGAGAACACCACACTTGCGGGCAGAAAACGATGCGGTTGGTGTCGGACGCAACACAATCTGAAATACTCTGCCTGTCTCCGTGGGAGGAGAGCTGGCCACCTTTCTGCGCCATTTTAAGACGGGGATCCTCGGAGAACAACACGCAACCTGCCACTTCGAGTCCCGCACCAGCGCTAACAACGAGAGACGATGTTGGGTTTCTTTCTTCAGGGTTCACTCAATATGGGGTGCGGGGGGGGGGGGAGATCAGGAGATGGAGGAACACATCCCTGCCTGTCAGGAACCAGTGGGTCGAACTAACTTAACTTCAGGGGCCAACCAACAGTGAAGGCCCCTCCAGCGTTCCATCCATCCATCCATCCATCCATCCCTGGCTACACACAACATCTCTTTGGGCATGTATGTAAGGAACCAGGAAGCCTACGAGAGTTCAAGTCCGGGACATTCCCCCGACCCCCCCCCCAACTCCCTTTTTTTCCCCTTTTCTCCCTCTTTCTTGCTAATTTTCTGCCCACTTTTTCTTACTGGATCGGGGGAAAAAAGTTCATATGGTTTCAATTTTCAGTGACTGGGTCCTTGTCTTTCAAGCGTAGAAAAATACCCAGTCGCGAAACAAAGGGGGGGAGACAGGGTGGTGTGGCGTGGGGTGGTGTGGGGTGGGTGCACTGTGGTTTAGGATTATTATGGGTGGGTGTGGAGGAGGGAGGTGGTGGGGGTGGTGGTGGGGTGGGGGGGTGGTGGTGGTGGTTGTGGTGGTGGGGGAGGTTGGTTGGTTATCTGATTCTCTAATGCCTGCCGTGTTTGCGGAGGCTGTGCGCGTATTGCGTGTCGTCATGGCAACAGTTTCATAGGGTATGGAGTCTTTTTTTTCTCACTTTTTTTTTATTAATTTTTTTCTACATGACTCCCTCCCTCCCAACTCATTCCGTTTACTTTTTTCTTACTTTTCCTCTTTTCCTTCCTTTTACTCCCAGTCCGGGATACCTCATCGGATCCCCCACCTCCTCTCCTCTCCTCTCCTCCCCTATCCTCCTCTGCTCCCCTCTCCTCCTCACCTTCCCTCCCTCCCTCCCTCTCTCTTACTCCCGTGTGTAACTTGTACAGACACGGCGAGAAGAGTTTTGGGTGGGGAGTGTTCAGGTATGTGCGCACACACACACACATACACACACACACACACACACATACACACACACACCGTCACAGAGAGAGAAACACACACACACACACACACACATTTATCCGTTCTCCCTCGGCTGCCGCCGTCGCAGACCAGAGAGCGATGAGTTTAAAAAAGCGACTTTCCTTTAAGAAATCCTGGTTCTTCAACACTGTAAGTAAAACTCTGTAGCACCCTCTCTCTCTCTCGCTCTCTCTCTCTCTCTCTCTCTCTCTCTCTCTCTCTGCCCTCTCTCTCTCTCTCTCATCACCACACACACACACACAATACGTTTTATTCTAATACATATGTGTTAATTGCTCATGCAATACTTTGTCAGTGATTTAGTATTGAGAAATGAAACGTGTATGGTGGATAACTTTGCATTGAAGGGAACACACATTGATCCCTCATAGGTGAGCTCACCTGGATGCTTCAGCACAACACTCCAGCTCCTGCTGTGGCCTGTGCTCTGTGGAGGCCCTGCTG
>PIJE02000405.1:325877-339900 GCA_002895965.2 Coryphaenoides rupestris | reverse complement strand
AGAGAGATCACACACATACACACACACACACCCCAACAACACACCCAGGAGTGTGTGTGAGTGTGTGTTGCTGCTCAGTGCGGTGGCGGGAGATGCAGGGAGAGGCTGTGTCTGCGGCCCGGACCCCACTTCCAGCTCTCAGTGTGTCGTTGGGTCATGAGGGCGGATTCTCACTCATGTCTCTGTTTGTTCTCTTGCAGTCGGCGACTTCATCAGATGGCGGTGAGTAACTCTTTAATTCATGTCATTTATTGATTGATTATTTGTTTGTTTAAAAAAAAAAAGTTTGATTGTTGCTGTGAAGTTATCGTCTTGGAGGTGTGTGTGTGTGTGTGTGTGTGTCTAAGTATGTGTAGACTAGGTTATTGCCTTTGTCTGTGTGTCTGTGTGTGTCCAAGCAACATCTCTGTATGTTTTTAATGAAAGGGCTTTTCTATGTTACTCTTTTATGTTTTTTTTAGATGTTGTACTTTTTATGTTCCCCAATCCCCTCTAGAAATCCTATGCTACACTCACTTGCAAGGCTGCTCCACCCTTTAACAGGGGGCCTGGCCAGGTCGGCTTCTTTGTAAGCCACGGTTAGGTCGAGGCATGTTTGCTGTCTGGCTTGAATCGTTACCCCCTTCTCCTCTTCCTCTCCTCTCCTCACCCCACCGCCCTCTTCCTCACAGCTCCTTGTTGTACTCTTGTGTCTCTATTGACGTGCGTTTATGCGTTTTGTAAAGAGCGTTTATTTGCACCCGGGGGCTCAGCGCTCGGTCACGCACCACACCATGTGACGTTCTTTTTGGCGGTAAACACAGGGACACCAAAGCCACAGACCATAATACTATAAGCTCCCTTCCCAACCCATACAAACCGCCAGGTAAGGGAGATTCCAGGCTCGGTGTTTTTTTTTTTTTCACACCCTCATCCCAAAGCAGAGCTTTGCGGCTTTTTGGAGGCTTGTCGAAGCGGAATGAAATCCTAGTTTCGACCAAGAGTTGACTCGAGACTGCGCTTTTTTTTTGTGACACACAACTGTTGATTCACGGTTATCTCAAAAGCCGACCAGGATGTGACGATGTGTGTGTGTGTGTGTGCGAAGTACCGCTGAGGTCACATGAGTCACTAAGGTGATTAAGTGACTGCTGTGCCACCGATGACGTCGTCATTCACACGCAATTCATTTCACCGTAGCCTCAAGTGGAGCACATGGAAGGGATTACGCTCCATCTGCAAAAAAACATATATCCCGGCGTCTGTGGCCACATGGGTGGTGGTGGTGGTGGTGGTGCTGGTTTGGCGGCAGGCCTAAAATATCCCATCAATCTTGGGGGAAAAAAACGAATGCTAACAAGCGAGTCGTCATGGACGTCCTCCTTGTCTCCTTATCCTTATCTCCTCTGTTTCACGGTGTTGTTATCGGAGTGGCACACAGAGCAGGACGGTGATAACAAGACAGGACAAGACACACTTATTTCTGGTTGGGATTGGCTTTTTTTTTTTGCTTCTTTCTTTCGTTGGTTCTTTTGTTCTTTCTTTCATTTGTTCTTTCATTCTTTCCTTTATTCTTTCGCTCTTTCTTTAGTTTGTTCTTTCATTTGTTCTTTCGTTCTTTCTGTTGCTCGTTCTTTCGTTCTTTAACTGGTTCGTTCTTTGGTTCTTTCTTTCGTTGGGTCTTTTTTTCTTTCACTCGTTCGTTCGGCCTTTCTTTGTTCTTTCTTTCGCGCATTCGTTCATTTTATTTTCCCGTGCTTCCCCTGGCCTGTAAGTGGCCATATGCCACCGTGGTCTCAGGTACTTAGGCGGGGGGGGAGGTGGCGGGGGGATCAAGAGGCTTAGCGTTGTGTGCTAGAGCGGGACCACCACCACTTCATTTAGCGCTTTAGCACCCATATAGCTGTGCTGCCCCCCGCCCCCCACACACACACAGCCAACCTCCTTCCTCCCTATTCTTCTTCTGGTGTTTTTTTTTTTTTTTTTTTTTTAAAGCTCCACGCCGGTTTCCTGTTGCCCCTTCTGAAAGAGCCTTTCTCATCTAGAGAGAGAGAGACAGAGACACACAGAGAGAGAGAGAGAGAGATTGGATACAGGACAACTGCTTTGTGGCCACGGAACAAAAAGACCCCCAACAGCAACACCCCCACCCCCTTCACTATCTCTCGTCTCGCTGTGTGGCGTCTGTCAACTGTTTAGGGGTCTTTTGTCAGAGACCCCCACCACTCCTCCTGGGAAAGGATCTCATTCCCAAGCCCCCCCCCCCACACACACACACACTTTAGTTGGGTGACATGAGGAGTTACTTGAAATACTGCTTCTGCTTTCTCCTGAACACTGAACCCTGTTGTAGCTCCCAGCGCACGCCGGCCCCTCAACAGGCCTCAGACAATATCCTCAATGAACGGTTAATATCTGAATTCATTGCAAGCTGCTTTGGGTCACAAATGAGTGACTCTCTTCTACGTCTCTCTCTCTCGTTCTCTCTCTCGTCCCTCTCTCCTCCCTCTTCTGTATATCTCAATCAATCAATTTAAAAAGATGTATTGGCGTGGGAAACGTACATTTACATTGCCAAAGCGAGTGGTAAATTAAAACAAAGCAAATCTAATTTACATTTGTCGATTTACAAATGTACAAATTGTAGATATTCTACAACAAAGAAATATGTAAACAAAGCTGCAATATTGCAATCAAATGTATGAGTTTCTAAATATAAATAAATATAAATAAATATAATAAATATATACAGGTAACTTAAAAAAACTAAAAAATAATATAAAATATATACAGTGTGTATATATATATATAAAAAAAATACAATATCTCTCTACTCTGTGACTCCTTGACATACCGGTACTGACTCTCTCCTTCTTACTGCCTCTGTCTCTCTCTCCCCCCCCCCCCCCCCCTCTCTCTGTATCATTCTCTCCTCTGACTCCCTGACTGACTGTGAGTCTCTCTCTCTCTCTCTCTCTGCTCTCTCTCTCTCTCCTCCTCTCGTCTCTCTCTCTCTCTCCTCTCTCCTCTCTCTCTCTCTCTCTCTCTCTCTCTCTCTCTCTTCACTCTCTCTCTCTCTCTCTGTATGTGTCTCTACTCTCTGACTCCCTGACTGACTGTCTCTCTGTCTCTGTGTCTCTCTCCCCAGACTACGGGGCGGCGGCGGCGGCGGTGGCGGCGTGCAGCTGCAGGGCTGCTGCAGCCACGGCAGCCTGAACAGCAACGGCAGCCTGACGGGCGCGGCAGGGGCCCACCGGCGCCTCTCGGACCAGCGGGTGGCCAGCTGGGCGGCGTGCTTCGAGAGGCTGCTGCAGGACCCCATCGGCGTGCGGTACTTCTCGGTGAGAGACCGAAGCCCCTCCCCCCCCTTAACGGCCTCTGTACGCTTCTTCGGAAATGTTCAGAGATCGGAACAAATCAGACGGCCTCAAATTCGACTTCTACTTTGTATAGTTCCACAGAACTGGCCGATATTGGTGGAGGTACTAACTAGAGTATAGGAGGCTGTCTGTCATCAACCTACCGAGATCTGGCGCCGGAATTCATTCAATCTCTTCGATTTCACATTTCTGACTGCACACGTCTTCGACTGCATCGTGTTATATATGAGAAATGTAATATAAATGTATTTTATCGTCTTGTTTATATGTGCGTTTCAGTATTTAGAAAAACGCTATATATTTGCGACCCCAGTAATCCACACACATGGATCTCACACACACATTCCACCAAGAGTATAGTGTTACTACTAATAGTACCAGTTATAATAAGCCAAAGTAGTTGGCTTGGGGCTATGAAATATTAGGTTGTCTCTTTGTGTACTTGTACAGGATCTCCATGAGACCTTAAAAAATAAAAAGGTCATTGATGTCTATAGCTTCTAAGTCACCAATCTCCAGCAAGGGGACCCCAAGGTGGGGAACCACTGGTCTGGTGGGTCGAGCGTGGGTTCCACTCCCAGCCGAAAGGTTGTGGGTTCCAACATCCATTGTCTGCAGTCTTGTAACCTGCGGGTGTCCTTGAGATATTTGTAAAATAATTCCCTCACGTTGGATAAAAGCGTCTCGTCAATAAATCGCCATTTTGGAGGCTTTGGCGTGGCTTATGACCACGATCGGCATAGCCTTTGCGATATGACAATAAATCCAATGAAGAATTAAATGTTAAATGAAAAGCAATTAATAAATGAAGACATTGGATCGTTGTTCTCGCTCGAGTATTGCATAATAATGCAATACTCACAACAACCGAGTCGTATAGTTATTATTATGCAACGGTTGAGCTATCTGTTGCTGTTACGAATGAATCTGTCATAATTCCAGTTTTCCATCACTAACTAGTGCACAGGGGTTATTTCTCCTATGCTGGGTAATAAAAAGTGTTTTTCTGTCCCCGTCTCACGCAGGAATTCCTCAAGAAGGAATTCAGCGAGGAGAATATCTTGTTCTGGCAGGCCTGCGAATACTTCAGTCATGTCCCTGCAGCGGACAAGAAGCAGGTAGGTGCTGCTCTCACCTGCGCGCCCGTGTGTGTGTGTGCATGCGTATGCCTGCGTGTGTGTGTGTGTGTGTGCGTGTGTGTGCGTGCTCATCCCCTATCTTGTGTGTGTGTGCGTGGTATCTATGTAGTGCGCACCGAGAGCTGGGAACGGTCCCTACGGCAACAGAAGGAAATGCACCCTTGTTGCTCACCTCAGAGCCAAATGATGTACATGAAGAAAAAAATGTTAAAAAAATAAATAAAAACCAATCAAGAACGGTGCTTGACGTAAGCCGATAATTGGGGGGGCTACTTGAGACGAGTGCTTTAATCAAACTGTCTGTCGAGGAAGTAAAAAGAACCAGAGATGGAATCGTTTGCGGCGGTTAAAACGGAGATGTGAATAAGTGACAAAGTTTACTGCTGATGCCAATTCCGCAAATTCTAACTTACAGTAAGTTAAGCTAGCCCGGCTTTAGTCGCCTAGCAACATCAGAGGGGGGGGCGGGAGGAGGGGAGTGGGGGGTTGGGGGGGGGGCAGCCTTCAAAAATAGGCATCTCGTCTCGTTACCAGGATGTTAACCAACACGCCCCCTCCCTGAAACGCCTCGTCTTCTTCCTCACACGTACAGTCAAGCGTGCAATTTGTCTTTTATCCAGCCGCACACACACACGCGCACACACACACACACACACACACACACACACACACACACACACACACACACACACACACACACACATGGCCGGTACACCGGTGTGTGTTTCATCCGTTGGTTTGTGAGGACCAACGCAGTGGCACCGCTCTGCTGGTATCGCTGAGTTCCTTCTAGAACGGCTAATGCCCACCGGCAGCGACCCTCCAAACCGCCTCACAGCGAGTGTGTGTGTGTGTGTGTGTGTTGTGTGTGTGTGTGTTACTTTGTACTGGGCTTCACAATAAAAGCGTTCCCTCTGGCATTTGGTGATTTCCCGGGCGAGTGATAAAATAAAAGTCCCAGCCGCCGGGTTCTCTTCTCGTTCAGAAGCGTCAGCGCTCGACGACCCCACCGCCCTCTTCGACGACACAACGCCAGCTTTTAAAATATTGCATAATTAATTGCACAATGTGTGTTACCGAAAACAAAAGTACGTCATTTAAAATATGTTATTCTTGTTTTTTTTTATTCTTGACGCTAACAGCTGTCCCAGCGGGCGGGCGAGATCTACGACAGCTTCTTGTCCAGCAAGGCCACCACGCCGGTCAACATCGACAGCCAGGCGCAGCTGGCCGACGACGTGCTCACGTCCCCGCGGCCCGACATGTTCAAGACCCAGCAGCTGCAGGTACAGAGCTCCCCCCACCGCAAACCCACGACCACGACAAGACTAGACACCACCGCTGCTGTTTACAAGGCCTCTGGATGTTTCTTTCCCGAAATCCGACGCTTCCGTTGGGTCCTTTTCGTTCGTTTGGTCGACGCCGTTCGGAGAAGTCGCTCTCCGAATCTGGTGTATCCGAAAAGCCTTCCCAGGCACCCGCCTCCCTCCTCCTCCTCCTCAGCGATAGGGTAGACCGGTGGGGTATGAAGGGGGGGGGGGGCGGGGGCTTACATACATCTAGGTGGACATTCCCACTTGTGATGTCACCAGATGTTGAAACGGCTTGCAATGGCTAATCACACTCACACCTGGTGGCATAATAGGGGACCTTTAACACACTGTGAGAAGTATGAGCAGCATTGCGAAGGTTAAGTGGCCTCGGCGGCAAAGGGGGCGGGAGAGAGAGTGAGTCATTTGCGTTTATCCTCGAGTCTCAAATGAGCAAAATGAGCATATTGCATATATATTTTTGTTCCCCGCTGACCATCTGCGTTTATTCACAACGGAGCTCGGGTTGATCTACCGCCGAGAGATAAACACAAACTGGCATTCCCTCACCGGCCTCCACAGCCACCTCCACCCACACGGCATTGCGTACTGCTGCACAGACACACAGACACACAGACACACAGACACACACACACACACACAACACACACACACACACACACACACACACACACACACACACACACACACACTCTCTCTCTCTCAACCCACACCACACCTGGGGACACCATGTGTGTGCGGTGGCAGCGGAGGCAGCGGAGGCCTGTGTATCGTCAACCCCGCGCGTCAACAAAGCTGCTTGCTCAATGTTAGGACGTCTGTCATAACAGCTCTCATCACCATATGTTAGGACCTTCACTCACTCCCTCCCTCCCTCCCTCCCTCCCTTCCTCCCTCCCATCCTCCCTCCCTTCCCAGTCCCTCCCTCCCTCCCTTCCTTACTTCCTTCCCTCCCTCCCATATCATCCACTCCCTCTCTCCATTTGTCTTGTCACCTCCCTTAACCTTAATCCAACCTCTCTCTCTGTCTTGCACTCTCTCTCTCTCTCGCACGCTCTCTCTGTCACCCACTCTTTCTCTGTCTCTCTCTCTCTCTCTCTCTCTCTCTCCATTTTTTCTACACATAATTATTCAACTGACTTTGCTGTCAAGGGTTAGTGTGTGTTTGATTTCAGAAAGGAAAAAAAATGAAAAATTAAAAATGAATTCTCTCTCTCTCTCTCTCTCTCTCTCTCTCTCTCTCTCTCTCTTCTCTCTCTCTCTCTCTCTCTCTCTCTCTCTCTCTCTGTGTCTCCCGCCCTCTGCAGATCTTCAACCTGATGAAGTTCGACAGCTACTCGCGCTTCCTCAAGTCCTCGCTGTACCAGGAGTGCATGCTGGCGGAGGTGGAGGGCCGCTCGCTGCCCGACCCCTACCAGATCCCCTGCAGCCCCGCGCCCTCCAAGCACAGCGCCAGCTCCGACCGCTCCACCCTCTCCACGCCCAAAAAGGTGCCGCCATCTTGTCAACATGTGCCGCTCCCCCCCCCCCTTTATTTTATCGTACTTGCCTGTTTCGGAACGGGCCGAGTTGGGTCAACTTTCTTGGGTCCTCCGCAATAAACCTGCCAAGTGTGAAGTCGATCGGACGAGCGGTTGTCGAGAAAATCGAATTACCGACACACACACACACACACACACACACACACACACACACTAGACTCCATTCCATTATAGTTAGATGATGTCCTAGCGTATTCGCGTCGTCGGGCGAAAAAAGAATAAATGCATAATCATCTAGTCTAGTCTGAGATTTCCTGTTTCGTGTTATGGCGAAAAAGCGGTAATTGCATCTAGCAGATACCGAGAAAACAGTTCCGTCACTTCCGCTCTCTGGCGGACATTAATGGGACTGATCACTGCTGGGTGATGGAGAATTTTAAATCCTGCGCGGGGAAGGTGACTCGCCACCCAGTCCGTAATATTGAAAAAAAAATGCTGTAAATGCAAGGCAAGGTTTCATCAGTGGACCACAGGCTCAGTCACCATTGTGTTAACTTGTTCGCCGATAGATAGTGACTTTATAGACATTTATTTACAGGGAAATCTTCGAGATGACCACTTTAACAACACCAATTATGCAACCCCCCCCCCCTTCCCCTTGACAGGAGGCCAGGAAGCAGCGTTCTGGCCGCTCGCTGATGGAGGACGCGCGGGACGACAGCGCCGACAAGAAGCGAGGGATGTTCTTCTCCTGGTCGCGCAACCGCAGCTTCGGCAAGGGACCCAAGAAGAAGGACATCTCCGACGTGAACCTCGGTGAGTCCCCCGCGGCTGTCGGGAGGCACCGGGCCGGGCCGGGCTCCAGAACCCAACTCATCCACACGGCTTGACAACAGCACTCGACATTGCGTCCATTGGCAACACGCTCGCCGAGTCCGATCGGACGCACGGCTGCCGAGAAAATCGAATTGTAGACATGCACACATACATACATACATACATACAGAGATTCCTCTAATTATAGTTGGATAATATTAATATCATCATTATCCTCATCATAGCTGTCATCATCATTAGCATTAGCATTGCTATGATACTGTCATCATCATTGTTATGATGAGTATTGTTCTTCATGTATTATTATTATTATGATGATGATGATCATTATGTAATCCCAGACCTGTCGTGTGTAATGGAGTGTGTCCTAGTTGGGTGATGTGCCTTCGTCGTCTTGTTTTCCTCTGACTTACTCCAGTGCTGTGTGTGTGCACTCGTGTGTGTGTGTGTGTGTTATGTGTGTGCACTTGTGTTTGTGTGTGTGTGCCCACCCGTGCGTATGTGTGTGTGTGTGTGTATGTGTCTACCTCGGATCTCCCGCTGGCTCTCCACACTTCCACATCACCTCATCGTCGTGTATTTCCACTCCAGCACAGTTCTTTACCGCTCAGATATGCGCTTGTTTAATTAGCGATTCTGTTTTTCATTTTTTTTTCCCGCTCCAAGGGACACAGTTATAATTGGTGCGCATTTTGCCCTCGTGTTGTTCACACAGATGCTTCCCACGGCTTTGCAGACGTCCTAATCTGTCTCACTGTGTGTGTGTGTGTGTGTGCGTGTGTGTGTGTGTGTGATCTTTAGACTACTGGGGCAGTAATGGCCGTCGAGAATCCCAGGGCTCGCTGTCCTCGGGTACCAGCATGGAGATGACCACTTCCTGCTCCGCTGGCAAGCTGGAGGTAAGAGACCCCCCCCCCCCTTCCAGGTGCTGTGTGTGTGTGTGTGTGTGTGTGTGTGCGTGTCGCCATGGCAACACACGGGGGCGAAGAAAGAACCAGAAGACTTATTATCCCCGGCGTTGAAGCTCAGAAGGGACTGCAGAGTTGTTTTTTGTCGTTTGTTGTTTTTGTTCTGTTGCGTTACTCGCTCCGCAGCCCACCTCTTCTATATTTACGGCTCGCCGAACCCGAAGGTGAAAAATACGATGTGGAAATGAAAGTGTGGTTTCCCTCGGCCTGCCTGCAGACCGCGTTCAAACGGACACCTTTATTAACACACACACACACACACACACACACACACACACACACACACAAATATACCACCGGCTGTGTGGGGTGGAGAACAATGAACACTTATACATCTTTGAAGCCAGAACGAAATGTAAGCACCAGACAAAAACGAACGACCCAGAGTCCTGAAACTCGGGGATAAACTTGGGGTATAAAGTAACACAAGAGAGAAGTAGAATAGTAGAGGAAGTCAAAGTGTTTACGAAACAGTTAGTTCAGAGCAGTGGATAGTGAGAGTCTATGGGGGGCGTTTAGCTGCGATTCTCCTTCTACAACGGCCTCTGTACACTTCTTCAGAACTGTTCTGAGATCAGAACAAATCGGACGCCCGAATTCGACTTCTACCTTGTATAGTTCCACAGAACTGGCTGATATTGGGGGAGGTACTAACTAGAGTACAGGAGGCTGTCCGTCCATTTACCGAGATCTGGCGCCGGCCTCCAATCCCGGCCTCCCTTCATACCACTCCACTAGTCTACCCTATCGCTGAGGAGGAGGAGGGGGGCGGGGCCTGGGAAGGCTTTTCGGATTCACGGGATTCGGAGAGTGACTTTTCCGAACTGAATGGACCCCCCCACCTCCTGCCAAACGAAGGAAAAGAACCCAACAGAAGCGTCGGAAGCCTGGTTTCCGACGCATTCCGGAAGAAGAAGCATACAGAGACCTTTAATCCTCTCTTCCTCTTCCTCCTCCAGCCGGACACCCGGCAGTCTGCGGCGGGATGGGAGCGGGCCCGGGACGGCGTCCAGAAGCAGTGCACCGTGACGCTGCCCGACGGCTCCTGCTCCCCGGTGGCGCTGCGCGGCGGCGCTAGCATCCGCGAGGTGCTGCGCGACCTCTGCCACAACATGGCCGTCAACATGGCCGCCGTCGACCTCTTCCTGGTGGGCGGGGAGAAGGTGAGCTCTTTGCGCCTTTTAATTGCTTATTTCTTTTAATATATATACTATTTATTTATATATTATACATTATATGGAATTTAATGCAGTCTGGGGGTTGGGTGAGGCTGCACACTTGGGGTGCATTGCTTGGCTAATTGGGTTAGCACACAGGTTAAACCGGCCCCCCCCCAACACCACACACACACACACACACACACACCACACACACACACACACACACACACACACACACACACACACACACACACACACTCAAGGAGAATGCTAGCGTGTACCATCTGCTCCGTCAACTAGCACCTACAAACTTTACAATAAGCCGGATTATTCCACGACATCTGCCTGCGTCCCTAAAGACGCCACTTTTATACACGCCACATAAAAGTGGCTTCTTTTGGTCCATAACAAAGATGCGAACGTGTATACATTTCACAACTTTATTTGAATAAAGATGCGAATGCGAACGAGAGAGAGAGGGAGAAAGAACAGAAAATAACTGACACCAGAGCCTCGGTACACATAATAATGAGAAATACTGTAATCGGCGCGGGGAGGGTCACCATTTTGGTCCGTAAAAAGGGCTGTAATTGAGATGGGTTTGACTTAAAAACCTGGCAGTATCTTTTCGGTGATTCGGGATTATTATTGTTATTTAAGTTCAGCGTCTGAACGTCTGGCACAGGGGGTGTGGGGGGGGAAACAAACAATGTTGTTAATGGTGGGGTTTTTTGGTGTGTCTGTGTCATCGTAGCCACTGGTGTTGGACCAAGACTGCATGACCCTGAGCTCCCGCGACCTCCGCATGGAGAAACGCACCTTGTTCAGGTATTCATAGCCCGCCATTTTGTTTGTTTGTTTGTTTTGTTTTGTTTTGTTTTTCCCAGGGATTCCATGCATAAAAATAAGAATAGAAACGCGGGGCCCACCGCAGAAAGTCAAGGACAGTAGTATACAGTAAATGTAAAAACAAATAAATCAATACGAGTCAAAAGTATATCGTATAATATACACCCGTATATGAGTAGCAACGTAAATGTAAATGCATAAATATCACTTCCTTTCACATTTTCTCCTCGACCCCTTGGCAGATTGGACCTGGTTCCCATCAACCGCTCGGTGGGCCTGAAGGCCAAGCCCACCAAGCCCGTGACCGAGGTCCTGCGGCCCGTGGTGGCCAAGTACGGCCTGCACCTCGGCGACCTGGTGGCCAAAATAGTGAGTTCCCCTCCCCTGGGTGGCGGTTGAGGGACCGTCTTTTTTATTTTAATTTGTATTTTTCTTCCGTTTATTCTATTTATTTATTTTTTCTTACTACGGAGAAAAAAGCCGACCCTGAAGCCTCTCAGAGTAGTAGACTATACACACCGGCCAGGGTGGAGCAACGTAGCCGACCGCAGCCCTATTCTAGCACTGCTCCGTGGTTAGCTCTCTCTCTCTCTTTCTCTCTCTCTCTCTCTCTCTCTTGTCCGTCCGCCTCTCTCTCTCATTCTCCATGCCTCTGAAGATGGATGGAGCGCCAGGCCTATAATTATATATGACGACACTTCTCAAACATGCCCCCCCCCCGCCCCATCCGCCCTTCCAACCCCAAATATTCATGCAAGAAGATTTATTCCTGGCCCCGTGGGAGGGTGCATGGACTCTGGATATAACTGTATCACACACACAGTAGCCACCGTGTCATGTTAAAATACACGCGTCACACCCAGGCCTGTAAACGACCCTCCGCTGTCTCAATGCACACACGCTGAGGAGAGGCAGGGCGGCTAGACTAGGACACACACACACACACACGCGCACACACACTGCGCGCACACACACACACAAACACACACACACACCACACCACACACACACACACAACACACAAAACAAACACACCACACACACACCAGAGTGTGTCACAGAGTGATGTGACAGAGAGACAGACACAGTGTGTGACAGAGAGACAGACACCAGTGTGTGACAGAGAGACAGACAGACGGTGTGTGACAGAGAACAGAAAGACGTGTGTGACAGAGAGACAACAGTGTTGACAGAAGAGACACACAGTGGTGTGAGCAGAGAAGCAGACAGACAGGTGTCTGTGACACGAGAGACAGACAGTGATGTGACAGAGAGTGAGTGACAGAGTGTTGTGACAGAGAGACGAGACAGTGTGTGTGACAGAGAAGCAGACAGAGTGGTGGTGACGAGAGAGACAGGACACAGTGTGTGACAGACGAGACAGGACAGTGTGTGTGGACAGAGAGACAGACACGAGTGTGTGGACAGAGAGAGCAGACAGACAGTGTGTGGACCAGAGCAGACAGACCAGATGTGCGATAGGTGTTAGCGGCGGTGAGTGACTTTAATAATACTCTGTTTTCCTCCTCCTCCTCCTCCAGAGTGGGGAGTCCCAGCCTCTGGACCTGGGCGCGCCCATCTCCAGTCTGGACGGCCTGCGGGTGGTGCTGGAGCGGGCAGACCCGGCCGCTGGGAAAGGTACACACACACACACACACACACACACTGGAGCACAGCAGAAGCACGTGCACACACACACACACACACACACACACACACACACACACACACACACACACACACACACACACACACACGTCCCTGCCCAATGCTTAACATAACTTTATTTCTCCCACTCTCTCACTTTTTCTCCGGCCGCGTGTCTCTCTCTCTCTCCCTCCCCTTCTCTATCTCTCTTCCCCCCCCTCCCCCCCTCCCTCTCCCCAGCAGAGAACGCCAAGTCCAAGTCCAACTCGTTGAAGGGCTACCCCCCCACCAGGAGCCTGTCGGCTACGGTAGGTTCCGGGAACCAACGTGTTCCACATCCGACCTTCTTCCTCTTCTTCCCTGCTTGACCTCTTACCTCTCAACCCTTCACCTCCGGAAAAACCTTAAAACTTAAGCGTCTGCTATCATTTTTGGGGGGGGGTCTTCTTGAGACGTTTTGCTGACACGCTGCCTTTTAACTCCCCATCGGTCAACCTTTATTAACGCCGAACTGCAAATGCTGATCTTTTGCTACTTGGTGCTCCTTGTTTTTGTTGTTATTTGTTCATTCCTCTTCTCTAACAATCACGCTACGCTTTGGTCAGCGTTGTGCGCGACAGTTGTGCGCTCGTTGGCAGGGAGTATGCGAGATGCTAATAGCAGGATGCTAATAGCGACATGCTATTAGCATCGCATAGCATAGTGGCATGCTAATGATGCTCATCATCATCGCTGAAAAGGCAACGGCGGCGCAGACGTCCCCGCAAAGACACTCTGGAGACAACACAACAGCAGGGGGCCATGGACACATCCTAGCCCCCCTCCCCCAATCCCCTCACCTGCCCGCCCTCCCCTCCTGACTCCCCTCCGACCCCCGAACCTGGCTGGCCACCCCCGACCCCCGACCCCCCCTCCCTAACGGAGTGCGATGTCCTTGTTGCGTCTGCAGGGGGACGAGAGGTCCTCAGGGAAGGACTTCTCTCTGAGGGCGAGCGGATCGGACGCGGCGCTCCCGGGGGAAAAGCGAAAGCAGAAAAAGATTAATATAGATGAAGCGGAAGGTAAAAGCTCTCTCTCTCTCCCTCTGGTCTCTCTCACTCTCTGGTCTCTCTCTGTGGTGTTAATTGTGTGGTGGCGCATTCTCTAAAGCTATTGCCTTTGCTTGGCTGCGGGACGAACTAACAAGAGTATCTCTTGGGCAAGAGGGGGGGGCCGGGGGGGCCGAGTGTCAATAACAACACATCTCTCTCTC
>PIJE02000405.1:318377-320877 GCA_002895965.2 Coryphaenoides rupestris | reverse complement strand
CCGTTATTACACGCCGCTGATGTGAGTTGCGCTAATTCTTTCTCCTCGACTGGTGGCGAGTAGGTTGCAAGGAAGTGGACCAGTTAAAACCAGTGTGCTTGGCAGGAGAAGCAAGAGTTCATTAAAGTTTTATTTATGCCGCCGCTAAAGTCTCCACCGTCCTTGTTTTAGGGAGACGCGCAGCAGGCAGTCATCCATGTCCAAGTGCCACTGTTGTAGGAGGAGGCCTGAGAAGAGTATAGAGAGACCCTTATAGGTACATACGTCCACACTAGGCGAGGAGAGCCCCGGGGCGACCCGACGAGCGGAAAGACCCCGCTGGAGAGGCGCACAAAGGCTACCTCTCGTGTCTGGGGACCCTAGCAGGGAGATCGGCCTACGATGGGAAGAATACCTCCCACCAAAGCGACGAACTTTTAGAGAGTTGTGGCATGGGGATAATTGGAAGCCTCGGGGGCCCTGCTTAGCCGGCTGCCACCGCGACCCGACCCCCGGCATAAGCGTATGGCGCGACACCAAATGGAATCGTATGCAGTGAGGATGGATGAATGACTTGGGCCATAGCCAACCTCTTCCCGGGAGTGCTTCGGGCTCATTATGAGCAATTTTTTAAGAATGGCCCCTCATGCTGGCTGATGGGGAGAGCGCGACATTAACAAGGTTTTACTCTCAGATCCTCACGACGCAATCCCAGTTCTGGAAAGTGTCAAACCAACGAAGCTTAAACATGGAAAATCGATTACTATTTGACTCCGGTGAAGTTACCGTCCACCTAGAGGAAGGCATGGGAAGCACCTGTTCTTAATAACTGACTTACTTGGTTCAACTCGGCCCCACAGGGGCACAGCCACCTATGGCGGCATTCTCTATTCGAAATTTCCGCCCATAATCTTTGGGCTACCATTTCAATGACATGATGATGCTGGCCAAGAGCACTATTTATAACAATACAAAGTTGTGTGAAGATATTGTGCTTTCACTGATCTTTCTGGACTCACATATATAAGCCAACTAATAAATTTTAGGCAGTGAACCAACCGCCATACCGAACAAGTAAAACGAAAGCCTTCAGTACAGGGTAATATCCCAAGTGCTCCCAAATATGATTTCTCGGCATAATAAAAGATGCGAGAGCACCACACTTATGACCCTCACAGATTAGTTCATAAAAATCTGGGTACGCAAGTGCAAGGAGAACTGTGCGATAATGAGGTATCATGCCATGTATAGTAGAGCCTAACAAAACACATCTGACACTTGCTGTTCCGTCTGTTTGTTTCTGCAGCTCTGAAAATGGCCGCATGTGCTACATTCTAAGAAATTCAGAATATCCAAGCAAAAGAAACAGCTTATTGATCGCGATATATCAGCCCAGGAAAAGAGGTTAGACATCTGTGGCTACTATATTTTCTGCAAAAATACCGTCCTATCTCCATTCCGCCATACACCTATTCACTCGCATCGAGAACAATTTTGAAAACGATGCATACCATGCAAATTTTACTCGACTGTCACACAAGACGACATCCTATAGGCGCAAGAAAACAATCGGCCAAAAAGGGCACGACCTTCGGTTACTCCGGAGGATAAAGTAAATGGTGTGTCGTTTTCTTCCGTTATCAGTTCT
Source organism: Coryphaenoides rupestris (assembly GCA_002895965.2). Taxonomy (NCBI): domain Eukaryota; kingdom Metazoa; phylum Chordata; class Actinopteri; order Gadiformes; family Macrouridae; genus Coryphaenoides; species Coryphaenoides rupestris. Next base: position 319,250 of record PIJE02000405.1, on the reverse strand, counting down.
AAAAAGTGGCCGGTCTACTGGCAAGGTTTAAAGGCTTCATGAGTGCGCCCCCGCGACGGGAGGAGTGCCGTAAACGTCCAAAGGATACGGGCAATCCTCTCCCTTTATGCGTACCATCATGCAGACTGAAGTGATCAACATTAAGCAGGCGCTATCTGTACACAAGTGTTATTTCAAGTTACATGAAAGGACCCTAAACCCTGACTTCTCCAAAGCCCTCCATTTCAACTACTATTAACTAATAGGGTGAGGGAGATAAACGACGGGGCGTTTGCAGCCGTGCGCTCGCACCAGCGAAGCTGCTCGTTTAGTTTTAGTTACTGGGATGAATACGTCCCCGTCAGTTTTTAGTTTTAAAGGCCCCCCGATGCATTGAGTCGCTGGCATATGGAAGACGTCGCCTCTAGCTGTGTGAAGGTGTTTTGTGCCTGAAACTGCTTTTGCTGTGTGGGTCGTGATGTGGGTAGGTGAGGTTTGTCAAGTTGCGCATGGGGGGTGAGATGAAAAGTAAAGGGGAGAGTAGCGACTAATTGAAAACGTAACTTCATAGTGTCTATTTTTGTTCTCCCTCCCCTCTGGTAATTAAACAATAGTCCTCAACAAATTGCTCCTCTCTCTGATCACCCGCACAGAATCGTAAGCACTGTCGCCCTCAGAAAGACCTGGCCCCAAGGCAATCGATGGTTCCATCTGCTGAGGTTACGTTGAATGGATTGTCGCTTGGCAGGCGACCCCCTTCAAGCCCAGTGGCGGGGTGCTTACAGTATATTCTAAACGGACAGGGATCGGGCTCTGGGATTATCGATCGTGCTCATAAAGAGGGATTACCAGTCTGCTCGTGCGAACTAAAAATGGAGTGCCTGTGGAGTGTGG